>CM077235.1:3482101-4027101 GCA_039654775.1 Spinibarbus caldwelli | reverse complement strand
TTGGCTACAATGTATTGGTTTGCAATATTTTTTATGATTTTAATTCAAATAAATATTTAAATTTGAGGTTAACCTGATCAAGAAAATAACATTTGGTTGGCCAGATCAAGCCTGCCATTGAAATTTAGTCAAACAGTGACACTGTCGACTATGTTACCTGTAAACTCACACAGTTTGTCTGTAACATAGTTGACAAACTCAGGAAAAAAAAAAAAACAACAACTTTTTTTTCTTTGTAATATCAAAATGGCATTTAATGGTTCAGACAGTTGTTTTATTGAGAAAGCATTTTGTTTTTACACTTCTTCCCTGATGTGAAATGTACGCTAAATTACAGAATGACTCATATAGGTCCAATTCTTCAAAATAGGTTTAAATTCACCAACATCTGAAATCACATTTTCAAAAGTAGTTTCAGTGCCACAAAAATAGAATTAGGTCAGTGTGCGGTGAGAAATGTTGTTGAAAATGTAATTTCTGACACATTCCTCCAGGAATGTAAAGTCAGAGGAAAATATAACATAAGCTGGAAACACTGATGCCGGTCGCCCAGAGCAGCCTCATGGCACAGGCGGCCGGCCAGGGGAAAGAATCAGTCTCAGCACACCGCAAGAAACTGTCATGAGCTTCCCAAGCACAAAGTGGCTTTGATCGGCCAGTTGCCCTGAGGTGCATGCAGTTCTAGACTCCCTGAACACTGGAGCTTCATTAGACATGTCATATCTCAAACCATCGCTCTAATAGGAAGTATTAGAGGCGGATACGGGGACAGGTGAGGTGATACACATGGAAAAGACAGGTAAGAACAGGCCCGAGGTGAAAGCTTCAGATGAATAAAACAAAAGTACCTCTACTCTTTCTATTTGCTCTTTGTGAGAGCAAACACAAGGCTTAGGCCTTTACAAATGCTATGTGTAACTGAATGGCATTAAGTTTATAACTTTAATTCACAGCCATTTTAAAGAGATCTTTTTATAAAAGCCATAGACACTGCATTACTATTTATTCACTGCTTTGGTGTTTGTGGTTGGAATACTATACATAATTTACAGAACTCCCAAAAATGAAAATTCTCTCACCATTTACTCAGCCTTAAGTTGTTCCAAACCTGTAAGAGTTTCTTTCTTCTGTTGAACACAAAAGAAGGTATTTTGAAGAATGCTGGGAACCAAACGGTTGCTGGTAGCCATTGACTTCCATAGTATTCTTTTTCTATCCCTTTAATTAAGTACATTTTATATTGTGTATTTTTTACAGATTCACCAAAATTTTGGAAGCATTTTTCAGTTTTGCTCAAAACAGTTCTGGAGGGCTGAAATCCCTGACATTTTATTAGAGATGGCTCATTATGACTGTGTCTGTGTCTTTCGTTCACACAGCGTGGATAAACTACAACAGGTAAACATGTCAGCTGTGTGAACGCTAGTGTGAGCTACACTGACTGTGGCATAGGCCACATCTTGCCTGGGAGCATTTCATTTTCATTCCAAGACTCTCCTGTAGAGGAATTCATCACCCTCCTTTTTTTAGTGAGACCATCTGTCAGACTCATCTGAAGAATCAAATATTATTTCTTAACAAAATAAGTGTAGAGGACAGCTTTTTCAGAATGCTTGCAAAATAATTCCATGTGACTAAACAAATTAAATTAAATAGTTCTAATAGTATCCTGATCACATGGTTTGCCAGAGGTGCAATATTTGCTCAAGATTAGGTGGTATTACAGATGTAAGTTATTCCACATTGTCTCTCTCATGCACACACACAGTGCACATAAAGCGTCATGTGAAGACTCTTCCATTTCATGCCTCAATTTTCTTTCTTGTTGTTTGGTCAGTCAAAATAGAATGGTATGCTTCTGAAATGATTTATCAATGCTTTAACAACACATTAAAGTTAATATGGCTCAGTGCACTAAAACTGACCAGGGAGCAAATTTCTCTCACATTTCTCATCACACATCTAGTGTATCTTCTGCTAAAAAAAAATAATAATAATAATAAAAATAAAAAATAAAAAATTCTGGCAATCCAAGTGGAAAGTAAATGTTTTTACAATTCAGTAAATGACATGACGTATCCATGAAACTTGGAAATCAAAACTTGGAAATCTCAGCAGACATCTATATCTATTTGTTTTATTTCAAGTGACCCTGTTTTACTATCTCTACCTTCTCTCAAACAATAAATCTGGTTTTGGTGCTCTTTCATCTCATCCTATTTACTACTAGTTATAGCACAAAAACATATGACTGAACATCAGAAGGTATGTTGAAAGACACAGTACAACTTCTATGCAATATAATACAAAAATGATGTATAATCAGTGCTTTAACTGTGGAAAGATGTCAATAAAACAATTAAACCATATCAAATAACATCACATTTACCTCACGAAAGCAATTCAGTGTTCATAGCTCTATAGTCAGCTTGAAAAAAATTCTAGAGAGGAGCCATTTTTATATGAGTGTTGATTATTAATTAACCTTTATTTTTGGTTTTGTAAATAAGTATGTAATTTTGGTGCATTGCGATTAGAAGGAAATGCAAAGCTAGACATGTCTAAATCGATACGCAGACCTTTGTGGTATGCAAACTATTGTGGTAATATGGCTTTGTTTTCTTATGGCACTAACTTGATGAGCAGGAACAGCTTAATGTAGCACTTAATTTTATTTCAATTTCACTTTTTCTTTTATTTCATTTTATTTTTCTTCTTCTATTGTACATTTCTTACCACTTTTTTATGCAATTAAGTGCAGGGTTTTGAAATAATTTCATAGTGCAGTACTGTATGACTGCTCCTGAAATAAAACTCAGAAAGAAGTGCTGAACTCTTTTTGTAAATCTGACTCATACATCATGTACAGTCGGTATGATTCAACTTTCAGTCTAGTGTTAAAAAAAAAAAAGAAAAAAAAAGCAAAACATTGCAATATCAAATCACAATACTTGTAGAATCGCAATTGTTAAAAATCACAATGCACATTGATTAGTATCGTGATAGTATGAAGCATTGTTCCTGTCCTATCTAATACGATTTTTTTTTTTTTTTTAAAAATGCTCATATAAAAGGTAAAAATCTTAAAGGTAAATTTCTGACTAAAGAATCGCTGAACAAGGATCATAGTATTGTCACAATACCAAAATTTCAGTAGTCTGTACCAATAACAGTAAAACTTCACAGTTCTCGATACCAATTTTGGTAGAAATAATTAACTATTTTTTAATTTAACTACTTTAAAATAAAAATATGAAAAACGTAAAATCAGTTAATTAGGCCTATTAATACTAATATTTATTAGTAAATAATGCATTAAAACATCAGAATGTTGCCTTCAAATATTGTTCAGTTAACACTGCTTTTAAAGAAAAAATTAAAAGTCAGTAATAAAATGAAAAATAAAGAAACACATTACAGGTAGCAGGACACAATGCACAGATCTGCTGTATTCTGAAATATCAGATTTTTTTTTTTTTTGCCCCGTCCATTGGGATGGTTATCACAATGTCAAACATTGCAATTTCAGAATCACTCCTGGATTTTAATGCGGTCTTCACTCCCGAAACATTGCACTATGTACTTTGCAGCATGAAAAATAAAACGTTTATTCAGATTATGAATGGGTTAGGCTATATCCAGAAACCAATCAAAAAGTACTCTCTTTATAGTAAATGCTCACTGAGTGAAAACAACTTTTATAGTCAAAACAAATCTGTCTATACTGCACAACGAATCTTTTAATTACATCATGTTTTACACAATGTTAAAACGAAATGATCTGCAAGTGCGCAAATCTCACGCTGGACAAACTCTAGTGGATTCTGACTTAAAACCTCTGACTGGCCACTGCATTCACACACTCAACCAACATGTTTGTAATTGCCTGGTATCATTTTTAAAGTTTAAGTACCAATGTGGTACCGAAGTACAGGTATTTTTTCCAACACTAAATCAGTACATTTCACAAATAAATCGTTCAGTGTGAGCTGTGAACAAATTCAACAGGTTAATTGGGAAGAATCAGCTTGTGCACAAATTGGACATCGCTCTTTTGTCTCAGAGGGGGTGGTGATTTCTTCAGTTCTAAGTGCCACTGTTTAAAAATGGTTTATTGAATGATGTGTCAGATGTTTAGGCTAGTTGCTATGCTTTCAATTTATATGCCATATGTATGCATCTTGAAAAAATATTTAAAAGTGTATTGTGTTTTATATTGTATTTAAAATGTGTATCCCACACTTTACAGACAGTTCCCACACCCCAGCTTTAACTGAGCCTTTGAGGCCGATATTTTATTTTGATAACATCTCAAGAATGTCATGGAATTGTAATATAAATTCAAAATATTCATATCACGTTTTTGCATGCTGTTATGCGATTTCATTATGTGTTTTATCTTATTTAATATGTGTAAGTAGCCTCTTGTCTTTCCAATCAACCCAAAAACATTTCGATTTTTTTTTAAATCACTTCCTTTTGTTTGACTTTACAGAACTTTTGTCCACAGATCTGTCCAGGTGGTATAAGTGGTATGAAAGTACAGGTGTACACAGGTGGGACATTGGAAAATTCACACAATCTTAGAAGAAAAAAAAAAAGAGGTACAAAAGCAGTCACTGGGGTGGTATCTTTTCAAAAGGTACCTTTGTACCTCATTTGGTGCATACTAGTACCTTTTGAAACAGTACTGCCCCAGCTTTTATACCCTTTTTTCTGAGTGTCCAGTATGTCCACCTCCTAAATCACTAATACACCTCTCCTCTTCCTCTAAAAGAAATAGTCCCTGGCATTAAACATTACAGACCTAGATATGCAAATAAATAAATAAATAAATAAATAAAATACAACACACATTGCCAAAAGCGTCTGCAAAATTCATAAATGTAAATGTAAATAAAGATGTAAAGATATTTATTGTAGATTTTAGCAGAACTGGAACACTCTATTGACAAATCAAAAGCCAAGACCAGAACTATCAGTTTTATAGTTACATACAGAATACCAAACAGGGTTATGAATGGTCGCAGCCATATATAAATACCTATATCCATCCATACATAAATACCATCTAATTCAATGCATTACTGTGAAATCCCATGACTTGTACTTACTACAGATGCTGTCAAAGCCTGTGAGACTGAAGACTACATTAAAAGACTTTACAGGAAGTGTCAATGATGCCACTATTAATAACTAAATCTCTCAGTGATAATGTTTTAATGCAAAGTGAGATTTAACACTATAACTCCTCAAAAAGTTTAAAAAAAAATCAATGCACACAATCTGTGCGCCTGTGTATGCAACAATCAACTCACAGAAGTCCAAAGAGCTCAAATCCTTGAAGAAACAATGCTTAAATGTATGAAATCACTGTAATAATTTATAAAATCAATTTCACATTTGCACATTTTCAAATTGCACATTTCACCTGACTGCAAACTGCAGGTAAACGCGCGCGCACACACACACACACACACACACACACACACACACACACACACACACACACACACAGTACAAATGCAGATCAAAAGTAAGTTAGTTGAAAAATCTGAGCATGGGTGGTGAGGCCTAGTGGTTAAAGACCCTGCTGGTTACCAAAAGGTTGTAGGTTCAACCCTGCAATGAACTATCAAGAACTGCTCAAGAAAAGTTTAAAGCTGTAATATACTGCAAACTGAAATGGTTTTTTAAAATGAGCAATTAGTAGTAAAAAAAAAAAATAAAATAAACAAAAAAAAAAATATATATATATATATATATCACGAAAAAAGGTCACTATTAACATGCAAATTCTTTGAAATCAGCAAGAACCCAGACAAATTATTCAAGTTTAAATCCAGCAACACTCATAAAATGTGACTTGTACTCAAGTAATTGCAAGCTGGCATGCATTTGCATGACCAACATCATGAAGCATCATTCCTCTACTGTTCTGCAGATATATAGAGTATTCTGCAGTGTTTTAATGTATTGCACGTTTGTCTTGTTTTATATTAATTTGTGCTGACCTCAGTGTACACAATTTCCAAAACACAATAATGTGCGCACAATAAAGCAGACACACTTACCAGCAGACAGTCTGTGTTGACCTCTGATCTGGGATCCTTCAGCATGGCATCGATCTTCTCGAATCGAGCTGTCAAACTTTCTCCAGCAGACATGTTCATAACTGATCAGATCAATTTGATTCAGACGTGTGGAGGAGATGCGAGTTACTGGCTAAGATTAGCAAATTAACTCGCTAACTTCCTCTGCCCTCACAAAGCAATAAGCACTAGTTTGATCAAAGCAACGTTTTGTGTCTTACTGCCTTAATATCACTCTCGTTGAATCGTATACAACACCGAGAGATGACAAAAAGCCACATTTTCGAAACAAAACAACAGGACGAGGTGTAGGATTAGTCCATGACAACTTGGCAAACACAAAAAGCAGCAGCAACAGATTATACTGTGCTAAGCTAATTTAGCTTCAGGAGATATGAAGGGAACGGGCTCTTTCAAAACATACAAACCGATCACATTCACGCGAAAAGAAGCGATAAAACAAACCCTGCAGAGTTAGCATGCGGCCACATGAAATTAAGTTTCTCCAGGCCTCTGTCCATAAAAGCTTGCCAGGCCAAACGAGTCTGACAGCTGCAAAGTGAGAAGTGGCGAAAAAAAAACTTCGCCTTACAAATTTCGATGAGTTAAAACAAGATCCTGGTTAAAACGATCCTTTACAAATCCTTCTGAGGTAATTCTCTTAGTCCGCATGCCGGCTTTTACTTTTCCAACAAGTGTGTAATCCACGATGCTCTGAGTATGCGGATAAATCAAGCTTTAACTATGTTACTATTCAAAAAAAAAAAAAAAAAAAAAAAAAAAAAAAAAAATTTAAATTACTGGGTGCCCGATTTTCTCCCACTGCCTGACCAACATGTCCGCCTTCCTGTTGAAACACCCCAGAGAGTCAACTTCGAAACCTCTCCAACTGCGCATGCGCAGATCTCTCTCTCTCTCTCTCTCTCTCTCTCTCTCTCTCTCTCTCTCTCTCTCTCTCTCTCTCTCTCTCTCTCTCTCAAAACAACGTGTTTCAGTATATCCGCCTGCAGAGCAGCGTTCACCTTCATATTGCTTGTACTAATGGGAATTCAACTTTCTAATATAACAAGGTATAATAAATAATATTAACCAAGATTAACAAATACCATAAACAGTACGTATTGACATTCATTTTAACCAGTGTAGTTATCAAATACAACCCAAAGTGCTTCCCATTTGACTGTAGGCTGGTATAAAATAATATTTTCCTACATGTTAATTTTGTACATAAATACACGGAAAATGGGCGTTCATTGTCAATTGTTCTGCATTTAATCATATAAAATAAATAAATAAATAAACAGTTTCTGTTCTATAAAAATAAAGTCTAAAAAATACCTAAAACTAGCCTAAGATGGTTGGCTGGTCTAGCTGGTTGAAACTCAAAGTAGCTGGTTTTAGCTGGTCTCCCAGCCTTAGCTGCCTAGCTAAGACCAGTCTGACCAGCTAAAGAAGTGGTGTGGTCAAAACCTCTCTAAAACCAGCCTGCAAACCAGCTATGACCAGGCTGGAAGAGCAGCTAAAACCAGCTTAAGCAGGTTTCAGTTTTCAGGCCCAATCTCATGCCATAAGAAAACAATGGTGCCAATATACACTCACAATCTGGTTTAATACTACAATATATATATATATATATATATATATATATATATATATATATATATATACAGAGCTGGGTAGTAACTGATTACATGTAATCTGGAATACGTAATCAGATTCCAAAAATTAAGTACTTGTAATTAGAGTAAGTTACATTTTAAAATACTCGTAATCAGACTACAGTTACTTTTTTATGGATTACATGATTACATATTATTCACACAATAACAATAAATTATTCATAAATCATTGATTCTCCCTAATTTCTCATTTTCATCTTTTAAATTTTCCTTTCTAAAATAGCCTACCGATTATATACATATTATATATGTATATATAGTCCAGTTTTGTGGACATTCACACAAAGATCAATCATTAGTCAGGTGGCGACAGCATTTGACCACTGGATTTACAAAAATCATTTCAGGTTTAAGAAGGGTTTCAACAGTTCATTCATTTTTATTTGAATTATTACTCTGTAGGTTTTTTAACCATATGTTATTAATTATAACTAATTAAAATGCACATATTCATGTTATTTCTTAGTTACATGTAATGCAGGCATTCCAAAACTTTTTGTCATCTAAACCTTATCCACCAAATATATTTGCTTTAAGTACCCCTGAGATTTAAAAATAAATATTTCAGTAATTAAGTATCACATTTGCATGTTTACAGTTTCTTTGATGTTGATTAATGATCACATGGCATGCTATTTCATCTTTTTTAGTAAGAGTTTTATTTAAAACAAAGACTATAGAAACACAAAGACGGTTCACTCCTATACTTATGAATGGGAGAAACTGCAACGTGCAATATGGAGGAATAGTCCCACCATCTAAATGAAAGAGCCAAATTTCCCATAGAAACCTGACTAGACCAGCCAATGCATATGCGCAGTATAAGCACGTTATGACTCTGCATGCTCATTGGCTGGTCTAGCCTGAAAAATAAGCTTTTTAAACGCTATTTGAGCATAAGAAACAACATTCATGGGGCAATTAATTTCAGATTTTTGTTGCTGATTTGACATACACTACCGCTCAAAAGTTTGGGATCAGTAAGACTTGTAATGTTTTTATAAGAAGTCTCTTATGCTCATCAAGGCTGCATTTATTTGATCAAAAATACAGAAAAAAAAAAAAACAGTAATCTTGCAAAATGTTTTTACAATATAAATTGGTTTCTATTTTAATATACTTTAAAATATAATTTATTTCTATGATGCAAAGCTGAATTTCCATCAGCCATTACGCCAGTCTAAAGTATCACATGATCCTTCAGAAATCATTCTAATATGCTGATTTATTATTAGAATTATTAGAATTACAACAGTTGTGCTGCCAAATTTTATTATTTTTTTTTTTTGAAACTGCGATACTTTTTCAGGATTCTTTGATGAATAAAAAGTTAAAAAGAACAGCATTTATTCAAAATATAAATCTTTTCTAACAATATAAATCTTTGTTATCACTTCTTATCAATTTAACACATCCTTGAATAAAAGTTTTAATTTCTTTCAAAAAAAGAGAGAATAAAAAATTTACTGACCCCAAACTTTTGATTGGTAGTGTAAATTGTTAGACAAGAGCATTTATTTTAAATAAATGCTCTTCTTTTTAACTTTTTATTCATCAAAGAATCCTAAAAAAATTATCACATGTTCCAAAAATATTAAGCAGGACAACTGTTTATAGCACTGATAATAAATCAGCATATTAGAATAATTTCTGAAAAATCATGTGAAACTTTATACTGGAGTAATGGCTGATGGAAATTCAGCTTTGCATCACAGAAATAAATGATATTTTAAAGTATATTAAAATAGAAACCATTATTTTATATTGTAATAACATTTTGCAAGATTACTGATTTCTGTATTTTTGATCAAATAAATGCAGCCTTGATGAGCATAAGAGACTTCTTTAAAAAACATTACAAGTCTTACTGATCCCAAACTTTTGAGCGGTAGTGTATGTAATTTAATTGTGAGTTCAGTGAGCAATTTTTGAGTTTTCAGGATTCCCCCATTCATTAAGATAGGTCTTGTACGAGCTGCCCGGATGCGTTGCAAATATGGCCACCGAGTGAAGAGACTTTCCTCGAAAGGGAGTTTGTTTTAAAATTATTTATTTTCGTTTTAATTTTTTATGATTTAATTAATTGTCAGTTTTTCATTAAACTCACAACCCCCCTGCAGTTCTTTGGGAAACCTTGATGGTAAACTAATGTTTAATGCGCTTCATGTTGTAAATGAATGTACCATGAATGGAACAAGTTTACTTACTCTTTGCATTTTTTACATCATTATGGTACAAGATAATGCTATTTAAATCAATGTGATAAACGAGTTAAATCAAAAGTAATCTAAAAGTAATCTGATTATATTACCTAAAATGAGTAATGTAACGGATTACGTTACTGACTACAATTTTTGTCATGTAATCTGGAATCAGTAACGGATTTGTAAGTAATCTACCCAGCTCTGTATATATAATATATATATATATATATATATATATATATATATATATATACATACAGTGAGGGAAATAAGTATTCAACACTTGAACAAATTTTTTATTAAACACATTTCCAGTGTAGCAATTCACATGAAATTTTGACCAGATGTTGGTATTAACTCAAGTAATTTACACAGAGAAAAAATATTGAATATTACAATCCATAAAAAAAGTTGTGTAATAAAGTGAAATGACACAGGAAAAAAGTATTGAACGCACTAACTGAGATTATACTTAATACTTGGTGGAAAAACCTTTGTTTGCAATAACAGCTTCAAGACGCTTCCTGTATGAACAAACTAATCGTTCACAGTGCGCAGGTGGGATTTTGGTCCATTCTTCTAAACAGACTGTCTTCAAATCTTGAATGTTCCGCGGGGCCTTCTTGTGAATCCTGATCTTCAGTTCCTTCCATAAATTCTCTATTGGGTTTAAGTCTGGTGATTGACTGGGCCATTCCAACAACTTTATTTTCTTCTTCTGGAACCAATTCCGAGTCTCCTTTGCAGTATGTTTTGGATCAGTGTCCTGCTGGAATGTCCATCCATGTCTCATCCTCATCATCCTGGCGGATGGTAACAGATTCACCTCAAGAATTTCCCGGTACATGGCTCCATTCATCTTCCCTTCAATAACATGGATTCTGCCAGGACCATGAGAAGAAAAACAGCCCCACACCGTGATGCTTCCACCTCCAAACTTCACTGTTGGTATGGTATTTTTAGGGTCATACGCAGAGCCATTTCTCCTCCAAACATGGCGTGTAGTATTATTGCCAAAAAGTTCAATTTTTTTCTCATCTGACCAGACTACATTCTCCCATTAATTCACAGGGTTGTCCAAATGTTTTGTAGCAAACATCAAACGAGCTTCAACATGCCTTTTCTTCAAAAATGGAGCCTTCCGAGGTGAGCGTGCATGGAGGCTGTGGCGGTGGAGTGCATTGTCTATAGTTTTCTCTGTGACAACTGTACCTGCTGCTTCCAAGTCTCTCTGTAGCTCTTTCCGAGTGGTCCTTGGCTCTTGGATTACTCTTCTGATTAACCTTCTGACTCCCTGATCAGAAATCTTTCGAGGAGCTCCTTTGCGTGGCAGGTTGATGGTGGAGTTTTTTCTTTCCACTTGCGTATAATGGACCCAATGGTGCTTACAGGAACATTTAGGAGTTATGAAATCCGTCTGTAACCACTACCATTTATATGCAGCACAACAATCTTGTTGCGAAGGTCTTGGGACAGCTCTTTGCCTCTACCCATCATGAGATGTTTGTATGCTTGCATTCAGAGGTGGGTAAGGCTTTTTCTAACTGATTAACCTGCAATAACCTGGCTGATTCTAATTTGCACAAATAGGAGGTTGAACTAATTAGTGAAATCAGCTGTTGTCTTGCTTTGTCTTGCCTTGGTGTACTGCTTTTTCTTTGTGTGTTCAATACTTTTTTCTTCTCCTATTTCACTTCATTAAATATAACTTTTTTTATGGATTGTAATTTTATGATGTCTTTATCTGTGTAGATTTCTTGAGTTAATACCAACATCTGGTCAAAATTTCATTTGAATTGCTGCACTGGAAATGTGTTTAATAAAAAATTTGTTCAAGTGTTGAATACTTATTTCTCCCACTGTATGTATGTATATTTATGTGTGTGTGTGTGTGTGTGTGTGTGTGTGTGTGTGTGTGTGTGTAATCCGAACCTTTATCACCATACTGAAATCGCAGATGGTCAGACAGTGATTCGCTAAAATATTTGTGACACCGTGAGGATGGAGACTGTGTACATTGTATGTTTTTAAATATTTATTTAAATATTATTTATTATATTTATGTAATATGAATAAATAATAATATTTATGTAATATGAATAAAAAGCTCTGGCTCATCCACATGAAGCCAGAGCTTTCCCTATCTGATCTTTTTTTTCCTCCTCTTTCTTCCATAAACACGGCGTCATCTCAAGAAATATCCGCGTACACACAAAACCACTGAAACTGACTTAATATAATGTAATATACATGCCAGTCCAGTATGTGGTACTGTAATTCTGCCACAGAGATACACTAAAAATGAAAAAGAAGACTTGGAGCATGTGCATAAACCTTGCACGCTGTATACAAACCCAACACAACAACAAGAAAAAGTAGTAAAGTTATTAATGCTTACTAGACTCAGTAGCTTCTGCAGCACGAACACAAGCATGTCTGCCATTGTTGTTGCTGTTACACGACATAGCGGTGTCTGACTAGGGTCGAGACATGGGGTGATGACATCATCGTTTCACAAAATATATGGATTGGCTGTACACACGAAAACGCAAAGGTGTTGTTATCAGATTTATCCACTCTGGGACCCAGTTTCAAAAAATAGCAGTTTCAGGCTCCCAAAACGCCGTATCCGTCTGGACGAAATGCCTACATGATACAAAATTTTTATGTATACAGCTAAACATGTCGCTGTGTGTACAGGGCCTAAAATAACCATTAGAGTTCTAAGATTTCTAGAAAATAAGAGTTCTGAACTGTATTATGCAAATTTTCAGAACACTCAGCTGCTGCTCCATATACCATAAATCTGATGTCAGGTACTTTTGGAGAAGGGAAGACATGTAATGCACCAAATCCAACTTTATTAATGAAACTGAATATCAGAAGGCAGAACAGTCCAAAGGAGAGAGTAGGAGTGGAGTCAGGCAAACGATCATAACCAGAGAGGCAGACAGCAGATCAAAGGAGTAATCCAACAGAAGCACACAAGTACAGAGAGTAACAATACCGGCTGATAGACAGGGAGAACCACTCTCTGGAAATGAGACAGAGAGAAAAGTGGAAAGAAACAGCTATGAAATCAAGAGAAGAATGAATACAGGTGAGAAATAATCTGCATAGTGTGATCAGCTGTGAGTGGCCACCACGTTGAAAAGGAAAAGGAAAACAAAGCAGGAAAAAATGGAGGAGGGGAGAATATCAAACCTAAATCCTGACAGGTGGTTGAGAGGTCCAGCATAAATGGAATTCCTTGATGAGCGAGTGACTTATCAGTCATCCCTTCGAGATCCTGGTTTGTCCACTTGCTCTGGCCAGTGGTGAATGGAATCCTAACAACAGACTGGTGATAGTGCCAATCTGCTGGCAGAAATGGCCAGAAATGGTAAATGAACATCCTTCGGAAGACCATGAATCTGGAAGACATGGTCCAAGATCTTCCGATTAATCATCTTGGCATAGGGAAGTTTGGGCAGGGGCATGATATGAGCCACCCAAATGCTGAGAATAAGAAGCACACGGATGCAACTTATTATCATGAAGGGATATTTGGGTACCACTCCGATTCCTACCTCTGACACATGAAGATTAATGCTGTCACAGAGGCAACCACCTGCCTGTAATTTTGAATAAAGCTTCGACAAAAACTGGAAAAGCCCAGTAATTGTTGGAGTGCTTTGTGCGAGCCAGAAACTGGTCAGTCAGAAACGGCTTTCACCCCAAGAACAGAACAAACTGAGCATGAAAGTTACACTTTTCTACCTTCACGAACTGCTGGTTCAAAAACAAACTGATAGTCTCTCAGCACATCAGCACCACAAGCACCTGGAAGAAGTCTGGGGCATTGGACAGGTTGAACGTAAGCACCACATATTCAAAGTGCCGGGACTCCCCTAATGAGTGGAGACTTTTACTGGGCTGTTGGAAGTGACATGCCCTTGACCAGCACAGTAGAGACAGAAAACTTTGGTAAGCGGTGATCTTAAGAGGCTCAAATGAATCCTGCGGCAAGGAATTCCAAGATGTAGCTGTCCACGGCCAGCCACTCAGGAGGGTAAAGGGAGAAGATATGGCCTCTAGGGGGTATAATGCATGGGAGCAGGACTATGGTGCAATCATAGGGACAGTTGTGGGGGGTGTCTTTCTAAAGACTTCCTGGTGGTTGTAATACACAAGGGGAATTCAAGAGAGGTCCAGGGGTTCTTGGGACTCTGAAGTCATGTCTAGGGAACTCTGAAGACTGCAGCATGACAGGTGGGACCCCAATCTAGGACTGTGTTGGTGGACCAGTTGATATATGGTTTATGCTGAAGAAGCCAGGGGTAACCAAGTACTATAGGGTTATCTCTCCATGGCCCAAAGGTCTGTCCAGAGCAGTAATAGCCAGGGGAGAAGGAAGGGACTCACAGGGAATACTGAGCTTCTTGTCTAGGGAACAGTCCATGAAATTTCCAGCCACACCTCCCAAGCCTGCAAAAATGCTACTGATTGAAAGAATAATCTTGAATCGGTGAAGGGTAGCCATTAGGGTAACTAGAGTAACTGCATAGGAAAGGCCTTTTCCAAAAAGTCCGGGACAGGCAACTTGAAAGTGCCCAGATAAGCCACAGTAAAGGCAGCACCACTCCCACATGTGGCTGTCGTGTTCAACAGGGGAATCCTGGTACTTTTCAGCTGCAAAGGTTTTGAGGGTTTCTTGGGAGATTTGAATCACTGGGTGTATAGGTGTTGGGATGACAAATTTACAGATCCAATCTCTGTCCAAGCAGATGGCCACGTCTATGAAGACCTTGTGACTGTCAGGGGGGTCTTTGGTGGCAACGCATGACCTATGCAAGATCGTTCTGGAAACACAGATGAGTGCATCTGTATCCTAGCCACTTGCTGCTGCAATGGTGTGGAACTGAATGGCAAACTCCGCTACACTACATTTGCCTTCCTGGATGGACAGAAGCTCTTTCGAGTGGATGGTTAAACGCCAATATGATTTCCTCAAGAAATGAGGAGTAACTGCAAAAGAAGGGGCTGCGGGTCTTGCAGACGACTGTAGCCCAGGACAGGGCTCTTCCAGAGAGAAGGGTGATAATGTAAGCAGTTTTGGCTCTGTCGGCGGGAAATGGTAGCTGCAGCTTGAAAATAATGGCACCATTACAGGTGCTATGGACTCCTGAGAAGCGTTAAAGTGGAGGTAATTAGGGTCAAGTGAAAAGGACTGGGCTGAGTGACCTTGACTGATGCACCACATTTCACAAATTTGATTAGATTTTGTTTCACAAGCTCTTGATTTGCTTCAATATCAATTTGTTTTAAAATATTTAATGTGTGTCATTTTTAAAGAAACAAATAGGTCAACTAATGCTGTGAGATACAGCCAATCAAATAAATAATAAATAAATAATTGAATGATTCATTTAACTTTTAAAATTATTATAGCAGTGTACCCAGTGAGAGTACATTGCTCGCTGTAATATTAAAGGATAAATTAACAACAGATGCCAAACCATTTAATTCAATTTCTATATTTTCAGATATAATAAACACTCAAACAAAATTGTTTACAAACAGTTGAATTGCACAAGGCTTTCAAATTGAACTATTTGAAAGACCTCACAGAGGCTTTGAATATGTCTTTCCAAAATAGTAGAATGAGTCACTTTGACACAGAAACACATTTTTTAGTATTACTGACTCAATGAAAAGGGCAAGTCTTAGATTTCAAATATTAAGTTAACATGAACATTTAGGTCTACAGTCAGTGCATATATTTATGTTTAAACTGTAGCGAACACAATATTACTGTAGTATTACTGCAGAAGTTCGTGGTGTGATTAATTTTTAATTTATAAAACGGATAGTTCCGGTCCTTGATTCTGATTGGTTGAGCCGCACCACAAACCTACACCTTTGTTTACTTTGTGTGTTGCTTGGCAACCACTTTGTTCCAGCCACAACTGTTTCTGAGGAACTACATCGTTTGGTGGAAGAATACTGGTTTTATTAATATCATTACACTTATTTGCTCTGTTTTATTTTGTGAAACCTTACTAAGTAAATGGAGTTAGCTGTAAGCTTACTAAGTAAACGCTCCTTAGCTGTTATAAATTCACTGTAAACCACGGCTTCTTGGAGCTTACTGCTTTAATTTATCCGCCAAGCCTTTGCCATTGGTAGGTAACGTTAACCAAGAAAAGTCAACATTATGTAATTAATATTCGTGAATGAGGCCATCGCCGTGCACCAAGCAACGTCTTGGAGACCTTATTAATATGTATAAGCCAAACCTTCGTCATAGTACCACTTTCTCATGAAGTTTAGTGAGTCGCTCGTCGAGCTCATCGATCCAGTCTTCATGCAGTTGCAGAGTCATTGTGGGCTGCTGTTTGAATGAAGTTAGAAGACACTCAAATCTTCCTCACCCCAACTTAAACCCGGCATTTGGAGTTGAGCTGAATAAAGGACAAGTAAACAGAAAGATGCCCGTATTTACAGGTCTGTTTACAATATGATTTTGCATAAATCATGGTTAGTCTTTAAACGATAAGAGATGCTTGAGAGGAGGCAGCGCTGTTAGCATTAGACATTAGCTTCAGGCCTCAAGTGATAGTTTCTGTTTTAAACAGGGGGAAAGCTAAACAAGAAGCAGAAATCTCATAGCAAGCTTTCTGGCGTGCCTTTTATTTAGGAGAAGCGTTTATTTTATATGGATGTTTATGGTGTGAAATATAATGCTTACACTTGAGCATTAGTGATGCAGCGTGTTATCAGGCCGGCTAGGCGCTCTCACTTTATTAAAATGCCTTTAAAACTTATAGCACTTTTCAATTAACAGACAGTATTATTTAACAGTACGTACAGACTTTACTCGTACATTTATGCAGAGTTGACTATAGAGCAGCTTGTAGAATGTAAATTCGATGCGTCTAGCTACTACATGAAACATGTACTAGTTCATTTGAATGCATTTCCAGTGAGAGATCTGTTAAAGTTATATTTATTTCTGTCTGTCATTTTTGTAGACCAAGGTAAGTCTCTCATGTGGTTAGTTTGTCTTGTGTGTAGACTGTATTGGCCAGATTTGTCAAAGGGGTTTCAAACAAACATTTAAAGTAAAAGTTCACCCAAAATGTCAATTTTGTCATTATGTACACAGCCTAATTTTATTCCACAACCTCCTTTCATTCTTAGAACATAAAAGGAGATGATTTGCAGAATGTTAAAGCTGCCTATTTTTAAAGAATGGGCAAAAAAGGGGAAAAACGCCTCATAGAAGTAATCAACTTGTGCACTGTTTAAAGCCTTCTGAAGCCGTATGTTAGTTTTATATGAAGAACAGCACAAAATGTTAGTTTTTTTTTTTTTCTCCATTTCTTTCTGGCTTGCAAGTTTGTTGACACTTCAGTACAATCCCACGTTACGCACATACGCTGAAGTGTGAATGTGCAGTTTCAGGCCATTATACTAGGAATATTTGTTTCCCACCCAAGCAGAAATAAAAATCTTTTAGACATGAAGGTCAGTAGAAGATAATTAAATTTTCACTTTTGGGTGAGCTGTCACTGTTAAAGCAGGTGTTTTCAAACTGTTCCGGGAGCCTGCACATTTTGGACGTTTCCTTTATGGACCTTTTCACATTTCAGCGTTTTCAAAAGCAAAAGTCATCAGAGATGGGTAAAAATCCAAGATATTGTTGTCACAACTTTCCAAAAGAGGGGAGAAATTGATTATAGCAAATGTTAATCACTCCGTCAGACCTTTTATTAGAAATCATCCTCTGTGTTAACTTAATGCGTCACAAGTTAATAATTAAAAACTTTGTTGATAATTGTGGAAATTACTGTCGGTGAAAAGGGTCCATTGGACACACCCAGCTCAGGTTATGCAGTACTGAACTGAGTTCATTAAGGCAGACATCCAAAATGATCTGTGTGTAATACAGGCATACATGGTTTGAATCCTCCTGGTTTAAAACTATACAAATTTCTTTCTGTATGTGCAGATATGTCTTAGTGAATGATTTTGCTGTGTCACTGATGTGTCTTCACTTGTGTTTGGAATATGATAGTGAATGTGAAATGGGGGAAGGAGAAGTTTGATGCAGTGGAGCTGAATACAGAGGAGCCGCCCATGGTGTTCAAAGCCCAGCTTTTCGCTCTAACGGGGGTTCAGCCAGAGAGACAGAAAGTCATGGTGAAAGGAGGAACGCTGAAGGTAGTGGCTGTGAACTGTAATTAAGAGCATTAGTATTTGCTGTCCTCTGTTATTGCAGGTGTGTGACTTATTTTACTTTTGTTCACCAGGATGACGAGTGGGGCAACATCAAGTTGAAAAATGTAAGTATGTGTTTAAATCTGTACCGTAATCAGAATTCAGCAGTTATTGCTTAAACATTGAATAATAGGATCCAAACGGGTTTGTCCAAAAGTATGCCTTAAAATTAACGTTGATCATTTTTAGTCCTTAATACGTGTTCCTGGTCTTATTATGCACATTGACTACACTCGTGGTCAACCATGCTTATTGGTGTGTTCAAGTCTTCCTAGGAAGTTCGTATTTACGAGTTGGCAAGTCAAAATTATGACGTCAGATGCGTCCAAGTCACTTTGGTCAGTGCAAGATGGTGACGTACCATATCTACATAAAATTCAATAAGATTTTTTTTTTTAACTCTACATCTACAAAGTGATGAATAAAGAATGTACATCAGTGTGTTTTTGCTTTTTTTATTCAATTTATGAAGGTGCTGTAAGTTGAATCGTTATATTTTATTGTAATTGTACAGTGCTATCATATTTTGTAAGTTAGTTTTATTGTAAATGACAAACAAAATTATAATTTGTTTTATTTTAACAAATTGGCCGCATCCATTCTACATGTTTTCTCACTGACACGCCCCCAACTCAGAAACTCGGTGCTTAAAGAAAATTCAGAGTTTCCCCCTCGTAATTACGACTTTGTGGTGGCATTCATGTGAAATCAGCTCATAAATACAACCAAATGTTTGACTGACAATCATGCTTCTGACTAGAGAAGCAGCCAATCGTGTAGCTGCGTCTAAGCTGGATGACTTCAGGTTTTTATGGACTACCGAAAACAACAGCAGCATTCCTTCTCGATAAATGTTATAGCTTGTCATTCGTATAAACAAATTCCTGTTACCACAATTCAGGTTCAGTATTAAAAAAAGTTTGCCAATATTTTTTTGTTAGTTTTGCAGAGAATTACACCAGGATGCTTCACTCAAAAAGAGTAATCGGGCAGAGAACGAGCATTTACACCAAGTACAAAACCAAGTACGAAATTTATCTAAAACCATTGTTGCTGTGGGAATGATACACACCATCTTGTCTGGTCCCATTGATGAAAACTGGCAGGTTTTACACCCTGTCTACACCAGATACAATCAGTGCAAAGTGCCACGTCACAGTAAATAGATCTCTTTATAGTTAGTGATACCAAGTCGTCGACCGTAAACTGATGCCCTATTCTATTTCTGACGCTGTCCACATGCTTGTGCAACTTCCAACAACAGGACAAATGGATTTGGAATGTTTGCTTACACATGATATTACAATGTTGCAGATATTATTTTGCAAGCAGTAACAAGTTTTAGCTTGTCTTGTCATGAAACACCTCCCAAAAACACCTCAACACCAAAAATATTGCTTCCACTGGTGGATACCTCCCCCACTGAGAGATTCTGGACTATATAATATACCCAAACAAATGAAAGAAGAGAAAACCAAAACTCTAGCAATAAGCCAAAATAACAAGGTCAGCAAATGGTCTCTGCAAAGCTGCAATACACACTTTTAAACACTCTTATTAATTATAGTTAAAACAACAACATTAAAACACTCAACAAAAGTGATTTGAGTGCTCGGTGTCCACTAGGTAGTGTGCATGCGGTGAACATATTCATCTGCGGGTTCACCGCCAGTGTAGTATGCTTTGAAAGGCTTGCACACTGAACTGTGAAATTGACCTTCATCCTTCAAATCCTGATTAAAAAAAATGTCCTTAAAAGTATGTGTCAACAGTGTTTCAGTCCTTAACAATCCACTGCAAACTCAGGTCTGTAATCCAGTAAATTCCAGATGGTTAAAATCAAGTTTTACCCATTTTCATACATGAGTAATGCATCACACTATCAATTATCAGTGGGTTGCAAATGCTATTTCATGTCGACTCTAAATGTCAGTTTTCTTCAGCTAACCAGATGTTTTGATCCATGTAGGGAATGACTCTTCTGATGATGGGCTCTGCTGATGCCCTTCCCGAAGAGCCTGTAGTGCGACCCATGTTTGTGGAGGACATGACGGAGGAGCAGCTTGCATCTGCTGTGAGTTTTCAGCCAACGCAATTTGGATCAGAATGATCTGCTACTTCAATATTTTAGCAGAATCAACATTTCAGAGAAATTTCATTTAATCAAAGAAACAAGTTTTAACACCTGTAAACAATTTTCTGTAATCTCTGTCATGTTCAGATGGAGTTGCCTTGCGGATTGACAAATCTGGGCAACACATGCTACATGAACGCAACAGTGCAGTGTCTACGCTCTGTGCCTGAGCTCAAAGATGCTCTCAGGAGGTACAATTTAGGCATGTCCTTCATATCAAGTTCAGAGATTTTAGTCCGCATAATGCATCAGCGTCTTTTTGTGATAATTTTCCTCCATCTGTAGGTACTCTGGTGCCTTGCGGTCTTCTGGGGCTAATGCACCTTCCCAGTACATCACAGCAGGTGAAGAAATTTCACTGTATCTTAGTTTTTCGTTACTTATTTGTCCAACTTTTGAGGATCTGTATGTCCAAGCTGAATTTAATGCACGAAAGAATTAAGCTGTGTAGCCTACTGAATCTTAAAGTTTTTGTGGACAGCATGTAGCAGATGTTTGATCAGGTGAATTTTTCACTTAGCTCTGCGTGATTTGTATGAGTCCATGGATAAGACCGCGTCAAACATTCCACCCATCATCTTGCTGCAGTTTCTGCACATGGCCTTCCCACAGTTTGCTGAAAAAGGAGACCAGGGCCAGTACCTCCAGCAGGTCAGGAGATAATATTTTTGTTCACATTTTTTACTGGAATGCATTTAATCAGAATATGTTCTTTTAAAATGGAAAGTTATAAAATAAGTATTTTTTTCATTTACACAGGATGCCAATGAGTGCTGGGTTCAGATCATGCGGGTCCTTCAGCAGAAATTAGAACCTCAAGAACCAGAAACCCCACTGGAGGCAAGCTTATCGTATTATAAATATTTCATTACAGATAAAAGAGAATTTAATGTAAAAAGCAGGTCTTTATCATATTTTTTTTGGAAACTAGACAACTTTTTTTCTTTTTTTTTTAACAATTTACTTTTCTTCTGTGTGCATGTTTTTGATTGATTAATAGACTGACAGTGATAGTGGAGCCGCTGCCTCCTCAAAAAAGAAGAACTTCATCGATCAGTATTTTGGTGTTGAATTTGAAACGACGTATCCTTTGTTGTGCAAATCTATACCAGCATGTGCTCACTCAGGTAGTGCTTCTGTGTGCTGTGGCTGTTATTAGATTAATAAGTTGCATGGCCCCGTTTACTTCAACGTTTACCTGTTAAAGTGATCCTAAAGTGACACTTTCCATGTACAGTAAGTACAAGGTATGATCATAGATCTAAAGTGAGTGTTTGTTTCTGTGTGGCCATATTTTTATTCTATACACCATTATGTTTCTAACACAAATGCAATTCATCCACAGTGTTAGTGTGAATGGTCTTTACAGCTCCTTGATGTAACCAACCAATCAAACGGCTTATATGCATGCTTCAAAGTAGGCCTTGAAAGTTATTAAAGTGGCAGTGTGTTCCTAATATACCAGGGTTTGGCAACCTTTTTGGCATGACGTGCCATTTTAAATTTTTCTGGTTAACCACTGTGCCAATGCCCGCCCCCCTCCCATGCACATAGTTTCTTAAGATTTTTTCATAATTTGTTTTTTAAACTTTTCAAAAGTTTCTTGAATAACAGAGATGCAGTGTGACTGTACTGAACACCACTGTATGTGTGTGACAAGGCCAATGCATTAAAACCGTTCAGTTTAATCACTGTTCTGTATGCGCTGCTTTAATTGATGCGTGCGCACACACACACCACTCACACACAGAGACCGGAGATCACGCTGTGCAAAAAGTAACATTCAGAAGCTCATAAACTTCTTATGCCACAGCCATATCACCCTGCAGCCCAAGATTGGTTGCCCACTAAAGCTAAGCAGGGCTGAGCCTGGTCAGTACCTGGATGAGAGACCTCCCGGGAAAACTAGGTTGCTTTTGGAAGAGGTGTTAGTGAGGCCAGCAGGGGGTGCTCACCCTAACACCCCAGTATAGTGACGGGGACACTATACTGTCAAAAAGCGCCGACTTTCGGATGAGATGTTAAACCGAGGTCCAGACTCTATGTGGTCATTAAAAATCCCATGGCACTTCTCGTAAAGAGTAGGGGTGTAACCCCGGTGTCCTGGGAAAATTCCCTCCACTGGCCCTCATCAGTCACGGCCTCCTAATAATCCCCATCCACTTGATTGGCTCTGTTTCTCTCTCCTCTCCACCTGTAGCTGGTGTGTGGTGAGCGCACTGGCACCGTTGTCCTGTGGCTGTCGTCACATCATCCAGGTGGATGCTGCACACTGGTGGTGGTTGAGGAGAGATCCCCC
The DNA here is from genome assembly GCA_039654775.1 of Spinibarbus caldwelli. Lineage (NCBI taxonomy): Eukaryota > Metazoa > Chordata > Actinopteri > Cypriniformes > Cyprinidae > Spinibarbus > Spinibarbus caldwelli. The sequence continues at coordinate 4,004,431 of CM077235.1, read as the reverse complement.
CCCCCACATGATCGTAAAGCGCTTTGGGTGTACAGCAATACACAAAGCGCTATATAAATGCATCATTCATTCATTCATTCATTCATTCATTCTTGTCAGCGCTGCCACGTGACTTTTATTAATCAATACTGAATTGCTACATTATATTTCTCTGCAACGAGGGGGGTAAAATCACTGTTTTTTTTATGTAAATAAACTCAGCTTCATTGTTTGTAGAGGCAGACGCAGACACACACATCTGTCTCTCTCTCTCTCTCAAAATGGCCATATTTGAGAAAAAAAAAATTAGAGTAGTTGGCATCACTGGATGTAGCTGTCGGTCATTTAACATTTCTATTGTTAAAGACTTGATTAATATTAAACGATTTGCAGCTCCGTCTTACCTCGTTCTCTTTCAACGTTAAACTGACGCTTCGCGCTCTGCTTTTGTGAACAGTAAACCCTGCCTACTTTGATTTGATTGGCCATCTCAGTCATTTTGACATTGACGAGTGCTGTTAGACGCTGAGGCTTTTATCTGAAGAGCCTAGTATGTGCAACGGTCGCCCGCACACCCGTAGACTAGCGCAAGTTAATTCTCACTTTATAATTTTCAATTATAAATTTTCAATTTATAGCTCCTAACAGGCTGTGTGACTAAGAGCCGTTATTACCTTAAAATGTACGTCAGTATGCAGTTTTCCCTTTTGCTCGTGTGCCGTAGGTTGCCGACCCCTGCTAAATACTTTCTATGCAAGTGCAAATGCAAATGGATGAACATTTATTTGTGCATTAAATTATAGTTGTCACACTTTAAGTTCTACAATGCATCTGACTGTTTGTTTACCTTTCTCTTTTGAATTCACTGAACTGTTGGATAAACTGCAGTGTTATGCCATGTATATTGTGAGGTTTGCAATACTTCATGCAGTTGAACCTGAGTTTTCTCCAGTTCCGTACATATGTGTAATGTTTTAAGGTCCTTAACCCGCATGTGTCCAGTATGAAGTGTACCGAGTCAGAGGATGAGGAACCGACTAAAGGCACAGAGAGCCAGCTGCAGCTCAGCTGCTTCATCAATCAGGAAGTCAAATATCTCGCCACTGGACTCAGATTGGTGAGTGGGACGTCTCATACAAACAGTTGGAAGTACCACCAGTGCTCACAGTCCCTTTTAATCTGTACCTTTTCCTCATTACATCTAGAGGCTACAGGAGGACATCACAAAGTTGTCCCCATCCTTACAAAGAAATGCCCTCTATATCAAATCGGTATGCTTTATCTTCTGCCTTTTGTGGCATCTTTGGAAAAATGCTCTTTTGTTCAAGTGTTTTCTCTTTCATGCAACAATGAAATGAACAATCACTTATGTTTTTGCATTAAAGTCCAAAATCAGCCGCCTCCCAGCATACCTCACGGTTCAGATGGTCCGGTTCTTTTACAAAGAAAAAGAGTCTGTGAATGCCAAAGTCCTTAAGGTAGGTCATTTGCTCTGGAGTGAGTTAGCATAAAAAGTGTTTCAACCAAAATATCTGTATATTGATTTGTTATTTTGTGTGCATTTTAATTTTGCTGCATTTAGGATGTCAAATTTCCTCTTATGCTGGACGTCTATGAGCTGTGCACTGCTGAACTGCAGGAGAAGATGGTTTCTGTGAGGTCAAAGTTTAAGGAGGTTGAAGACAAGAAACTGGAGATGCAGCAGCAGCCGAAAGCAAGTGCCCTGTGATGTCATACTGAACGCTTCATGCATTTAGAAAAGATTTTGTTTTTCATTTTGTTTCTCATTTAACAGGAGAATCAGAAGGTTGGAGCTCCAAAGGAAACAAAATATGAACCTTTCTGTTTTTCTGACGGTAAGTACTCACCGCAAAGTTCTTTTCCATTTCAACCTGGTTCTGAAAGTTTACTCTGCCAGTGGATTCATAAGCTGATAACTTTTTCTTCTCTATAGACTTGGGCTCCAACAACAGTGGTTACTACGAGCTGCAAGCCGTTCTGACGCACCAGGGGCGATCCAGTTCATCTGGCCACTATGTCGCCTGGGTTAAAAGGAAAGAAGGTCAAGTATTGTCAATGTCACTCAAATGCCATGGTGATGTTCATGGACCTTACGCATTAAATAACAGCAAGTTTTTTCATGAATAATTTATTAAATGCGTAGTTTTTTGCCTTTGTTACTATAAATGCATCTTGATTGCATGCTTGAGTGAGTATTCCAGCATTATTACTAGTAACAGTATAAAGTTACTTTACTAGTAATACAGTAATGTTACTTTTAAAAGTAATACATTGCTAATAATTTGTTACTTTTGCATTCTGCATTCAGCTGGGTGTGTGTCTCTCTCTCTCTCTTTTAGGCCCTGTTTACACCTGGTATTAAGATGCATTTTTTGTCATTCTGATCACAAGTAGACAATGCTAGATACAGGTGTAAACATGATCTGAAATGATTTTAGCTTGTCCACTTTCGACCACATCTAGAGGTAGTCGAAAACTCATTGTGATGGAAGTGTGCTGCTTCTGAAGGACATAAGCAACTTTTTAAAAAATATTTAAAATACCTTCAATAAAAACACTACTATATATGATATTTAATTAAACTTGTGAAAGAAATTCTGTTTTCATGTATGGATGAAGAATTGCACATTACTCCCATTTGGACTTCTCTCAAATATGGGGACATAATGTAAAGAGAATAATGAGGGTTACTTTATTTAAAAAAACAAGTATTTTGTTGTAAATTTAAAAAGTAATGTTACACGTTACAATCAGAAGTATCTGATTGATGAATATAGTAGGGATGTGACGATGCACCCCGAGCCGGTTGAAAATCGATAAAAATATATGATGATTCAAATTGGTTGAGATGTTAAAGGAATCACAAAACATTTGGGGGTGTATATGTATGTATGTATGCATGTATGCAGCATTTTTGTAGGAAAGAGCACAGGCAAAGCCCTGGTTTATATGAAGAGATTTCTTTTATATGTATTTATTTATTTGATTTGGTATTTCAGGGTTCCCACTCTGTCAAATTCCCTGACTATCACTGACTAAAAAGCTGAATTTCCATGACCTATAATGAACAGAAAAACAGGCCGCTGTTGTGCTAAGCACTTTTTTTTGCTTTTACCCGTTAAATGCACTTTGATATTTCTATACTTTTTTTTTTTTTTTTTTTTTTTTTTTATAAACTCTTTGGGAAAAAAATGGTCATTTTGTAGCCAAAGCTCCTAAAAATTAAAATTTTCTGGCATATTTGGCTTAGTTAACCGGTACAGCCTGGTGACTGCATTTGACTTAAATGATTGCCAGTTGACGAGCGGGACGGGAATAAAATGGCGCTGAAAAAATAGCCCACGGCTCAACACTAAGGATTTTTTTCGGTGGTTCAAATTATTACTTGCCCTATTAATATTTTCACTAGCCTTGCCAAAAAAATACAATACAAAATAAATTTACAATTCTCGATTTCAATTTTAATACCACATCGAAAACCACTAGCCTAACAAATATAAAGTTCAAACATTATTAAAGATAAGTGACAGCCAGTAAATAAGAACAATTGAGCAAATTGCAAGTAATAGCAAAATTAAATATAGCTATAGCACAAAGATAGAAATGAAATTTTGCTTAAGTTTTTATGTTTGTAGGTGTTCAGGTATAGAAATTGAATAATTACTTATAAAATAACATTTGCATATTCTTCACTCTGTTGCATCTTGATTTTTCATTGTCATTTGAAATTAGTGGCAAGGCAACCACTGCATTTTAATCATGAATCAATCCAAAAAAAAAAAAAAGTACAATGTTTGATTTATATTAGACTGCATAATTTCAAAATCAGAGGGACTGAATGAGACACAATTTCACTCTCTGACAGCAGGTGGCGCTTATGGAACAGTAGTACAGCGTTTCCTTGGTTACCACTGTTAAACACAGTAGTGCTGCGCATATTAACACTCATTTAAATGCATTATACAGAGGCAAGATGAAAACGCCATGTAAACTTTTCTGAAAACAGCCAGTTCTCTTCAGAAACACGTTCATATAAAATTCAATATTTAGGATTCCTATATTTCGTGCATCATGAACAGTGATCTTGTTCTGCCTGCTATGGTATTTTCTCCTCTTTGCGTCCGTCTTCAGCGTCTCTGGCCTCTGTTAATGGCTGTTTACAGACTAATTATAATAATAATAACGTAATATTTCCACACACATGGCATTTGGGAAAATGATTGCAGTGCAGTTTGTGTGCAAGCACGGAACAGAAGATGCTCTAAAATAAAACAAAAAATGTCCGGTCGATCGGAGCATCTGTACTCCACTGTATAAATTAAATCTAGATTAATCATTGTTAAAGCTACAAAGTTACTTGCCAAGACGGGTATTTTTATACTTTTGTATGTATTTGCCCATTCAGACGCAAGAAAGAAGCGGAGAGAAACTCAATCCAGGGCTCGCGCGTGTCAGAGAAGCGGCTGTCTGTCCATACTGAATGGAGTTGACAAACAAAAATCCCTGATATTCCATGACTGACAAAAAAAAAAATAAATAAATAAAAAAATCCCCTAACTTTCAGTGTCTGGAATAGACCTTTTAAAATTCCATGATATTCCAGAAATTCCATGACCCGTGGGAACCCTAGTATTTGTTTTAAAATTTCAGTTTAGTTTTGTTTTTTTTTGTCTGAGAAATAATAAAAGGACACTTTTTCATTTATAATTTGTCTTAAATATCATTTTGATTAAAAAAGTGAGAAAATCTTATCGTGAAATCAGTATCTTGAATCAGATCACATTGTGAGTTGAGTGAATCGATAAAAAAGATTAAAATCTAGAACTGGTTTTTGTTTATTGCTTCTAATTCCATTTCCATAGAGCAGGACTGTCCAATCCTGTCACTGGACGGTCAACGTCCTGCACAGTTTACCTCCAAACTGCTCCAACACACTCTCCTGGAAGTTTCTACTAATCCCGAAGACCTTGATTAGCTGCTTCAGCTGTTTTTGGGATTGGAGCTAAAATTGTCCAGAAGCAGGATTCAGGATTGGACACTCTTGCTATTAATGTTCTAGCCAATGTTGATTTTTTAAAAAAAATTTTCCCCCTCTCTGAACAGATGAATGGGTGAAGTTCGATGATGATAAGGTCAGCGTTGTGACCCCTGAGGACATCTTGAAGCTGTCTGGTGGTGGTGATTGGCATATAGCATACGTCCTTCTGTATGGCCCTCGACGTCTGGAGATACTGGAGTAACAGTGGTTCACAGAGGAAACTTAAACCATAATTGCCATTTCAGAGCACTGTCTGTATAGATGTGCAAATAAATTTTGGTGTCTTTAAAAACATGACCTTAATATTTCCTGAACTCTTCATGCATCAACACAAGCGGCATGTATAAGGGTGTTTATTTTTTTGGATGATAGATTGCTGGACGCGATCCTTGTTTGGATTTGGAGCAATGGTTTTATAAATGTTTTCTATATGCATTGAATATTTTTTTTTAAGCCTGTGAAAAGGTGTTCATGCTCAATAGACAGTATCCCGCTGCAGGAGAAGTAGTGACTTGGTATATAAAGATGTTCTTGGCCACAAGTCTTTCAGACTTAAATGCATCAAGAAGAGGTTGTATGATACTGGAATCTCACCAAAAGAAATGCAAATTGTTTACAAGGATATGTTGTGTGTGTGTGTGAATTGAAACTTATCAAAGGTGGATTTCATATCAAAGCACTTTGAGAGGATGTCTTTATGCTCAATTACTGCTTCTGTCTTTAGCTTCCATGCAAAAAATGCCACTGTAAACTCATCTGTCCTTAAATACTCAAATACAATCAGAGTAAGAGAACCTGAGCTCTGTAATAAGTTATTGACTACTGGCTTTTCATAAACGGTGAAATAAACATGCCATTGACACTCGTGTGTATTTTACAATCAAAACTACTGGATTCATTTCAAACGAACCTTTATTTCAAAAATTTAAAGAATACATTTCATTGAAGTACAGTCAAATTAAAAAAAAAAAAAAAAAAACGAGACGCTGATGCTGAGTTATGTTTCGCTGAGACCTTCTATGATGCTACTGAAGCCAGCTGAGTTCAGAGCCGTGACCAGGCTCTCCATCGTAGCTTGAGGGCCTTCTCGGTCCTGCCAGGCCACCAGCAGCATCTTGGCCTGTAGTTCCACATCCTCGCTGTCAGACTCTATCACGCGGATCTCCTTCTCACTCATCTCCAGGTGGTCTGCCAGTGTCTTCCACTGGGACCCAAGCTTGGCTGCGATCTCATCCATCTGACTGTTGGTCACTGCCTTGCTCTGAATGCTGGGACCTGGGAAAAGATGGTTTACGTTATCAGACAAGCTTTGACACGCTCTTATGCTAGCTCAGATACAAAATCCAGTGCTGCAAACATTGACAATGTTGTAAAGTATCATAGGCCCCGTTCACACCAGGTAATCCGATAATGTAGTCATAACAGTTTACACATCAGGTCTTAACATGCATCGCAAATGCATCTCCCGTGACCACTTGTAATTGGTTTTCATCACAACCCCTGTTGAAAGAAGTCCTCGGCCCAAATGGAGATGAGGCAAACATCCTCATTGTTCTTAATATGTTTTTAGGCGTTAAGCCACAAAGGGGCAAAGACCTTGTAATCTAGAACCATATGTTAAAAAGACACAGGACATCCCTTGTAAAAAAGTAATATTTTTAAAATACATTTATTTCATATTAAGTATAGTTCAAATCTATTAACATATTTATTGGCATATCACTTGAGAATGATGTAAGAATTATAATTAAACTTTATTTGGAGTACTACTACACAATGCACATTTCTTAATATTAAGCCTAAAATGTGTTTTAATGTCACTATTGATGAGGATTGTATGATCTTTGAATAATATTGGTCTTTAAATGCAAGATATTTAAAGTATATTTGCAATAGTTCCAATTTAACACAATCAAATATACTTAAGTATATCTTTAGTTGGACTTCAGCACTACTTCCGTACAATTAAAGTGCATTAAGTAAAAAAAATTAGTTGTTCCAGTTTAGCAGACTTTAAGTATACCAGTTTACTATACTAAATGTACAGTTGCAGGGTATTTTTATTAGGTACATAAATATGTAAATGTATTTGTAGTGTACTTAGCATGAAATAAATGTATTTCAAATACATTTTAGTATATTTATTTTTGACTAGGGATAGCACAATCTGAGTATCCCAAACCCTCTAACGCCACCAACTGCTGAGTTTCACCTTTGCTTATGCTACAACCATAAGACATAGTAATACAATTTCTTGAATGTATAAGATAGTTCTAAGAATTTCTACCAATTCAAATCTTCATTTAAGTAAAACCCTACTTTTTCAAACTCATTTTGGCTAGTTTTGAAGATGAAATGAATAATCTCAGATCACTGTAAGGCCATCCTGGCAAGAAGTAATGGAATTCATGGTACATCAATCCATTCTCCTATAGCACGCTGACAAATTTCATGCCATGCATTTGTTACATTGAGAAGATACTTTGTATACTTGGCCAAAAATCACTAGACTGGTTTCTTTAGATTCATTTGCAGCATAATTCAAACAGTACAGTTTCGATTGTCAATAAAATGCTGTGTTTTATGAATGCATTGTCAAATCATCTTGAAATATCATTGTCGATGATGTCCTTTGGTGCTCAATGTAGACGTTTATAGTTGCAAGCCACTGACCCACTGACATGAAACCTATAACATGTCATCATGCTTCTTTGGCTGCCGATGCTGGACTTGACCACGTAATTGCTGCTTGCAGCTCTATTATTGTTTTTGTGCCTAGCCAGTAAAGTTTAAACCAGTGTTCCCCACACCTGTTCCAAATTTTGGGGGAGTACGCCCAAATTTTATCCACATTTTGGATGGCTGTCAGAAATCGCCTACTTATAAGTACCAGCTACTCAGGGTATGCAATTACTTTGTGACCATTAAAAAAGTAAGTTCTATGAATTTTATCCGGACGTAGTTCATTCGCGATGTTGTCATGGTCACGTGACTTAACATCAGATGCAGCCCATATCTTCCTTTTTCAGGTCTTCTAACTACATGAGCTGAATCAAGTGTCTTTGACTAGTGAGACACATAAAATGTGCAGTGTGGGGGCACTATAGGGTTGGGAAACGCTGGTATAAATCCCTTGTTTTGTCTAGCTCTCTAACAACACGTCTCAAAATGATTACTATCCACTACCGACTACCTCCGTATGTGCTATGTGGCTGTGAACTTACTGTCATTGCTCTCTTTTAACAGGTTATCTCCATTCTCATCATCATCCTCCTCTCCTGTTTTTATCTCCTCAGAAGGAAGGTCTTTCTGTTTAAAGAAAAACAAAGATTAAGTTCAGTTCTCGGACTTTAAACTATTGCTTAAAATATTGAATTTTAGAGTAAAATAGTAAGCAGAATTTTTGAGTGAATTTTGTAATTTAAATGAAATCATATTGTGCAACATCCTCTATTAATATTGGCACCCTTGGTAAATATTAACAAAAAGGATCATGAAAAACTGTTTTGTTGTTTCTCCTCTTTCATTCAGTTAAAAAAAAACTAACCTTTAAAATAAAATTACACACACAAAAAGGGGAATAAATTAAATGTTTCTCTCCAAAATATGCACCAAAATTATTGGCACAGCTACAAATTGTAATGAGTAGAGAAAGGTGTTTTTGGTTCATTGTCACAGTCGCCTCTGACTTGCTCGATGAGGGGTTCAGTCATTATGAAGTGCCTTTCTAGCAGCTCCCTGTTTAAACTAGGACGGGGGGTGATAAATAGATATCCATATTTATAAAAAAAAAAAAAAAAAAATCCTCAATACTGGTAAACTTTTTGTTGGTTTCTATGGTTCCATGAAGAACCTTTAACATCCATGAAACAAAAAGTTCTTTACAGCGGGAAAGGCTTCTTTTAATTATTAAAATAAAATCGCTCTGTTTATTGCATCACTGCATAAAACACAAGGTTTATTTTTAAGAGTGTGGTGAGGGGGTGCCAATAATTGTTGAATGCATACATTTCAGAAAAACAAATAGGCTTTAGTTATTTTAATAATTAGATTTTTGTGAATATTTTCAATGAAAGACCAAAAGACTTTTCCCATGGCCTACTTTTCTCATATTTACCAAGGGTGCCAATATTTGTTGACGGGACTGTATATGTTGTTATTACATCAGCCACTGAAAAGCCTATATTGGTCAAGCACTAGTTTGAATGTTATCTACATGTCTGATAGTGTGGATGTCCACTCACAGGAAGCTCTTTGGCCAGTTTGATGACCATGTTTTCCAGATAGTCTGCCAAGCTCTTGAACTGCTGGTTGGTGGGCTGGAAGAAATGAGGACTTCTTCTGGAGAGCAATCGCAAAGCTCGCCAGCCGTAGTTTGAGTTACGCACAACTCTGAGGGATGACGACAAAGAACTCATTTATTCTGATGATTAATTCTGATCTACAGTGATGCATAGTTTGATCATTTATGAGACTGAATTAGTAAATCTCTGTACTTGTACTCCTCTTCCACCATGTTTGATGGATCCGCCTGTTCGATAGCTTCCTCAAAAAATTCCTCCAGTGATGGCATGAACTCCCTTTAACAGAGACATGTATTAATGCAACATTTCTCACATTAAGTATCTTTAAAGCAAGCGTTTACCAAACACAAACCTGCTATCTGACTTGCAGGCCTCCATATTGTCAGGGTTTAGATTCCAGAGCCTCGTGAGTTCCTCACTGTAGATGGTCAAGAACAGCAGAAATGCAAAATAAGATCTGAATCGCAGATTTGACCTCAGTTATGCAAGTTACACAGCAATCAATTACTGTCTTACTTTCCCATGAGGATTTTACGATCTGGGCCTTTCCCCAAAAAGTCCTCTGGTGCTTGTCTCTTTCTGCTGGGACGAATGGGTTTGGTCTCTGCTGGTCTGAGAGAAACACAGGACTCTATTCACAACTAAATAAAGAGCAGTGACCACACCTGTGAACTAAAGAGAAGTCAACAGAGTGACGGACTGATAATGTTAGCAATTCACATAGACCAACTAAGCATACTGGTGCACTTTTTTGATCAATGCAGTTAAAAATGACAACTTGCAGTAGCTTTTGTCAAAAACTAAGATGTTATCTGCAGATTTTTCTGTTTATAAAGTTACAGATTTTTAAGTGGTCAAGCCCATTTTTAATGTTTTGATGTGCCATCATGTCATTAAAGCAATTTTTTTTTTTTCTTTGATTATTACAGATTTTGGGATGCCAGCAGAAGTTTCTACACTGGTTTTTTGATTAATGCAGCCCAAAATGATAATTTGCATTAGCTTTTCTTAAAAAGATGTTATTTTCAGGCTCATACTGATTTTTTAGAGTGAAATCCAAGCATGTTTCCAGCACTTCTCAGCAGTGGCAGATGGTGCATTTCATTACAAACCATAATAATTATGAATTTAAATCATTATATTATTGGCTGCTAATTGCAAAATTTTGCCTATTTAAATCATCAAATAAATAAACTAAGATTCCAAGAAGGACAAAATACAGTGATTCAATTCTCACTGTTCAGTGAATAATCTGATAATTATAAGCAAATACCACAACAATTTGTTCCAACGACAACACACAAAAAAAAAAAACTGTGGCAGTCAGAGAACAGAAAAATATCAAATTTACAGACATTTCCTCAGCAGCTCTATCAGAAAAGACTTTGAAGCTCTGTTGACTATTTTTTGTACTTAAATACATTTTGACTCTACAAGTAATCATTTAAAGTTTTAAATGTTTGCACATATAAATATATGCATTAAACATTTACATACATATTAAGCATACATAACATTTGAAATGTTTAAAATCTCATTAGCACCATAAGCTAATATAAAACACAATAGATTTTAGAACATAGTAATTTGGGTAAGTAGAACCGTTTAAATATTTACATGTCCAATCTCCTCGAAACTGTGCACGCTTCTTTAGAGTCAGTTCATTACATTTAAATTACAAAATGCTTTAATACTAATTTGTGTAAATATTGATAAAGCTGTTCTTATTTAATACCTTTCTTTCACAAAGCTTGGACAGCCTTCATTTTTCCAAGAGTTCCAGTTTTCTTCTGTGTTCAGGATGTGCTGTTGGAGATATGTTAAGATGAAACGATAAAGCTTTTAGAGCACTAGGCTGCAATTTCATTATGGATTCATCATAAGATGAGAGAGAAACTAAAATGCATATGACCATATGCACGTATACTTTGCAGATACTACTTACCTCGACCATAGATGCAAACTTGTCACCATCTGGAGGGGTTTCTCTCAGTAACTTAAATGAAAAGAAAAACAATAAAAAATGACATCAGTGTTATTAATACATACCACACACATCCAATCAGTGATTCTTAAGGTTAAGACTAACCTGATAGACTAGTTTGGTTGTGTCCTCAATCCACAAAGACTGATCGTCATTCAAAACACAGCCGGAACTGCGAAGGTTAGAGAGAAATTGCAGCAAAAAATGTTCATTGACAAAAAGCAGGGGAAACTGTACTTTACTGTTATCCTTACAGCTTGAAATATCTGCATTATGACTAAAATGATGCTCAATAAGCTTGCTGTTTCCCCTGACCTCTTGAACTTGACCTGGCCCTTGAGATACTGGAAGAGGATGAGATACTGAAGCAGAATGTGTCGTCTGAAGTTGCTGTCACTCAACTGAAGGTCCATCAACTGCAGAAAGGAGAAATTTGCCTTGTGTTACCATGCCAATGACTGAAGTGTACTAATAACAGCTAGACTGTTTTTATTGAACAGACTCATTTATTGGACAGGTGATTAATAAATAATGGAAGAACCAACTTTCTCACTGGTGAGGAACTTGGCAAAGTAGATGTGGTCTCCAGCAGCAGTCCTCATTTCCTCCAGCTTTCTCTTTGACGCTTGCATGTCATCCAGTTTGTAGCTCTTGAACACAGCTAGTGTCTCATCTGAATACTGCACAGAGAACACAATTGAGGGAACATCAAAACAAGACATGTGGACCAAGCAAGGCACTTCTCCTTTTCAGTTGTTTCTAGTTGGTCCTTTTCTAGTTCACACAGGTGGCCTGAGTGTGTCAGAGTAACCACAGATATACTGTAGTGTAAACTATGGACAACCACAAATTGTGAATATACTTTGCCAACATTTAGAGCAATTTTTTTATCATTTAAGACCAAATTAAACTGCAATTTTATTTTTAATAAAAAGCTTGATCAAATCCTTTTTTTTTTAACCTATTTGTTAAAGGTCTGGGCTGGTAACCAAAAAGCCTTAAGTGCAAAACCTTCAAGGGTTGATTCATGAACTATCATCAGTTTGACCTTAATAAACACATTTAACCTCAAATCCAACATAGCTGCCTTGGAGGAAGGTTTTGGTTCGGATAAAAGCATCATACCTTAAGGAAAGTCATCCATGAGAACTTGTCGTAGCACTGTACAGGGTTTCTGAAATAGTCCTGCAGGGTCCAGAATTTTCTGTACAAGTTGTAGTCAATAGGAATGGAGCTACAAAACAAAAGCCCCCTGAATTAGACGCTAATAGGTAAGTGTTTAATAACAGACAAAATAAAGCAAAAACAAGACATTCACTCATAACTTAGAGTTTGTGAAAATACAAATATTGTTTACCAGGGAGCAGGTGCATCTTCATCACCCATCTCTCCCTCCTCCACCTCCATCCCGTCCTCCTTAACCTCTGTGTGCTTGGGGAAAAGAAATAAAAACCTGTCGGAAATCTAATGTAGAATCCACTATAGGTGTTTGACAGTCAGTTTTATTCACATTTTCTGCTTGGACGAACTTTCAAAAATACATGACTAAGTAAATCAAACCCAACATCTGTCAGCATGACTTTACCTGCAGTCCAAGTGTGCTATCCTGCTCATTTTTATTGAACACTGTGATGTTATCAAGGTTGAATTGACTCTGTAAGTTCAAGCCTGTAATACGAGGGAAAACATCAGCAACAAAGTCAAAAATAACCACTGAACAAAGAACCAAGAAAAACAAGAAACGTAAAAAAGCATACCTGATTTTTCTGACAAAGGAAAGAGACGTGCTAAAAACAGCTGGATTCGTCCACAAAACACTGTATTCTGAGATTTAGAGAGTCTCCTAAGCAGGTCTGTATGCAAACACAATGGTAATGTTAGGCTACTCCAGCACATTCACAATGAACAATACTGCTGAAGATATACCAGAGTATTTCGACAGGGTATTGAGAAAAAATTCACAATTCAATTTAAGTGTTGCTATTTCAACAAACTACAGTAGAAAATAGGGGTGCGTCGATCCGATATTCAGTATCAGTATTTATTGCCATTTTCTGCCGGATCGGGGTATCGGTCAGAAGAGACCGATCCAAATCCGATATTCTGCGTAGCTACTATTGTGTTATTGTTAAAACCCATGAAAGCCACAAAAACATTATAAAGCAAAATAAAGTTTTCGTGCACTATATTTCAAGTATTCTGAAGCCGTTCCATAGTTTAATGTGAGGTACAGATGAATATTTAAGTCAAGATCAGGCACGTGCACACATAGACATAAAAGGGGGCTTGAGCACCTGCCCTTTTTTCTGGGTAGTGTTTTTTTTTTTTTAATAAATGAATATATGTATATGTGTGCGCGTGTGTGTTTCTGTTTGCTCATAGCTTTCCCTGTCAAACTAATAAAAAATCAAAACATCAGGTCGGGTCGGCAAATGTTGAGACTTTCTTCCCTCCGCAGCACAGCAGTGTAGCACACATTGATCAGCACATGCACAGCACAGACAGCCAGAGAGCCTCCCTCCTTCTCCAGTTGTGTTTGTCTTGCTGTGGAGGTGAGTGGTGATGAACAACAGACTAAGCTACCTGTGCCTCGAATTTACAGCTAATTATCCAAAAGACAAAAGGCAATTATAGTTAATTTGTCTTGCTAACATCCATGACTCATGAGAGAGCTACCAATGTAAGTTATCTAAAGTTTAGCTAAGGCAATAGGAAGTCTAGTAGGTTAGACCAGCGCGCGTTCTTTCACTGCATGATTCAGTTTATTAAAATGCATTTAGAATGATCACAAAATTCAAGATATGGGGGCAGAAATGTATATATTTATATCATTTCATATAGTTAATCAGTATCACGCGAAGACTGACGTTTTTTCCACTAAAAAGCAGCATGATTATAAATGTGACATTGATTTTATACAGCAGTTCAATAAACAAGAATTTAATATTAACACACTTACGTTTTAGACACAATATTGACTGTTTTTGCTCTATTTCGCCAATAAATATAATTCCAATTTGCGTCTCTGAGCAACATGACGCTGTTTCTTTCCTGAATGAATCAACCATTTAAATGGTTCGGTTCAATCGAAATGACTCACTTATTAACAGTGATTTGCTGCCACCTTCTGGCAGTTTTAATTTCACGTTTAAAGTATCTTTTCATTTTTTTAAAATAATTTCAAATATCAGTATTCAGCATTTTGTGTTTAAAATATCAAAACAGTATTAATGCATTTGTAACTGCAGGTTAAATGCATTCATGTCCTACATTAAACAGTGTGTAAATGCATCTAAGTGCCCCTTCTAATGCAGCTGCTGTGTTTTCTCTGCATTGCAAAGATTCATTTTGTCAGTACTGATTTAATTTGCTTGGTAATAGCCCAAATGATTTATTATTCTAACTGACTGATTCAATTTAAGAATTTGACTGAAAACATGATGCACACCATTAGAAAAAATGGCTTTATAAAGGTAAAAATGCCCATAAAAGGTAAAAATCAATTTAAACTTATTGGAAATGATTCATTTCTATCACTGCTGTGAACTGATCACCACACAGAATATGAAGAATAACAAAAACTTCAGGAGTCAGCTGTCCACGGCAGTCCTTAAGATATCAGCACAATAACACACTCAGCAAAATATCATCTAATTATTGTTATTGATAAAATTCCAGAAAATATTGAGATGTAATATTGAGATATATTTTTTGTCAATATCACACCTATTGTATATTTTATTGTATATATATTTAAAGTTTTGTTTAGAAAAAAATTAAAACAAATATGAGAACTGCCCTTTTTCCCCCACTTGAGCCCCTGCCCCTCAAAATGTCTGTGCACGTCCCTGCACGTAAACACTTCTCCGCCGCGGCTGTGTGTCATCCTCCACTCAGCATTCAAATTGCGTTCGGTTACTACAGTCAAGACGACGAAACTCTCTCCACAGTTCCTATTATACTTGATCTGTAAATAAAGTTCAATGGTTTTGCATAAAATGTTTTTATCTTGCTAGTTTCGTGCTGTTTCTAAATCATGTTACTTTCTACCGGGTGTCTGTTAGATCACAACACTGTTGTAGAGAGCACTATGAATGGTTCTTCACGAGCACAGTAAATGAAATTTAAAACGGTTAAAAGAAAAGGCTCAATAAACTGTCGCACAGATTTAATACACTACGCATTAGTATCTCTTTCCTTTGTGCTTTGAACTGCTTTATGTGGACTCCGGAGCGCTTTGTCTGCGCACTGTGACTCTGTGTTGCTTCAAGCGCATCATTCTGCGCATAAGCGCTTTGTGCCGCTCTGTATTGGAGCCTTTCGTATTATAATATTTTTGCTCAATGAAAGATTATTAATAGCCTTTCTTGTTCGTCTCATCTGTCATATGGTGCTGCCTCATTACTGTGCGGTATGTTTAATAGAAATGTCTTTTAATTTTACAGTATTTACTTGTTTTTCATGAATGTATTTTACAATACAAATAACAATGTATAATTTTTTACCAGATTTAGTCCTACACTTTTATTTTTCCCCTAATTGTTTTTTTTCCTCGCTAATTTTAGATTTTATAAAATTGTGCACTCATGATTTTTCTAGAGTAACTTTAATGAATTATCCACTAACCCAGCTGTAATAGTAATTTTGTCATAGATTATAATTACATATTTATTCATTTGTTGTTTTTCTTTACAGTAAAGTTGTCTATATTTAGTAGATTGTGTGTAAAACACAGTGATGAGCAGGTCAACACACACTGAGGTATAGAAATTCTATACTGTTTTTAAAAAACTGCGCTGGTATCGGATTGATATCGGTATCGGGAGATACTCAGAATTTTTGGTATCGGATCGGTTCTGAAAAAGTGGTATCGAGCCAGCCCTACTAGAAAACATACTTATATTATTAAAAAGTTATATAGTTATTATACATAAAATTTTTATTATAAAAAAACACTGACTTATGTGCAATTTAAATAATGAACAGCGCACATCTTTATCCAACCATTTTAAGAAATCCATCGGGAAAAAAAAACAAATAAATAAAATCTAAACTTGAAACTCACCGTTGCACATTCTTAACAAGTAATTTTTTCCGGCAGAGTAAAAGGTATTCTGTAAACATGAAAGAAAGAGCAAACATAATACAGCAGCAAGCAGCAATTAAGGGGTCAAACAGGCTAATGGCAACAAGGCTGACTGAACAAACCATTCTGATGATGGTCTTAGACAAACACAATATATTAACATAATGAAATGCTAAAAATGGTGTAAATTCAGCCATATGCATTTATAAAAAAGAGGCAACACTGATGATATGAGACAAATTTGGTAAAGATTGTCTGAACTGTCTAGGATGAGTTCAAACACATAGGTTTTTATGAAAACTTCAGGTGGAAATAGAAACAAACAAGTTTGCTTTTAAGTTTTTAGCATAAACTCATGTGAAAATTTTATCTGTTGGTGGCACTACACGGTGTGAGACAGAGATTCCAAATATCCAAATGGTGTAACTGCCCTCTATCTGTGTGCAAATTTTCATAACTTTCATGCAAGCGTTTCTATGGGCTGTCATAGGCATCAATGGTGGAAGAAGAATAGTAAGAACAGTAAGGATTACGATATGTGCCTATAGTCCTTTGGTGTTTTACCTCTACATATTGGTCTAATTTATACCAACTACAACCAACAAAAACTAAGCACTACCAACTAAAAGGGCCAAACTTACAGATTTCCATGTAGAGACATTTTCTTCAACAAAGGAGAAGATTTTGTCACACTGGTCCAGAGGAAGACAGTCGAGAACATCTCCCAGCAGAAGAAAAGGAGTGGTAGCAGAGCAGATGCCTTTAGGAAAACAATAAATCGATGCAAAAAGATTAATGATCTGAAAATCTTTTTTTTTTTTTTTACTTTAAAATGTATGTAAAAAGGAGGTAGTGCACATGTACCTTCAGTCACTCCGTCTATACTGATGTAGATCAGAGAAAGGAAATCGTCAACGTTCACTTTCTGCTTTACCTGCAAAATACAATAAAATCATCATAATACACAACGATAACTCATGCAAAATAAATGCAAGTATGCCAGTGTTCTATAGTGAACACGACGTTAAATAATGTACAAAGAAGATGCTGTGGACTCACAATCTGCTCTTCAAGAACTCCACGCAGGGCTTGATCAAGAGTGGATTTCTTCTCAGTTTCACTGTGAAGAATTAAATGAAATCACACAGAATATCTGGACAGCGATGGATTTATCCACCGAAACGCATCATTGAAGATGGTTTAAGCATATAAACAAACAACTGACTATAAAACCAGATAATCTTGATAAGGAACAATTATTACTTTCCAGGCAGATGGCTGAAAGCGTTGGTCAGGGGTTTACAGTTCCTGATATCTACAGCACTTTTAGTGGCAGCCTGGGAGAAAACAAACTTAGTTTGACATAAGTTGAATAAATTAATTAACGTGGTTGTAGTATTTATAACAAAAACACTAAACATAGCATGATATTACATGGTTTTCAGACATAAAAATACCAAAGCATAGTGAAAATATATTTTGTAGCATAGTAATACTATGTTTTTCATTTAGTAACACGGTATTACATCCATCACATTACTATATTACGTCCTCCACAAACACCATCATCTATTTTAAAGCATTCACTAACATATTACTGTACACACGTAGCTAGGCTATATTATGATAATATCTACTGCTATACACTACTTTGGAGGTGAGACTTGGCAGGCAAGAGATAAAAACAAAACACTTTCATCTTAAGTGTAAAGCACATATATCGGTAACTGGATGTGATAACAATTTACCGTAAATTTATCTCTGGCTTCAATGAAGTCGAAGTGATACGGAGACATCTTTACTGGCGCTTTGTCTGTCTACTTCCGGTTCTCCTTCTTCTTCGTTAGTTTAAATGTATTGGTGATAAACAGGCATATCTCCACCTACTGGACTGCTGTGCAATCATGATTTTATTTATTTATTTTTCTCAGTTTTTTTTTCCTTAAATTTTTTTCCGTTCAGTTTCATGCAATAGCCTATGACTTCCGTCATAACAGTTTAAACAATTTAATATACCAATTTGAAAGGTCATTAACAGTGAGGTTCTTTCATCCCTTCATTCCTTAATTTTTGTTTTATCAACAACAATTACATGTTCTAGATATTTAAATTATAAAAAAATCTCGATACTTAAATATGGTCACATTAAAAAAAAAAAAAGTCATTAACTGAAAAGCAGCGTCGTGTAGTGATGATTTTCACCGAAAGAGGGCGCCGCACGCTACACTGATTACTCGAAAAAAGTTTTTAGTAAATTAAATGAAATATCAATTATGTCCTTTCACTTCATATTTCTCTCTTTGAATTATTTTGATGCACTGAAAATGAAATTAAACTTTACATGGAACATCATGTCAAACCTGGAGAAAAACCATCGAGTCGCTCAAAGACTAAAAATACATTTTTAAAGAAGAGCCGAGAAATCTTTCATCTTCACTCAGTGTGGAAAGAGTTTCTCAAGGAAATATAATCTAGAGATTCACAAGAGGATCCACAGCAGAGAGAAGCTGTTCACATGTGACCAGTGCGGCAAAACATTTCTTAGAGCTCAGCCTTGAAGACACACCTGACAGTTTGGGGAAGTCATGGCCTGATGGTTAGAGAGTTGGGCTTGTAACCTGAAGGTTGCTGGTTCGATTCTCGCACCGGCAGGAATTGAAGGTGGGGATTGTGAGCAAACAGCACTCTCTCTGCCTTCGATACCATGACTGAGGTGCCCTTGAGCAAGGCACCGAACCCCCAATTGCTCCCCGGGCGCTGGAGCAATGGCTGCCCACCGCTCCGGGTGTGTGTTCATGGTGTGTGTGTGCGTTTGTTCACTATTCACTGCTGTGTGTGTGCACTTGGATGGGTTAAATGCAGAGCACCAATTTCGAGAATGGGTCACCATACTTGACAATACGTCACGACTTTCACTTTTTTTTTCACTTTCAGTTCATAAGAAGGAGAAGCCGCATTCATGCTCTGTGTGTGGAAGATTCATACTGGTATATGAGTTCATTTGTGCTTTGAGTGTGAATAGACTTTTACTACAGTGAACTGTTTAAAGCAGAACCAGAGTCAGGACATCTGAAAACACATGAGAGGATCCACAGCAGAGAGAAGCCACACGTGTGATCAGTGTGTAAGGACCTATTGGCCCAACGACTGAATCCAACAGTGTAGGTGAAGGTATAACGCGTGTAGGTCTTTTCCTTGCACTTCACTTAAATAACTAGCTCGCATTACTTGTAATGCGTTACCCCCAACACTGTCGTGGCCCAAAGTGATGTCTGGAAGGGACTGGTTTGGGGATTTGTTTTTAATGACTGTAAAATAAGATGGATTAAAACATCAACATATGAGGAAAATATTTTATATTTTTAAATATTTTAAATATGAGACAAGAACAAAACACTAAAAATGGTTAAGGTATTTTTCTGACAAAATTATTTAGCCAAAAAAGAGGCAAACTGTAGCTACAGATTTTATTTCCCTATAGGCACATTCATAAAAAACAAAAAGTTCAGTGAAAAAAGCATACACTGACTGCAACATAATATGTTATTAATATTTTATTTATTCTACCTTGTTTTTGCATGAATTTATATGAGAGCCTGGGCAGAAATTATGTCCACACATATTGGCATTTTTCTTTGTGACAAATAAAATAATTTCCTCCAAGCACAACACAATGTGATAACAAAATATTTTTTGTAATTTTTAATAATTTAAATAAAGGGTCAAAATATCAATTTTCATGGCCAGACATCACTTTTGGCTACTACTGTAGCTTGGGCATGAACTCACTGCTGTTAATTTTGTTATAAGATTCAGAATGCAACTACTTTGGAGTCACTACAAGAACTAAATTTGAAAAACAGCACCCTGCTCCAAACTGCTGGGTGTTTTCGACACGTGAAGAACATTGAGGAGAAACATAACATTTTGGAAGAATATGTCAGGTGGTATGTGATTGACAGAAACCACAGTGTTATTAAAAGTTAAAGCTTTTTTTTTTTTTTTAAATCACATTCACATTACTTCATAGGCAAACGTTTATTTTAAGATATAGCTAAAATTGCATCAGTCTTTAACAATGTTACTTCATTTAACTGAACTATTTACTGTTCATTGCATGAACATTATATTTTATTTCTGTGAATAAAACAACTTTGACTGTTTTGATAGATTCAAGGATGGACTTGCCACTCTGCAGTTTCTGACAGCACTTGAGCAGCTTCCCAGTGTTTTGTCTCCTTTCCTCTGCCATACTGAGAAGAAGCTGACAGAAACTGATTTAGAAAACCTCTTCAAAGCAGAACTCAGCCCAGTAGTAACCAGGAGCAAAAGGAATCCAGGACACTTTCCTTTTGGTCAGACTATCTCCTCAACTGTGAAGTTTTGTTATTTGTAGTTTAACAGACATGTTCTGTTTTAAGTGAAGTTCAGACATCTTTAAAGCAATAGTTCACCCAAAATGCTGTTTATTCATTCTCAACTTGTTCTAAATATGTATGGCTTTCTTTTTTTCTGTAAAACACAAATAGAGTTCTTCTTCTCATACACTGGCAAATTATTCCATGCAAGTGGGAGAAAGAAATTAAATTCTGAATTGTGTCTTCCAAAAATATACTACAGGTTGGAATGCAATATATTTATAATACATCTGTGCCCTTTTTGAAGTTTGAAAGGTAGTACCTCCACTGTCATTGTATGGATAGGTGCTATCAATTTGTGTTCTGCACAAGAAAGTCATTTTTGGGTTTTATTATTTAAATACGAACATAGCGATCACTCAGAATAAATTATACAGAGAAAGCGAGCAAAGAACATTATGACTGTCTAGCGCGACTTTTAAGAACTCTCAAAAAATTCCCCTTATAATCAATAATCTCTATACACTGCTTGATGAAGGAATCTCTTACTTACATCATACATACATCTGCACTTTGTTTTTTCTTATGAGAGAATTCACAAAAGAGAGGAGAATTCAGTCGGTGAGTGTGCGCACTGAACAAAAACCAGCATTTCAGCGATGACTTACCTGAATGCCTCTGATTGGCAGTTACGTTCATAAGCTCAACAGACTCATGTGTGATTGGTTATAATGCACAACACTGTGTAGGATCAGAACAAGTCAGACAAAGTTAAGATTCGATCAGAACATTGAAACAACCCAAAGAGCCAAATTCCAGAGAGGCCCCAAGGCTGCAACAGGATGCCATAAATCAGATTCCTAGCTCCAGCCCGTCTGAAGAAAACCTTACCAACAAACCTCTTTCACAGAACAGCTTGCAACATTAAAACAAAAGGAACACTTATTGATAAGTCCAATGAAGGAAGGAAACTGTCAAATTTGGGGCAAGTAATCAAGACTGATGGTCAAAGAGATGGCCATCACATGTATTCCACAATAGAAATCACAGCTTCTCTTATCTCCACATAGAAGAAAGATCACACTGAAATTCCTTTGTCCACAGAGTCGTTTCCATATGCACCTAAAATCATCTTAAAAGGACTTATGAGCAACTAATGAACTCCATATTATGTATGTAACCCACACAATTGATGATCATGTTTTAATCACATATTATGTATGTATTTTAATAACTAGGGAATAGTTTAAGAGTTCATATCCTTGTTTGGTATGTATGAGTTTGAAAAATCATGCTTTAAATGTTTCTTCCAATCAATTCTTTGTCAAATGTACCATAGTCTTGTTAGAGAAATCATGTCCAAAATTGTACTCTGTAAGAGCGGGAAAATTTGGACCATACGACTGATAAGATAACATTTTAGATTTATGAATGGGGAGGAGAAACATACAACACCACCAGCCAAGATCATTTCTAATTGGTCAAGACGTCCAGATAGGACGGTTTAGAAGCCAAGTTTAAATACTCAGGACACCTCTTGGTTCCTCCTTTTAGCTCTTTGCCCTTTTGTCGCTCTCTTCCTCTGCTTCTCTTCTTCTTCTCTTTTGCCACCGCGTTTTGACGCTGCTCTTTGAGCGTGCTCTGGCCTATGTGCCAGCTGCCAACACAATGAGAAGAAAACCCACCTAGTCTCGTTACATTCTTTTATTCTTTTACTTTAATTTCTTGTCTTTCTGTGAGAGTTTTGTTAAGTTAAGTTTGCCGCAAAGTCCAGCTTGTGTTCATGTGTTCCCATGGCTCAGTTTGCACCAGGTTAGGGGTAAGTTGATCCGAGTCGAGTCAGTAGGTAAGATGTACCATCTGGGTGTAAAATGACCATCTGAGCGAATCTGATTCAAACCCATGTGGAATAAATAATAATTCAAAAACTAATTTAATAATTTCCTTTTACAAACAGTCATATTTCTCATAAAGTTAACTTTAACAGCATAAAAGCAACCAAATGAAGTTTAAATTTCAATATTTAATTGTTTGCATTTCTGAAATATGTTCAAATATGTTGAACACCAAAGTTGTAGCCTTCCTAAAAACAGACTAAACAGAGTTTTTTGGCCATTAGACTACAGGTGGAAAGATATATCTGATTATAATGTGATGAAAAGAATTTTCTGAAGAAGGATTTGGTGCACTTGTACACTGTCCCTATCAGATAAACTACAAATAATATGTATATATGATAAACTAAACCACTAATATCACATTAAAATACCAGTTTATAATTCAGAGATTTAACTTAACTACAGTGCCTTATGGTGGGGTAAGTTAAAATGCTGACTCAATTTACCCCACAACATTTGGCTCACTTTGTCCCATAGCTGCCATTTTGAAAAAAAAAAGCTACTGCAGCTTACCAGTTCAGGCTAATATAGCTAAATGATTTACAATTTTATATGTTGCTTAATCACCTATATGTATCAGAAATATTTTTAGACCTGAATAAATTTGCTTTGACGTAACAACCATTAACTACCGTGTTTGTCCTTTTCACACTCTGGCAGAAATGATGGGGGGTTCCAAAATACATGGTCACATGACAGTAAAAGTGTACAGTTGCCAAGATACAGGGGGTGGGTCAACTTACCTCACTCTGTACTTGCATTGAAGATGAGGCAGAAGCAGGCTCAGAGAGTGAGGGAGAGCCCACTCTTATCAAAACATCTACAATAAAGTCTGAAATTATTACAGAGTGTGCTGTCTTCTCTTTTAATTGTATATTTGTGGCAAATTTGTATTAACAAGCCCCCCTAGTGCCCCTTTTTTTGGTTTAGGCCACTGTGCCTCAAAATGTCTGTGCACCGCCCTGCCTCAGGAAACATTAGCCGCTTTTCCACTGTCGGGCCAGTGCGAGCCAGTGCTTTAAACGGGCCAGGCGGGGCTAATAGCCTCGGACCTGTAGCACCGAGCCCAAAATCACGATGCGTTTCCATCGTCGGGCCAGAAGCTCCTCTGTGCTTCACTAAAACCCGCCCTTTACACACCTCTCTGGAACAGCAACCCCATCATTTCACCAACAAAGAGAATTTATCAGAAAACTAGTAAGAAATAAGTCACTCACTGGAACTAGCGCGATCACAAAACGAAGATGATAAAAGCGGCCGTTTGTTTGCATGTTTTGTTAAAGATTTAAATCCAAAAGCATCGATGTTTTACAATAATAAGTGATACATTGATCATAATGAATTAATCAGGATTGAAAATTAGTCACACAGAAATAAAGAGGTATGAACTGTTATTTCACAAAAGAAAGAGGACACATAGCCTACTTTCAGTCGAGTCTGTTTCTGTTCATTTGTAGTCACATCACATTTTGAAAGAATGATCATTTCTATATTTTTTCCATCAAAAATACAACCTGAGTAGCAGAGCTCCAGAACAAAAAAACATATTGTGATTTTTTTTATGACATACGCGGAGCTAAAGTCTCTAGACGAGACTTATGACAGATAAAATGTTACTAAATAAATACACGATTGTGATAGCCTGAATGAGAAGCTGACGTCTTTCTTCAAGAGGTCGTTTTTACCATGTTTACTATGATAATGGCTATAGTGTGCATCGCTTATAAATAATAAATATTGGATCTCAAACAGAAGTTATTTCAAACAATTGCTGCTGTGAAAGTTTTGAGCTAAAATTATTTTAAATGTCTTTAGGGGAAGTGATGTGTGGCCAAGTATGGTGACCCATACTCGGAATTTCTGCTCTGCATTTAACCCATCCAAGTGCGCACACACACACAGTAGTGAACATACACACACAGCGAACACACACCTGGAGCAGTAGGCAGCCAATGTTGCAGCGCCCGGGGAGCAGTTGGGGGTTCGGTGCCTTGCTCAAGGGTCTCACCTCAGTCATGGTATTGAGGGTGGAGAGAGTGCTGGTTATTCACTCCCCCCACCTCCCTGCCGGACTTGAGGTCCAACACTCTATCCATTAGGCCACGACTGCCCCAACTTGTATTCACTTGTATTTACTTAAAGTATTTAGTCTTAAAGTATTTACTTGTCTCATTAGTGTTTAGCGCAGTTGTCGTTGCTAAATGCTTGTTTTGTTTACTGTGTGGAGACGTGCTGAAATCGCGTTTGGTCTCGTAATGTATCACGTGCCTTGTCAGTGTCAACTCGTGAGCTTGCTTGGCCATTTGTTGTGATAAAAGGAAAGTGTGTCCAGCTGAATTCAATTAGTATTTTGTTATACGGGTATAAAGAACTTAGTTTACCAGAGCAGCCGTCGCGTTTTTATTAATTTAGTGTGTGTGTTTATTTATTTATTTTTTAAGTTTTCCCTTAACATCAATGCTCCACACTCCATCCCAGTAGGTGGCTTTTATTAAGTCTTAGTTTTATTTAATTTGAGTTATTTTAGTACTTCAACAAACTAAATGGAAATGAAATAATAAATAAATATAAATTCTAATATATGTATTAGAATTTATAAATGTGTGTGGTTGTACACGTAGTTGTTTTTTGGTGCTTGGCTTAGTGTTATGCTAGAATCATTATTATACTCATACCTTTTGTTCTTTAATATTTTGAACTTTTTAGCTTTATTTTTTGTTTTCATTTAAATGTTAAGTTTTGAAATTTTGTGTGCATAGCTTTTAGTTTTGGATCCGTTTTAGTTGTTTTAATACTACAATTGATTGCTTCTGTTGTCCTCATTTGTAAGTCGCTTTGGATAAAAGCGTCTGATAAATGACAAAAGTCTTTACTGCTGGTGTTATAGCTGTTCACTTTATGAAATGATCCGCAGCTCCGACGCTCTCCAGACGCGGAGAAACTCCGCCCTTGTTCATAACCACTCCTCTTGCCCCAGTTGGCCCGCTTTTGCCCAAGGTTTTTGTCGGGCCATAAATCCCTGGCCATTGGCCCCGAGAAAGCACCAACGAGGCACGATCAAGCCCCGGGAGTGACAGTGGAAACGCGACTGGCCCTGGTACGCACTAGCATTCTTGCTTTTGGCCCGACAGTGGAAACGCGGCTATTGCAAGTCTAGAGGGCTTAATCCTGTTTTTATTCCAAAGCTCTACACAATCACCCACGTCTGCCTGCAGAATATTTTGGAAGCATAACTGAAGAAGACATTGGTGTTCGTTACTGCCATCATCTCTCAGGTCCCCATAGAGTTCTAGCCACAACTGAGTCCTAGAACACAAACGTCCAGATACATCAATAACAATAAAATAATTTGATTTTAATAATTTTGCATGTTATTGTTACAGACATATTAATTGAACTATATATTACTATGTACTAGCTGCATTGGTGTAACTGAAACATCACTTTACTGACATTTCGTCAACGCTAAAGAATATGAAACAAACACAAACCTCGCTTTTCTAAAGCTGGACCACCAAGATTCGATGCATTGATTGCTCGTTTATGTACCATAAATGTGACTTCTTGAGCTGAATGGTTGAATGGCTGAATAGTTTGGTGAATGGTGATGACAGAAAGGGCACTGTATTGCTGCCATGTACCATTTTCCATTCCACAGTCAGTTCGTAGTCTCATAGGTACAACACCAAGGTGTTGCACACAAGTAATGAAGTTGTGTGCAGGGTCATTGTTAGCAGACCCCCATTTAAGCCAGAGGATGCATCTTGAAAAACCATCAATGCATCCAGATATTCTGAAAACCAAATAGCTTTAGTTTGTCATAACCATCAACATGCCACAGAGAGTTTGGTCCCATGGAGTGATACATGCGTCGAAAAAATATATGACGTGTGCTCTGCTTTGTCCCTTTACTTGTGGGTTAAGTTCTTGCAGCAACCGCATAACATTGTCACGTTTAACACATAACCTGTGTTTCTGCACACATAGTACGGTAGCCGAACAACTGTCCTGGTCCACACAGCTCTGCTCTTATTCCATTCCTTACATCGTTTAATGGTGAATAGCTTTTTTTTTCTAAACATGCCTGCATCCTTCAGGTGTGTTTTTAGAGAGCACAGGCTCATAGATGATGTGACAGTCACCAAAACCATCACCACACGTGCCAACCAGAAGCCATGGATGACAGCAGAGGTGCGTGGGCTGCTAAAGACCAGAGATGAAGCATTCAGATCAGGAGATAAAGCAGCCCTCAAAACAGCAAGAACCAAACTGTCTCATGGCATCAAGAAGGCAAAACATCAGTATGCTAAAAAAATCAGCAATCACTTCACAGACAGCAGAGACACTCGGACCCTGTGGCAAGCTATTCAGACCATCACTGACTACAAGCCCCTGCCACAGGCCAGTGACGATGACACATCCTTACCAGAGGCACTCAACCACTTCTACTCACAATTTGAGATACAGAACGACACACCTGCACAGAAACTACTCACATCTCCAAACGACCAGGTACTCTGTCTCTCTCCAGCCGACATAAGGAAAACCCTATCCAGGATTAACCCATGAAAGGCTGCGGGTCCTGACAACATACCTGGACGTGTATGAAGGACTGTGCTGCACAGCTGACGGATGTCCTAACAGACATCTTCAACATCTCGCTGAGCCAGGCAGTCGTCCCCACGTGTCTCAAATCCACCTCCATAATTCCAGTACCAAAGAAGTCACCTGTGTCCTGTCTGAATGACTATCGTCCCATAGCACTGACCCCAATCACGATGAAGTGCTTTGAGAGGTTAGTCATGCAGCACATCAAGTCCAGTCTCCCAAACACTCTGGACCCACTCCAGTTTGCATACCGTCCAAACCGTTCCACGGACGATACAATATCCACCACTCTCCACCTAGCTCTTACCCACCTGGAACAGAAAGACTCTTATGTTAGAATGCTGTTCATTGACTTCAGCTCAGCATTCAACACAATAATCCCACAACAGCTCATCCACAAACTAAACCTGCTGGGCCTTAACACCTCCCTCTGTAATTGGATCCTGGACTTTTTTAACTGCAAGACCTCAGTCAGTCCGTGTCGGCCGAAACACCTCCAGCACTACCACACTGAGCACAGGTGCCCCACAAGGCTGTGTGCTCAGCCCACTGCTCTTCACGCTGCTGACCCACGACTGCACTGCCAAGTCCAGCTCCAACCACATCATCAACTTTGCTGATGACACAACTGTGGTAGGCCTCATCAGCAACAACGATGAAACGCACTACAGAGAGGAAGTGGCACAGCTGGCTGAATGGTGTGGTGCTAACAACTTGTCCCTCAATGTGGGTAAGACGAAAGAGGTTGTGATGGACTTCAGGAGAAACTCTGTCGACCACCCCCCGCTGACCATCGACGGCTCAACCGTGGAGAGAGTCGGCAGCACTAAATTCCTGGGGGTGCACATCACAAAGGATCTCACCTGGACCACCAACGTCACGTCACTCAACAAGAAGGGACAACAGCGCCTCCACTTTCTCCACCGACTGAAAAGGGCAAGTCTCCCTCCACCCATTCTCACCACTTTTTATAGGGGCACCATTGAGAGTGTGCTGACCACCTACATCACTGTCTGGTATGGGAACTGCAGTGCTGCTGACCGCAAGACCCTACAACGGACAGTGAACACTGCTGCAAAGATCATCGGTGCCCCTCTCCCCTCCATCCTGGACATTTTCCTTTCACGATGCTCCAACAAGGCCACCAGCATCGTGAAGGACCCCACCCACCCCTCTCACAAACTCTTCCAGCTCCTGCCATCAGGTAGAAGGTAACGGAGCATCAGAGCTCGCTCTGTCAGATTGCTCAACAGCTTTTTTCCCCAGGCTGTGGGAGCTCTTAACTCCAATCCCCCTGTCCCCCTCTGAAACCATGAACACCTCAGCCCTCCCACCCCCCAACTCATTAAAAATGGTTGACAATTTTACTAAGTGCAATTCTGAATGTGCTACACACAGGTGAATGGGCTATACAAACCACCTGTAGTAACACACTCATACCACTATATGCACACTAGACACTTTCTATAAACACTCCCTGCCACAAAGACTCTTAAGAAAATATATGTCTGCTTGAACATTGCACTACAAAATAATACGTTTACTTGAGCATTGCACTACAAAATCTTTTTGCACTATGCACTGTCTCCCACGAAATCTCTCTTCTGCACAATAATTTAATGTACAAAATATATCTCTTTCGCACAATTTCATGTACAGTATATGTAAAGTTCTTGTACAGTCTCAGTTTGTGTATGTGTAGTCAACTAGGTATAGCAGTTATAGTATTTTTAGTATATGTATAGTCGGATGGTTAACTGTTGTACAGCTCTATTGTTTTTCCTATACTTGCATTGTTGTATGTTTATCTTAGGTTAAACTAGTATGTAGCACCGTGGTCCTGCGAGACACGGCATTTCATTCCACTATATGTCCACACATGTAGCAGAATGACAATAAAGCTCGACTTGACTTGATCTTTATGCCATGGTCTGTTAACAGCAAGTCCACAATCATGGCATATGTATGTCCTTCCTCAAAGTAGTGTTGAATGAATTAAATTTTTTCCTTTCTTGCCAAATAAAAAGTTTCATTATTGCAAAAACAGACACATTTATCCATGTACACAAATCAAAGTTGGTCACACAATTACTTCCTGAATACCTTGATTGACAGATGTCTCGTCCAATCAGCGGTAAGTAATCTACTCTCAAACTATACCTACCTCTTCCGTTTTGTCTGATTTGTCATAATGTTTTCTGACTTATTTTGTTTTCGAATTTGTTGTTGTGCTTTCTGACTTATAATGTTTTCAAAATTGTTGTGTTTTCTGAATTATTTTGTTTCCAGATTTGCATTTGTAATTTGTTATTTTGTTATCAGAATTGTGATTTGTTTTGCACTTCTCGGCCACCGTAGGATTTTAACTAAACACCTCTGATTGGTCATTGCATATTACTGTTCATGGAAAGTGATATAAATATGCATGGAAGCTCTTGAAAGCAGCCGCCTATCAGCGAGTACTGAATAGAGTCTGTAGGTACTACCACTGCTGCAGAAAGGTGGGTATTGTTATGTTTTTTTTCAGTATCGACTTGGTATTGAAGTACTAACAGCCTACTAAAAGACAATAATCAAAATTATTAGTTAACAAGTTACTGAATTACTGATTAACAAAGCTGCTTTCCACTTTACTACAAACATTCATCAGAAGATTAAACAGCATCATTCAAAATACTTCTCTTAAAGTTGACCAATGGATATAACGTTGGGGAACACATCAGTTACTGCTGTAAACAAAGCAGAAGCTACGCTCTATAATGGCTATAGGTCCACAAGCTAACATGTTTGGCGCATTTTTTTTTTTTTTACAAATCTATTTTGTCAGGATTGTTAAAGGTGTCCTATTATGCTTTTTCACTTTTTGAAATTTAGTCAGTGTGTAGTGTGTATGTTTCGGCATAAAAAAGATCTACAAAGTTACAAATCTCAAAGTCCACTCCAAAGGGAGATATTTTGTTTAAAAAAAAAAAACCCTTTTCAAGAACTACAACGAACAGCTCGTTTGGACTACAAAGTTGTTTTCCTGTATTTGTGACATCACAAATTGGCCAATTAGAATATCATTAAAATAAATCCCGCCTCCGTTAATTCGAATGCACGTTTCAAAATCGAAACCCGGTGCAGGTGTTTTCATATCACTGTATTTTTGAAGGAAACCGACTGTCTTCAGAAAATTTTGGATGTCCTTTTCATTTCATCTTGTATGTAATGTCTAATAAAGCAGTGTTTGTGAGCAGAGCTCTGCTTTGTGTACAGAGTTACCGGGGAAACCTCGCTCTCTCGCGCTCCAACAGCGCCTCCCGCTGGCAGAAAATTAATTTGCATATATATGCCTCCACAAATAGTGCAACTCTGTGGGACTATGGTATAAATAAATTCAACTGTATAACAGTTTCACTGCAATTCATGTTAAAAAATTTGAATTAAAGAACAATAAACATAATACATATTACCCTTGCACTTATATGTACATAGTAAATGCAGTTATTTTTAAGCTGTTGTTGACATCCTATCTAAAACGTGATTTAGCCAAAAAAAACAACATCTGTAAAAAAAACCCATGTTCAGTTCGTGTTCTTTTCATTATAAGGGCTGTACAGCTATTATGTGTTGGTCTTTAGACTGAATTGAGGAGGCGCGGTTTATTCAGCGATCACGCGAGAGTGGATTAGTTCTGTTCAGTTCGAAAACGGCCGAGTCCTGCAATCTCACCTGCAACGCAGCAAAATAAGGATTAAAATCTCCTTCTGCAGCGCCTTCACTTTGTGAACTACAGGGGAGAATATCGTAATCCTGATTGGCAGTAGATGGTGCTGAATTATCCCAAACTTCTCGTGGAAGTTTTGTTTTGTGACGATTCTTGAATGTGCGTCATTGGAAAACGCGAGTTTCATTTCAGTGTTCATCACATTATTATCTAATTTATTCACTGTTTAGTTTATGTACTGATGCTGCCTTATATTAATGTCATTTGAGTGCGTAGTTACCTGATTAAGAGAGATATTAGCGGCGAACATGATCGGCCATTATGTGGCTGTAATGACGCAGCAATTTCTGTTGTGTTGCTAGCCTTCATCGCATGTTTATGCGGTTTTTCCGTTCCTGATTAAGTTTATCTGTCTATTGTAGAACCATTTTTGAGAGTCGTACACATCAGCAAGATAAATATTCAGTAACCTACACCATAGACTTAGCACCAGTATTCGTCATCGCTGAGGATTCATCACGCATAGCGGAACTTGAGACTGCGGCCTAAAGACCAGCTTCATATCGCTATCCTGATATCGGACGTCTAGAAAGTACTGTGGAGACCAACACAGACTATTGCAATTGTTACATTACCTAATTGTGAATCAGCTGACATCTGTATCCTTAAAGCCCGCCTCTATTAAAATCATTTATTTGTTTATTTTGCGCAGGCCTACGCTCTTTATATGAATGTTTTCTTTGCATTGCGTTGATTTCTTTGATGGTGAATATGTACACAGTGTATCTGATTACTGCTATTGAACATCTTTTAGTAAATTAGTAAAACTGGTGTAACTGACTGCTCTTTATTTCTCTCGTGGCCATTGGACATCCACTGTGGGTAATCGACCCTCTGAGACGGTTGGCACCATAATAGTAATCAGTGCTATACAGTTCCTTTCAAATAATATCGTTACCACTTTAATATGTCTTGCAAAGGTTCTGCGCGATCCTCTTGTTCAATATTCTCGAGGTCTGAATTGATATGGCAATATTGACGAAATTGCTGCTTAGGCAGGGGGCGGGGCAGTACTGAAACACCGTCTAAGCTGTTCGCCAATCACAACGCACTAGGACAGCTAACCAATCACAACACATTTCGTTTATCGGAAGGCGGGCCTTCATCAAACCCGGAACTAATCGAGCCGTTTGTGCCAGGCTGGGGAGGAAGGTATTGTAATAATGTAAATTATGTGAAAAATAATGCGATTTTCGAACCACCAAGCATGAGAGCATGTTCGAGTACACCCCCAAAACAAAATCAAGACTTTGTAAAAGAGCATAATAGGACCCCTTTAATGATTAGTATCTTGTGAAAAGCTTAAAAATGGTATGTATGGCAATCCCTAACAGTCAAGTCACAATTGCTATGGGACATTTAGCACTACTTAAGAACTTGCCAACAACGCGCCATTGAATTAGTCATCAATTTTTCAGGTTCTCCAGGATGTGTGTGAACCCTGTAGCTAAGTAAAAGTGAAAACTAATGAGGTGGATCTGTCTCTTACTGACTTACAAGTAGGGATGAGCATCATTAAGGTTTCAGTGGTACTCTTCGCTTTTTTTTTTCTTTTTACAAACAAACATAATGTCTTTATTCTGAAATGTAAAAATCTATAGCAAAGAAACAGCTTGTTTGAACAAATTACAATTGTAAAAACAAATGAATATTAATTGCACTAGTATAAAGGCATTTTTAGTGTTTTAGTGATTTATATACAAAGTACATATGCAATTTTTATACTAAAGAAAAAAATACACTAGGCTAAAGTCTAACAGTAGTATTCAGATTAATAATAATCTACAAAAGAAATTGAATAAATGAATCAAATGTAAAATAACACTGCATAGTCTTCACTGTACGAACTGATGGATTAATGCTTAAAGCTACCGTTTAGGCACGCCCCAGAAGCCCAAAGTATACTTTGATCGCATCCCGCTCTGTCTCTGAGCACAATCACAGAAATCCGCCTTGGGAATGGTGTCTTTCGCAGCTTAATGTGCTTTTAATAACTTTTTTTCTTATTATCAAACGCATCCTATTATTAACTTAATTATCAAAAAAGTTTGGACTTTTAGGGAGGAATGAAAGCGCTATGAAAGAAAGGAAGGTTCGATAGAATGCGGCACAATAATCAATAAAACATCTTGTTTTCATAATCCTTAGAAGTCAAACTTGTTTTCAGTCTCACAGTTGAAACTGCTGGTTTTGAAGATGATGATGAAATTTATTTACTGTGAAAACGTAAGATAACGTTTCTTTGTCATATTGCTTGTAATGGCTGGTTAGGAGAGATTTATCCAGATTATATTTTAATGCTTGATGCATTATTGTGTCACATTTGGTGAGGATGCGGCATCAGACCTTAAAGTGCTGGATCTGAAGACGATCTCCTTGTGAACGTTGTTTGTATGACTGCGTAGAGCAGTTGAATTACTGAAATGCTTCCCACATACAGCGCAGTGATACGGTTTCTCTCCAGTGTGGATCCTCTCATGTCTTTTTAGGTCTCTTGAATCACTGAATCTCTTATGACAGTGTGAACACTCGTAAGGTTTCTCTCCAGTGTGAATCCTCTCGTGTATAATCCGATTTGCTGACTGACTGAATCTCTTGTCACAGTATGAACACTTATAAGGTTTCTCTCCAGTGTGGATCATTATGTGTCTTTTTAGGTTTTCTGACAGATTGAATCTCTTGTCACAGTGTGAACACTTGTAAGGTTTCTCTCCAGTGTGAATCGCCTCATGTTTTTTCAGGATTCCTGACTGACTGAATCTCTTGTCACAGTGTGAACACTTATAAGGTTTCTCTCCAGTGTGGCTCCTCTCATGTCTTTGCAGGATTCTTGGCCAGCTGAATCTCTTGTCACAGTATGAACACTTGTAAGGCTTTTCTCCAGTGTGGATCCTCTGATGCCGTTTTAAATTGTTTGCTGAAATAAAAGTCTTTTCACACTCAAAGCACATGTACTCTCTCACACCAGTATGTATTTTCTGATGCATTTTTAAATTTTGTAGACATGAAAAACTTTTTCCACATAAATGACATGAATGTGGCTTCTCCTTTGTATGAATTTTCAGGTGCATCTTCAGGTCTGAAGCCCGCAAACACATTTTGCCGCATTGATCACATATGCACAGATTCTCTCTAGTGTGGATGTTCATATGTACCTTAAGGTGTGCTGAGTGTGCAAATCTCTTCCCACACTGATCACAAGTGAAAGGTTTCTCTCCCGTATGAACTTTCATATGTGCCGCAAGGTGTCCTTTTTGCGCAAAACACTTCCCACACTGATCACATGTGTGCGGTTTCTCTCCGGTGTGAGTCCTCTCATGTGTTTTCAGGATTTCTGACCGACTGAATCTTTTGTCACAGTCTGAACACTTGTAAGGTTTTTCTCCAGTGTGAATTCTCTCATGTGCTTTCAGGTGTCCTGACCAATTGAATCCCTTGTCGCAGTGTGAACACTTGTACGGTTTCTCTCCAGTATGAACCCTCATGTGAACTTTAAGACTATATTTGCATGCAAAACTCTTTCCACACTGAGTGCAGGTGAAAGATTTCTCAGAACCTATTTTCTTTAAATCTTTCTGAGTGCAGCTCAAAGTTTTTTCTCCAGTTTGGACATGATTTTTCTCCTCAACGTTTCTCAGTTCTTCATTCTCCTCATTTTCTCCAATCAACTCTGAAATAAAAGTAAAAACGGTTCAATATCAGCAACTCACCAAAAAAAAAAAAAAACAAGAGAAATGTGAAAGGACATAAAAATGAGCTCTGATATAACAGCAGAAAGAAGACAATTGCTACACAATACTTTGATAATTGTGATGCATTTTTATAACTTATACATCCCTGAAACTTTCCATGAATAAGGTACATTAAAATTCAAATTATTATTTTTATAGCATTATAGGCAGAAATCCCATGTTTCTATAGAAAGAACTATTTAAATACGTTTGACTAACTACACAATTATAGAAAGTGTCTATAATTATTATTTGATGCTCTAGCTATATTATTGCACAACTCTAAAGATTTTCGCCATTACAACAACTATAAATCTGCTTGAAGTTTCATAACCTTCAGTATTATTAATGAAGAAACAAGAATAAACACCAACCTATTTGTTCTTCAGTGTGTTTCATTCTGCAGGGTTCTGGATCACTCATGTTCTCTGTCCTCTTTAATAAACTCAGTCTTTGTAGATTTCATACTTTGTAGTTCTTCCTGATGGTTTGATGCTCGTCTTCAATTGTAGGCTGATGTGAATATTCCAGTATTTATTGGTGAAATCACTGACTGTGTGATTGTTGTTCAGGAGTTTCACTGAACATGAATTTCTGTGTGGAAGAAGCAGATTTGCCAAAATCAACAATAAATCAGTTACTGGGTTTTTTATTTATTTATTTTTTATTATTACACCTTTAAGCATGTATGTAAGTAAAGCAGATGTCCTCCAAATTCTATCTTTGAAGAGACCGTAGCCTAACAAATACAAAGTTTTGCAACTCAGTAAATCATTATATTACTATATTAAAAGTAGCAGTGTTGACACAATAGAACATAAATTTAAAAAAGCTCTTTCAGTAATACATCACTCACATATGTGGTAATTCACACATTCTATGCATTTCTGTTTTGTCTGCCTTTCTACTGTTAACATTTCTATCCATATTTTTTCATTCTGCCCCATATTAACATATAAGATATCTGTCTAGAAATAATATAGTATATAATGCAAACTCTTAGTAACAGTAAGAATGAAAAAAGTAAAGCATAAACGCTGAAATTTGATGCCACCCATCTTTATTAACAACTACAGGTAAATAACTACACTCCAACACATAACATCTAAATATAATTTGGTTTTCTAATAACTATATTCAGAATAAATTAAGTGATTAACATGTTATAACATATAAAACTATATATAGTTTTATATGAGCAGAATCTGACAGTGATAAAAATCTTTAAACAGAAAGAGTACCTCAAAGTAAAATTTCCAGTGTCTATTAATCTGTTCATATTTATGTATAGATTTAAAATGTTCCACGTGGCTCATTACATATTAAGTATTTAGCAGTATCTGTTATTAACAAAGTAACAAAGATAAAGGTCAGAAAAAGATCACAGCAGCAATATCGGTTCAGTAACAGCAACATTATCGCTCCAAACATAAAAACAATCATTCTCACGAACAAATCGCTTACGAATTTAACATGTTTCCCTCATATGCTTGTTCTAAGTGTTTACTTAGGTCAGAAAAAACACAAACAGAGCTGTACTCGATGAAAACAATGCAGAAACGACCTCGCATACTGTTGCATAAACAAAATGTTTAAAGTGTATTTTACAATTGTTTAAATATGCGAAATATCGTGCAAGTGCTCACCTCAGAAGACGCGACGCTGACTGAGTGAGCGCGCGCTGGTGATGACGTCATCGCCGCGAGATCAACAACAGCTGATCGTCATAAAAGCGCCAAATTCTGTTAAAAACGACAAAACATCTATGAAACAACACATCACACAAAAACCAGGTATACTAATGTAGACAAACAGCCGTTTCATTAAATTTCAGTCATGTGTGGAGTAAAATTTAGTTTATTAGGCAATTAAAAGCTTTTTAAAAGCTTTCTTATACTGACTTACAAGTAGGGATGGGTATCATTAAGGTTTTAATGGTATTACTGTTCTTATGATACTGTTTATCGATTCAGTACTTGAAAGGTATTCTCATTGGTTCTTTTTTTAACAAACAAACAACAACAAAAACGAATGACTTTATATTCTGAAATGTAAAAATCTATAGCAAAACAAACAAACAAACAAACAAAAACCCCAGCATGTCTGAATAAATTACTATTATAAAAATCAAATGAATACAAAACATCTATCTGTAATTGCACCAGTATGAAGACATTTTTTTTACACTACTGTATAGTAGTGTAATAGATGTGTATAAACAGATTTATACACTACTAGTCTATCTAAGGTCTAACAGTATTCAGGAAAATAATAGCCTGCAAAAGAAATTTAATAATTTAAACCAATGTAAAATCACACTGCATAGTCTTCACTGTATAAAATGACTGATTAATGCTTATTAAAGTTACTAATGTCATTACCATTTAGGCATGCAAGTGTACTTTGATCACGTTCTGCTCCTTCTCTGAGCATGAGCACAGAAGTCCGCCTGGTGAACAGTGTCTCTTTCACAGATTAAAGGGATATTTTACCCAAAAAATGAAAATTACCCCATGATTTACTCACCCTCAAGCCATCCTAGATGTATAGGACTTTCTTCTTTCAGACGAATACAATGTTTTCCATCAGACCCAAATAAATTAAACTTGCTTTCATCACTGAAGTGAACTAAGGACCAGTTCTCCTCTCTCCACACAACATGCTCCTCAGCAAAGGTTAGTCTAGCCTTTTAACCCTTTTTAATGCATTCTGTATTTATGCAGTACATAAACATTTTAAATGATGCGATAAAAAAAAAACAATATGTGATTTTCATGCAAATAGTTTCTTAAGATTTTTTTCATAAATAGTTCAAAAGTTTCTTGAATAAGATACAGTGTGACTGTACTGAACACCACTGTGTGTGTGTGTGTGTGTGTGTGTGAAGGCCAATGCATTAAAACCTTTCAGTTATTGATGTGCGAGCGCACACACACAGTCGCGGAGATCGCGGTGAGCAAAAAGTAACATTCAGAAGCTCATAAACTTCTTGTCAGCACTGCCACGCGACTTTTATTAATCAATACTGAATCGCTACATTGCAAGGAGGGGGGTAAAATCACTGTTTTTTAAGTAACTAAACTCAGCTTCATTGTTTGTAGAGACAGACTCTCTCTCTCTCTCTCTCTCTCTCTCTCTCTCAAAATGGCCATATTTGAAAAAATTCGAGTAGTTTGCATCACTGGATATAGCTGTCAGTCATTTAACATTTCTATCGTAAAACACTTGACTAATATTTGACCAATATTAAATGATTTGGAGCTTCATCTATTTTACCTCGCTCTCTTTCAACGTTAAGCTGACGCTTCGCTCTCAGCATCTGTGAACAGTAAACCCCGCCTACTTTGATTTGATTGGCCATCTCAGTCATTTTGACATTGACGAGCGCAGTTAGACGCTGAGGCTTTGATCTGAAGCGCTAAAATATGTGCAGCGGTCGTGCGCGCACCCATAGACTATAGCGCAAGTTAATTCTCACACTTTAATAGTATTTATAGCTCCTCACAGGCTGTGTAACTATGAGAAGTTATTACCTCAAAATGCACGTCAGTATGTAGTTTTCCCTGTTGCTCGCGTGCCAGCGATTATAACTCTGTGTGCCGTAGGTTGCCGACCCCTGGTCTAGCCGTTTGATTCTTTCTGCTGATGCACTGCAGAGTGCACTTTAAAGTGTCATGAAACCCCCTGTTTCAGCACTGGTCTTTCACACCTTATATCTGAAAAAGACTCATGTTTGGAGCAGGAGAGAATATGAAATATGCTCACAAAAACTTGAAACGCTTGCTCAGGTCCCGATATGAACTATGATCCGCGCAGTGAGTGTTGTTCAACTAATTGCGGCGTTCAGCGCAGAAACTGCT
This sequence comes from Spinibarbus caldwelli, assembly GCA_039654775.1. Lineage (NCBI taxonomy): Eukaryota > Metazoa > Chordata > Actinopteri > Cypriniformes > Cyprinidae > Spinibarbus > Spinibarbus caldwelli. The sequence continues at coordinate 3,965,795 of CM077235.1, read as the reverse complement.
CTCTCACGCACGCTCCACATGTTACATTTTAAATATTATTACGGTCATGTTTACAAAGGTGAACTGACAGCGTGGAAACTCTTTCATGAGATTTGAAATCTCTGCTGTAATGCAGCCTCATGCATAATACAGTGCAGTGATTGGATCATAAGACTTAATACTCATGAATAATACTGAGAAAATCTCAGAAAACTGATGACATAGACGCGTACTCTCAGCAGCCAATCACCACTCCGAATTAATACATATATGTCAGTTTTTGTGACGTCGTTTCAACTTTGCTTTTTGAACCGGAAGAACAAAATTGCACAAAAAATTAAAAAATAACCACGTTTCCCTTAATAATAGACATAATGAGTGCAAAAAATGTGTTTTAGGTTTTCATGACACTTTAAGTCTGACTTATTCAGTGCTGAACTGGCATGCAATTCCAACTACAGTGATGAACCGATTGCCCATTGAGAGTCTCTGCATTATCCTGTCTTCTCGTCCATTTATCTTTCGTGGAGGACCAGCCTTTTTGGGGGACTTGAATGAGTTAGTGACATTGTAAAGATGCAATATTCTAGAAATCACAGATTTGGAATGACCAGCTTCTCTTGCTATGGCTGCTATTGGCCTTCATCTGGACAACTTGCTGTTGGAGGGTTTTAGTCACTTAAAAACGGCTCACCATCTTGCAAAGTCAGTGAAAACTGGAAAGTTAAGCTGGCAGTTAAATAGGGTTTACTGCTCAGTTGTTAAAATGTTAATATTCTGCTTTAAATTTGGATATTACTTTGTTAGTAGTATATCTGAGAAACCAAAAAAATGTTTGATAACATGTATGAATTGTAGTTTTGAGGCAATGGTGGGTACACCTGAAGATTGTCTTTAACTTTGCTGACTAGGAGCTGTTTTTATTGTAAGTTGTGTGAAGAATTAGAATGTTTTCTGAATGTATTCTAATTTTGTAGGATTTTTGTGTTTTGGATCTAAGCTTGCTTTCCTCCCTCATCCACCCTTACCATGAGAATCATGTATGGAGGCGCTATCATAGAGAAAGAGACCGTTGTGCTAGGACATATGGGACTATTTCTTAGCTATGATGCGTTGGGACTTTATTTAATGCACGGGGATCCATCAGATAAGACTTTCTATGGTCCTCTCTATGGTCCTCAATTTATGTGTTATATTGTTTCTGTGCTTGTCCTTATGTATTGCTAGAATGACATGAGAAGGGTTGCTTGTACTCTAATGTGAATGCTTACTTTGGGCTGATTGAAAAACATTTGGGGAACTGAGTCATTAATGTATGTGGGTTTTGTATTTGAACTTTCTGCTATATTAGTTTTTATTTATTTATTTATTTTTTTAAAATATTAATTTACCCATTTAAGCATTTATCCAGATTATGCAGAGAGACCATAGCCTATCAAATACAAAGTATTGCCTGTAAATCTTGCCTGTAAATTTTTTCTAAATCTTTGTTATTACTATATACGTAGTAACAGCATTGACACAAAGAGCACAATTAATTGAAATTGCTCATTTAGTAACACTGCACTCACTTATGGTAATTCACATATTCTATGCATTTTGGATTTTTCTGTCTTTCTATTTGTTAATATTTCTTATTTCTTGGGCTTCACCTTTGACTGCCCTTTTGTTATGTGTTAGTCACAGACACACCAAGACAAAACAAGAACTATAGTCACCACATGCTGGATTCAATCTTTATTTGAAGTGTCAAGCCACTTACAAAAAGGTGATGTTGTTACTCTAGTTACTCTATGTTGATCGCTACTTTAGACAACAGTGTTTATATCCGAACTATAAACTTTTATCCCAGCACTTCTGTGACTATTTATTTGTAAAAAAAAAAAAAAAAAAAACAAACAAAAAAAAAAAAAACGATACAAAAAAGTTTGTTAAGCTTTTTCATACCCATTAACTGCTGTTTCTGGGCCAGTGGCAGCGCAAATGCAGATTTGAGTGTTATAGTGTGATCGTAGGCCTACTTGTCAGGTTCAAGGTTTACTAGACACCGGCGAATCGTTGTCATTTAGGAGTAGGTGATCGTGTTCGAGATCTGGCTATTTAAATTTGCAAAAGAAAAAACGAGGGCTTCAAAGCCCCAAGCCACCATTTAATAGCCTACTGATTTTTTTTTTTAATGTGAATTTTATACAGTTTTATTTATCATATGTTCTCATATTTGTGTTTTATTTTAATGTTTTATTTATTTATTGATTAATATAAGTTAATGTGCTTTCTAAAAATCTAAACAAATAAGATAGGCTTATTATATATTTTAAATTAATAAAATAATTTATATATTTGACTAATCCTTTTTCTAAAAAAAAAAGAAGAAAAAAAAAAGAAATTTGAGGATTATCATTTTATCAATGTTTTTGGTTTTGTGAAAACCTGTATTTGAACTGTAAAGTTAAGTCATTTTTTTTTTTAAACTGTGGTGTAATATGTTAGCCTACTAGTAGATATCGCCTTATCCCATTCATATGGTATTATTTGTGTAGGTCTTTTAAAAAAAAAAGGTCTTAAAAAGCCTTAAATTTGATTTTAAAGATCCTGCAGATATGCTGGTTTTGACTGCTGGTAATGTTGTCTTGAACAGATCAGAATCAACACCAAACCATGTTCAAATGTCATTCCTTCTTTTTGTGGAACATTTAACAATATTAAATCAACTCTTGATTGAGGCATAATTCACAGTGATATGATGTGTAAATATAATAATTTAAACCCATTTTTTTATTACAACATCACAAATAACCTACTCAAAACTGGTAATTTTCCAATATCCAGCTGTTGTTGTGGTATTTTGCCAATCCCCACCACCAATAAACTGAGGAAGGTGTGTGTGAAGTGAACTCCACAACATATTCCCAATGCTTGTGCCTGATTTCTGCAGATTTCCACAAATGTCCAGCAGATGTCAGTCTTTTAAGTTTAAACACTATGGTTACCCTTGGTACCACGGTGATATTACAAAGGGGTTTTGACGTAAAACAAGTCCATAAACATGCTCTTTTTATTTTTACATATTTATATATTTTTTAATTTTTAATTTGGGGGTGGATTAAGGGATCTAGAATATGGTCATGCATTAATACAAGCTTTATAAGTACTAATAAACAGTCAATATATCAGTAATATGCATGCCAATAAGCAACTAGTTAATAGTGAGAACTGGTCCTTAAATAAAGTGATAAAAAAAAAAGTGTAATTTATTGGTACTTTAATCTCACTTCTCAGCTCAGGGTCGAGTGAAATTACAATCAACTATGATGATTTCATTTTCCTTTCTTCTTTACTTAGTTTATTTATTTGTAGAAAGACAGTACACTCTAAAAAATGTTGGGTTAAATACAGCCCAGTGCTGGGTAAAATATGGACAAACCCAGCGATTGGGTTGTTTTGACCCAGCGGTTGGGTTATTACCCAGAAAGTTGGGTTAAACATTTAACCCAACCGTTGGTTGAAAACAACCCAATCGCAGGGTTTGTCCATATCTTACCCAGCATTGGGTTGTATTTGACCCAGCATTTTTTAGAGTGTAGATTCTGATGTTCATCATACAATAATGGTAATGGAGACAGAGCTTTAATAATCTAATTTCTAAGAATAATATATATTTAATCTGACGTAAACCATCAATGCAGTATTACACAGATGTGCAGATCTAAAATCCAGTCAATTTATATCTGTCAAGAGAGGAGTTTGCCCGGTGGTTCTGCATGTAATCCATCTTTACTCAGCTCCTGCAAAGCAAAAAAACAAAAAAACAAAAAGAAAAAAGACAAACACAAGTCAGAACTCTCAAAAATGTTTTAATTTTTAAGTGCATTTTTATTGTATTTTATAAAATAAATAAATAAATAAATAAAAAAACTTTCGGGTGTCTGTTACAGGAATAGGGATGCAAAATAAAGATGGTGGGTGAAGTGTTTTGATGCAATCATCCGGAGTATGAAACCATCTTTATCCGATTCCAAGGGCTGTCTAATAGATTTGGTTCTATTGTTCACAAAGATGATGTATTTCCTTTTTACATCATAGCAAACTCCTTTAATTTGTTTTGGAATTGGCTTTTGTCTAGCAGTGCAGCTGGGCTTGAGGAGATCTATGGCATGTGTTTGTTTATGCCTCATCAGCACAATGTGAGGAAACTGATAACTGAATGTTTGGGTGTTACAGTCCTGTCACTCGATAAATGCCGTTCAGAAGTGTCACCCCACCCTCAGCAATGCCACCCGATATACTCTTCTCTCTCTCTGTATGTGTTTCAATTGCTACAGGGGAAGTTAAATGCTCTTACGCCAGCAAGTTTTCATAACACATTTGTTTTAAAACTTTTCTCCATTTGCTGAATGATTTTATTTTTTCTTTCAGTGTTGGCTAATTTTTTAAATTTTAGCATCTACAAATTTCATCACTTGCAAAGCAGTGTAGGAGTGAAAGTATGATGTTGGACAGACTGACAGGAATGTGCCATAATTTATCATAGTGAATTGGGAGAAAACAAACATGCTTTATCTAACACACTACTCTAAAATTCAACCAGTTGTCCATGCCTATGCCACATATAAACTAACTCATCAAATGAAGCTCAAATTTAAGAAAACAGAGAAATTTAAGACCATCAGATCAAAAGACATCTGACAAACAGATTGCTGTGAACACATTTTTGGAAATAGGCTAGAAGTACAGTGGTAACCCAAAGTTAACTGAAATCACAGTTATCTGTTTACAGTGTACATGAAAACATGCAACGTGTTTTATGAATGATGCCCAAAGAGGTATTTTGAGGAAGGGGAGCAGGTAATCAATCCATTCACACCAAGAACAATAAAGATAACTATAACAATAACTATATTTGCGTTCACACCTGCGAACGATAACGGTTTGTTCATTTCAACGCACGCGCTGAAAAGGGGCGGAGCTATAAGGTCTATTACTTATGAATGTGAGAAAGTGCAATATACAATATGGTGGAATAGTCCCGCCTTCTCAGTAAAAGAGCCAATCGCCAATTTGTGAAGTCATTGCGTCACTGCAGTTTACACAACTTTAACCAGCAGATATCCTCAGCGTGCTACGTTTCGAGTGCATCTATTCTAAACAGTGAATCTAGCTAGTATAATCTATCTAATCTCTAAAAGTGAATTAAACTGTTACAGTCAGTGCATTTACATGCACCCTCTTAATGCGATTATGAGATTTTGGCAATATTACGATTAAACTTTACCTCATGTAAACGCAATACTTCGGTCTACAGGAAAGGAGGTGATTTGTGGCCAAGTATGGTGACCCGTACTCAGAATTTGTGCTCTGCATTTAACCCATCCAAGTGCACACTCAAAGTAGTGAACACACACACACACACACACACACAGCAGTGGACAGCCATATTGCTGCGGCGCCCGGGGAGCAATCGACAATCCCTGCCGGACCTGAGACTCAAACCCACGACCTTTGGGTTACAAGTCCAACTCTCTATCCATTAGGCCACGACTGCTCCCCTCCCCATTTTTTGTAAATAACCAGTAACACCAGTAACAGTAATTTTGCCAGTAACACACCTACTCTTTCTGAGTATCATTTGTGCTTTGCGGCATATGTGAATAATGGTGGTAAAAAAATAACCAAAATTCTTAGCGAATAATAAAAATAAGTTCGAATGCGAAATTGCATGTAAACGGGAGTGAAGAGCTTTGCTCTTGACATGTAAACATCAGAATGCGATTAAGTCCTTACTCTGATTATTGGAAATAATCACATTATTCGTGAGCATGTAAAAATAGTCATGTTTGCTAGCCTGGCGTAATGATCTAATCTTGAATTTGAATGGATTGTGACTGGTTGTCAGTGTTTTATCATTCATCAGCTGGAAAAAAAAAAAAGTTCTGAAAGTGATTCCAATGATATCGCTCCACTGTATCGTTATCGTTATAGCTGTGGTGTGGACTCTGCTATTCTCTTGAATTTTTAGAACTTCATCATGTTTATTGTTATCGTTCTTGGTGTGAACGGGCCTTTAGGTTGTGCCGCTGCCATTCGCTGGACTCAAAATTTCAGTAAACTTGATTACCAGATGTACATTCTATTGTCAGAAAACGCTTGGAATAAGACTAACACTTACTTTAGAAATAGCCATCAGTGTCTCTAATAATACAGATCTCCTTCACTGTTTATTTCATCTACATCATGAAACAATAAAATGCACTGAACATAAATCATAGTTTTCCAATGAAACCAAGCCAAAACTTATGATTACAATTTGAATGCCGGCCAAGAATTTTAGGCATGCACATTAAATTCTTTGCATCCCTCCAATGCAGTTCCTCTCTGATGCATTTTGGGACAGCCCCTTGTTTTGGAAATTAAAACAGATGCTAGATGATTGTTTCTGATGAACATAAAGCTGTCCCTAAAGAGGTTTAATAGCAGTTACTTAATAGGGTTTGGTGTAGTGCTAATTAAAAACGCTATATATGTGAGTGGATCCATGCATACAATAACTCTGTCCATGCCAAAAAGGAAAACAAATCCTTCCTTTTCAATGTACTAGTGGATATTTTAAATTATGATAACAGTTAGCGAGACATTCAGGTAGTGACATCGTCCAACGGCCAGCTTGCTTAAATTATTTGTAATTTGTGAGAGTCAACAAGTTGCTGACTGGTGTGACAGCTCTAGTATCAGTTAGTCTGGAGGTGATACAGAAGTTGACATCAGGTCGGTTTGTACGTGTTAACTGCTTTGCAGAAGTGTTAAAACACTCAGTATAATGTTGACAATATTTTGCTACAGATTTGCAAATGCTTAAAGACGAAACGTGTAATTCTATCAATGTAAATGTATCAATGTTAAAACTCTTTCCTTTATATTCTTCTTAATATCCAGAGATACAACAACATTGCCTTACCCAATAGCCAGGTCGGACCATCAACAGCGAAACCCGTTTTTGCAAATTTGGTACGCTAGTGCCTCAGAAACTACTTCCAATTTGACATAATGTGGTTCGTTATTTAGTGATAGAAGAACAGAAGATAAAAACTCACCCTTTTATAGGATATAAATATAGATTGGTAGTCAAAAGTTTGGAATAATTAAGATTTTTTTAATGTTTTGAATGTTTTGGAAACGGTTTTTGCTGCTTAATATTTTTGTGGAAATCATGATACATTTTTTTCCAGGATTCTTTGATGACTATAAAGTTCAAAAGAACTGAATTTACTTGAAATGTAAACCTTTTGTAACATTCTAAATATCTTTACTGTAACTTTTGATCAATTTAATGCAGAATAAATGTATTACTTTTTTTTTTTTTTAATTCTACTTGCCTCAATTTTTTGTGTATTGCAATTTCCACAAAAATATTATGCAGCAAAAAAAAATTCATCATTGATAATCAGAAACATTTCTTGAGCAGCAAATCAGCATATTAGAATGATTTCTGAAGGAATGAGACACTGAAGACTGGAGTAATGATGCTGAAAAATCAGCATTGCATCACAGGAATAAATTACATTTTACAATATATTAAAATAGAGAACAGTTATTTTAAATTGGAATAATAATTCACAATATCACTTTATTTTCTGATCAGATAAATGCAGACTTCTTTCAACAACAATTATTCCAAATGAATTATTCCAAACTTTTAACAGGTTGTATATATAGTTCTGGTCATAAGTTTATATATACCTTGCAGAATCCGCAAGATAAGATGATGTGAAATAGCTTATTGAGGGTAATAAAAAAAAAAACAAGCAACTTTTATTCTGCAAGGTGTATGTGAACGTAAGACCACAACTGTATGTATATAGTATAGGGCTGCTGGCATGTTAACATTTGAGATTGATTACATATGAATTGATAGAAAAATAAATATTGATATGGCAAATTCAAAAGTCAAGATAAGTCGTGTTAATGATGAAAACAAGATTAATTTATTTAATCATCTGCCAGCCCTTAAAGCAGAAATAATTTGCCTTCCAATGAATAAATCTGTAAGTGCACTGAATTACAGGAAATTCCTGAGATATTGTAAGTAGAACACGGAAATAGCTGTGCAAGTAGTCAATTTAGCCAGAAAAGAAGCTGACAAAACTGTCATTAGGACAATGACAAGAGAAATGTTATCGTATACTTTGGTGTTGTATGTAGACCGTATAGTTATCAGGTATCTACATAGCAAAACCAAAGGACATAACAAGCAGGTGTATTTACAAGACACATTTCAGGGCCTGGGCCACTGACCAGAACCAGATCTGGGGGTTCGGGGTTCGATTAGGGGTTCTGTCGCGGATGGGTCCGGATCAGCCGTGCCTTTCAGAACATTCATACGCTGGCGAATCGCTTCCTTTTTTGGGCAGAGCAAGAAGTCGTACACAAGAGCAGCAGCCACCCCACCGCTCATCGGTGCAATCCAGTAGATCTATGTGAGGAAATAATTTGTTACATTTGAGAAATAACAAAGTAATAAAATTGTCATTTTGCACGTAGGACTTTTTTTTTTTTTTTTTTTGCAAAATAACAAGTTATCTAAAGGAGCCAATCATTTTCCTTTATGCCCTAAGAAACTTAGAGGAAGTACAATGTGTTACAAAGTATGCAAAAACAGTTGTGACAATTTGCCAGTGAATTTTAACCTAGGCTATAACCAAATCATAAAGTATTAAATTGGCATTAATTCTTGTTTTTATTCAAAAAGTAACTGTGATTTGTTCGGTTACTCTCAGGGCTGGGTAGATTACTTAAAAATCATAGTCTGGTACTGATTCCAAATTACATGACAAAAATTGTAGTTAGTAACATAATCCATTACATTATACATTTCCGGTATTATAATCAGACTACTTTTTGATTACTTTTAGATTACTTTTGACCTAACTTGTATATCACATTGATTTAAATAAGATAATCTTGTAGCATATTGATATAAAAATACAAAGATAAAGAAAATATTCCATTCTTTCCATTCATTTTTATTAACAATATGAAGTGCATTAAACATAATATTACATCAAAGTGTCCAAACTGGGGTTCATGAAGGAACTGCAGGGGGTTCGTGAGTTTAATGAAAAGCTAATAATTAATTAAATCATAAAATGTTAAAATAAAATTTATATTTTTAAAATGGCAACAATCAAAATAAAACACTCATAAAAATATGAAAGATACCTGATTATCTGCAGGTCATGTGACCATGAGAATAATATGTAATCATATAATCAATAAAATGTAACTGTAGTCTAATTACAAGTATTTTAAAATGTAATGTAATCTAATTACAAGTACTTAATTTTTGGAACGTGATTACGTAATCCAGATTACAGATTACCCAGCACTGATTAAACTACTTTTGATAATCTACTTTAGACATTCTAGTAACTATAAGTAACTTTGCAACTACAAGTTACCTAACTTTCATTAGAGTATTAGTAGACTGGTTATGGTTATGGTTAGGGTTAGTAGAATAATTTGACTTTAAAAGTTACGTATAGTCAGTTGTGGGTCTGTTGAGAAAGCATCAAAATAAAGTGTTAGCAGGTATTAAGCAGACAGTCTACTAATACTCTAATGACTGCTAGTTGACGTAGTAGCAAAGTTACTTATAGTTAGAAGAATGTCTAAAGTGGACTATCAAAATAGAGTGCTACCATTTGTTCTTACAACAAACTAATAGAAAAAAAAAAAAATGTGGGAAGAACGTACCCAGTGGTTTTTAAATGCTTCAAGAACAACAGCTGGTCCAAAAGATCGAGCGGGGTTGATGCCGCACCCGGTGTAACTGATCTGAGGACAGAAATGATGAGTTTATAAAGTTTATGATGAGCAACTTAACATAAGAGACTTGACTAAACTTGGTTGGAGACCTACTGATCTAATTTCCAAGATGATTACTTATCATTTACTTTGGTTAATGAAAATTCAATTGCTTACTGCAACCAGGTGCCCTAAACCAACTGACAGTCCGATGGCTAGGGGTGCAGAGCCTGTAACATCAGTTCGATGTTTGTCTGTTGTGGCCAGGACACAGAGGACCAGCTGAAAAGTTGCAAAAAGCTCAATGGCAAATCCCTGACCCGCTTTCACTCCGTTACTCAGCTATAAGAAAAACAACAAAATATAAAATGTGGGATTACATTGTAAAGATGCAAAAAATGGATTCAACATGATTATACTACTACAGTCACATTACAACAGCAAGACACGATAATAAATGCGTTTTCAAGAATACCTTTTAACATTTGGATGAATTTTGAACAACTGCACTGTTATTATCAGAAAAAAAGAGAGCACATTTAACAAACATTGACATTATTAGTCACACAACATGGGATAAATTGTCAGAATTGTCTGTTACCTGCAGTAACATATATACTTTTTATTGTAAAATTTAAACAATTACAAAATCAAATTCATGAAAAATTAAAATGGAAAAGATAATACACAAAACAATTGTTTTGGCCAACAGAAATTGTATTTAAAATATTAAATTAAAAGAAGAAAATAGTATAAAATGTGCTCTCAGATCAAGATTGTCATTTTATATTGTCATTGCACTAAAGCAAACTGTTAAAATATCATCTGGAAAATGTTTACATTGTTTAATGAGTTGACAGCTTATAAAATAATATTATGTATAAAAACTTAAAAAAAGAATAAAAACATATTTCATATTTTAAATGCACGTTTACTTTGACAGCACTGAAAATACATTTCGTAAAAATGTTTTTCATCAGTTTTCATGGACACACTTTTGCAGCCCCAGGCACCATTAAAAATTCTTTATATGGGTAAACCTTGCCTGAATACATGGCAGTGTGATTTTATTGTTATACAAGCAAAAAAGAAAGAAAGAAAAGATACTGGAGAGAGGAAAGACTAAAACAAATCGTAATTTAAGACAATTTTGAATTTGAAACCAAAATACAAAATCTTTGCTAGATAAAATAAACAATTATGTAACTTATAGTAGCCCTTAACACATTCCATATGTGACAACTAACCACATAATACAATTCTGAATACTATTAGTGATTGTGTTTTAATATTGCATTTAAAACTACTTACCATATTGAGTCCCAGTGTTGATTCAGGGTCAGGACTAACTTTGAACATAATGCCACTTGCCAGCACAGCTCCCAACATCTGGGCAACGATATACATGAAGGCCCTGAAGAAACTGATCTGACAGCTGACCAAAAGTCCTAAAGTAACAGCTGGGTTCAGGTGGGCTCCACTGATATGCCCCAAACTCTGAGCCAATGTAGCAATGGCCAGGCCAAAAGCTAAAGCTACTTTAACCTCTTGGTCGGGATATCTGTTATGCTTGTTTCCAATGGCAGAGGCTATGCCAATAAAAACAAAAACCGTCATCCCAACAAACTCGGCCAATACTGCCCGCCAAAACGACCAACTTTTAAGCTCTCGTGCCATTACGAGTATTGTTCCTTTTCTGCCTTTTAGCTGGTAAATGAAAATGCTAGCTAAGCTACCACTTATAAACACTTGGTGAAAAATGGTTGACAGGAAACTGGTTTTAGCAAAGCAACCACAGTTTTAAACCAGAAAATGTCAGGAGGAAGGAGGTAGTTAATTGCTAACTGCCTAAGAGATAATGTCAAATAACAAGAACGTTAAGATCCAGTAGAACCAGTTTCAAATCAAGATCTTTGCCTGTTGCATTTTTGGGAGTCATATAATCCCAGGATCCTATGCTGCCCAGATGTATATGGCACATAAGGAACACACTATTCAATGTTTCTGGGTTTAGGACCTATTCACACCAAGACAAATGTTTGATGTAATGAACAGTTTTGTGCAGAAAAGTGGTCAACCAATAAGATTTGCGCTTTTGGTCACAAGATCCACTGCTGTTACATAAAACTACGACTTGGTGTTTGATAAGCACCATAGTGAATACCAAAATCTGAATGCCTATTTAAAAACATGTAAATACTTTTTGACTTCCTTTCTTGATAAGTGGTGCCAGTTGTGCAGCATCAAATTTCTGTAAGTTCAACCTACTGAGAGTGAATTTGCATTTTCATTCAGGCCATATGCCATTTTTTGATGCATTAGTCTGAACGGACAAAATTGCATGCAAAAATCAGACCAATTTTGCCAAAGATTTGTATTGGAACAGGCCTTTAGGGTTAAGCCGACTTTTTACATACTTTCATTTTGGGTTTGTGTACAATATGGGTGTACACACATACTGTAGTGCACTGCACCGTCCAATTTTTGTAGTGCTCGCACAAGTGCTTTGAATTGCTTTTGGCTTACTTAGTTTGTCCACAAGGTGTGAGCACTGAACGGGGCCATTGTTTATCTGTTGGAAAAGAAACAGAGGAGATGGAAAAAGGACAACACTACTGAAGACTTGAAAAACAATAGGTGCCCGCATTGACAAGTGTATGTATGAGGGGATTAAAAGACAGCCGCAACTCTATTTTAAATCAACATAAAGACATTTTTATTAATCATAACTTTTGAAGTGAAAAAGCACAGACACTGGACAAGGACAAATCTTCATAATGCGCATGTGTGGAATGCCTGTGTCCACACATGCTGTCAAATGGAGTATATTTTGAAGGATTTTAGGGTAACATAGGGTTAACCTTGGGAACATTTCTACACTTGCACATTTTTGAGTAGTATATTGTGTTTTTGGGACTTTTTGTTTAGTTTTTTGTTTAACTAAAATGATTACAGATTGCACTTTGTGCATATACTTACATAAACATTTGTTTTTAGCACAGAGTGCAGGCCAAACATTTGTGTCTCCGGCCCACAGGCCACCTTCTGATGAACCCTGTTCTGTATGTTTGGGAGATGATATGCTCTTAAATTACATTTTTGGGATTTGGTCAGATCTCTAACCCAAATTAGATGCTTGGTTCATTAATCGAAAAGCAATAAATCAGTCTAAAAGCATCTGACCCTGACCCCTAAAATTAACTCTCACCTGTGCACATCAATAGATTTAGGGCTATATATGAGCCTTTTTGACTATTGAGAACACATAAAGGGCCAGTTTTATTAACAGCTTTCCCCAGCGTAAACCATCTTTTGGCGTTAAAGTAGTACTGTCAGGATTTACTAAGGACGCGCAGTGACGATTTAGCGCTGAAAAGGTGTGGACACAGTTATTTTTGCACCTGACCTTATTGAATATGGATTTGTAGGAGTTTCCCTTTCAGATGCAAAATTTATGGGAGAAGAGTATTCAAATGAATCATGCAACCAGATTTACTAATGTTTGCGCTCATCAAATTCCTGTTATTTGCAGCATTATTTAATGCCCCCCAAAAAAACAAGTCTTAAACAATTTTGCGCTTGAAATGGTTGCAGAACCACAGAGAGCGTGTGGTAGAAGGGAGAGAATTTTTTCCACACGTATTAATTTATTTGGAATGCCAGAAAAACACATTATGCGAACAAATAGTTTGCCAAGCCGTGTTATTTTTAATTTACTTCAGGAAATAAAAGACGACTTGGAACCATCAACTAGGAATCATGCAATACCAGGTCTATCAAAACTTCTTGCAACCCTTCATTTTTTGGCCTCAGGTTCTTTTCAATGTACTGTGGCTTCTTTATTTCTTTATTCTTTATTTGCAACTATGCTAATTTGCACTGCGCTTGATATATTGCATTGGTCAATATGTAAACGAGATGTTGTGTCTGTATTCTTTAATTTGTGCGTTGTTAAGTAAATCACCTGCAGAATTTTCCACACCCATTGGTGCCCTTTTGAAATTGCACTCTCGCACTAATTTTCCGTGTTTAGTAAAACTGTCCCAAAATGTCCTCACAAGTTGGTGCGGTGTACCAAGCTGCCAAAAGTCATCTGATGCCCTGTTCATTGTAACTTTTATTTGATGTATCCAGTGTAGACATGGTCACAAATTGCCCTAGAAAACACTTGCACTACATTATAATCTAATGTATCCTATAAAATCTTATAAAACTGTAATTTGTCTGCCTATAGGCAGTGTTTGTTTGTGTATGTGTGTGTGTGTATGTGTGTGTTTAGGCCAAATGTCCTAATGTGCTAATATAGGGAAATACCATTGCTTCCAACTTAAAAAACTGAAATCCCAACATAAGAGGACATTAAACACTAACAGATTTCCCCCATTTTAATCTTGTGCACAAAATAACACTTAATTTCAACATTAACTCTAATTTAAAAGTCTGAAGCAAAGCATGCTGGGAAAATTCAATCTGCTGTAACTCATTCAGTCATAACTTTTTTCTTTTAAGAATGATGAACTTGCAGTAGTAATAGAGTAAAATGAACTTGTTGCATTTAGTATATCTGACTGTTAGGTTTTACACTGTACACTGGTTGCAAAAATGGGCTGCATCTTCTCTGCATGCACTGGTTGGGTACTTGGGTACTAGATGCACATGCAGCATTGCATTTGTAATGAAGGTTGAGTGGCATGCGGATCCAATTTCATCTTTAATAAAAACAATCTCAGTGTCAAACGGGCAATGATCAATCAATGGCGTCAGGTACAACAGGGGTAATCCAGTAGAGTAAACAATAATCAAGCAACGGTCGTGGCAGGCGGCAAACAGGGCACAGAGAGAATAATCCAACAACAAAGTCACCAAGATAGGCAGCAGAGAAACACAAACGGTAGAACAGTCCAAGATCATACACGGGAAATCAAACGACAGGAAATAAATGCTCAGAAATGTTGCAAAACAAGACTTTGCGAATACTAAGAGTCCGGATGCAGTATAAATAGGGAAGCTAAGGAGAAACACCTGTGCCAGTAATCACTCCCAGGCACGGGGTGTATGGGAAATGAAGTCCAGAAGAACTAATACTCCGGAGAGGGTGCCCTCCGGTGGCGGTCAGAGAGAGCCACAGAGGCCTGATTTGTGACAGAGCCCCCTCCCTGTGAGCGGTTCCTGAAGTGAGGAGGAACACGACGCCGAGGCCTTCCACGGGGTGAGGGGCTGGTTTATGAGGGTGAACTCTGTGGAATTCAGCAGTGAGTGTGGGGTCCAGGACATCCGGAGTGTTGACCCAAGACCTTTCCTCAGGACCATACCCCTCCCAGTCAATGAGGTATTGTAGTAACCTGCCCCGGCGTCGGGAGTCAAGAATCTCCCGTACTTGGTACGCCTCCTCGCCGTCTACGATGATGGAACGGGTACTCTCATTCACGGTCTCCTCCTGGTCCCTCTCTCCTCTCGGACCACCGGCAGGCTTAAGCAGAGAAACATGAAAAGTGGGTGAGATACGATAATTTGAGGGGAGAGCCAAATGGTAAGATACTGGTGTAATTTGTCTAAGGATTTTGAATGGACCCACATACCTGGGACTCAACTTCTTGCACGGGAGCCGGAGGCGAAGATCTCTTGAAGAGAGCCAGACCCATTGTCCAGGAGTGTAAGCAGGATTTGACCTTCTGTGACGGTCAGCTTGTTCCTTGACGCTGCGGATGGCTCGTAGGGGATGCACATGAGCAGTATTCCATGTTTCCTCACTTTTCTGTAGCCAGTCGTTTACGGCAGGGAGTTCTGAGGGTTCTCCGGACCAGGGGAATAGGGGTGGCTGGAAACTGAGTACACAATGAAAGGGCGTAAGGCCGGTGGATGGCTTGCGGAGGGAATTCTGGGCATACTCCACCCATAGAAGGAAGCGACTCCAGTCACTCTGATTCTGATGGCAATAGGAACGCAGGAAGTGGGTGAGTTCTTGGTTTAGTCTCTCTACCTGGCTATTCGACTGTGGGTGGTGTCCGGAGGTGAGACTGATGTTAATGTTGAGGTGTTGGCAGAAAGCGGACCAAACACGAGAAGTGAACTGAGGGCCACGATCCGAGACAATGTCTGAATCGGAAGACCTGTTCCAAAAGTATTTCCACTGTTTCAAAGGCTGTGGGGAGTTTAACTAGAGGTATGAGACGGCATGCCTTAGAGAAACGATCGATTACTGTGAGGATGGTAGTATAGTTTCTTGAGTTGGGGAGATCAGTGACAAAGTCTATGGCAATGTGCGACCATGGATGTCGGGGAGCAGGAAGTGCCTTAAGGAGACCTGCTGGGCGTTGGTGGGAGGATTTGGAGATGTTACATATGGTACACTGATGAACGAAATTGATGGCATCTGGTTGGAGAGTGAAACACCAGAATCGATTGGAAAATAGTTGGATGTGGCAATGATTCCTGGGTGACCTGAGCTGGGAGAGTTATGGACCCAGTTCATCACACGTTGACAGAGATTGAGAGGAACATAGGTGCAGTCAGGAGGGCATTCTGATGGAGGAGGTTCACTGATCTGGGATTCTGCGATCTCTTTCATGATATCCCATTGGACAGGAGCGAGAATGACCCTAGAGGGGATTATGGGTTCATTGGATGGAGGAATCTGGGATCTTTCAAAATGCCTGGAGAGAGTATCCACCTTAGAGTTCTTCGAACCAGGATGGTAGGTTACTTTAAAATTGAAGCGAGTGAAAAATAGGGACCACCTTGCCTGCCATGGATTGAGACGTTTGGCCGATCTGAGATACTCGAGGTTGAGGTGATCTGTCAGAACTACAAAGGGGAGTTTGGCCCCCTCCAGCCAGTTGCGCCACTCCTCGAAGGCTGCTTTCATGGCTAGTTGAGTTTCTGGGAATAGAAGGCACAGGGGAAGAGTTTGGGAGGATATCCATGACGCTGAGAGAGTATAGCTCCAATGCCTGTGTTGGATGCATCCACCTCCACAACGTACTCTAATTCGGGGTCAGGATGGTGAAGTATGGGTGCGGAGGTGAAGCGTTCCGTTAGTTTTTGGAATGCCCTGGCGGCAGATGGTGACCAGATCAGATGTTGTTTGCCTCCTCTAAGCATAGAGGTGAGAGGTGCTGCGATGGTGCTGAAGTCCCGGATGAAACGTCTATAAAAATGTGCAAATCCCAAGAAGCGCTGTAGTTCCTTTACAGTAGTCGGTTGAGGCCAGTTGAGCACAGACTGTACCTCCTTGTCATCCATAGCTACCCCTTGTGCGCTAATGATATAACCAAGAAACGAGGTAACTGTCTGGTGGAACTCACATTTCTCCATTTTGGCATACAACTGATTGTCAATGAGCCGTTGAAGCACTGCCCGTACTGCTGCACATGTGAGTCCAGGGTATCTGAATAGATCAAGATATCATCAATATAGATTATGACCCATCGGTTCAGCATATCACGGAAGACGTCGTTGATGAAGGCTTGAAGGAATACTGACCAATCCGAATGGCATAACAAGGTATTCGTAGTGCCCTGACGTTGTTGAGAAAGCCGTCTTCCACTCGTCCCCCTCCCGGATGCAAACCAGATTGTAGGTGCTGCGGAGATCAAGTTTGGTGAAATATCTAGCAGTGCGGAGTTGCGCCAGGGCTGCTGGGACTAGAAGTAGGGGGTAACGGAACTTGATCGTTATATCATTGAGACTGCAGTAATCAATGCATGGTCGGAGACCTCCTTCTTTTTTCTTAACGAAGAAGAAGCCAGCTGAGGCGGGAGAGGTAGATGGTCTAATGAAACCCTTTGACAGCTCCTCCTCAATATATGTTTTCATGGCCTCTGATTCTGGTTGTGATAATGGGAAAACTCTACCTCTAGATGGCCTTGATCCTGGAAGAAGATCGATAGCGCAATCACTGGGTCGATGAGGAGGAAGTTGTGAAGCTTTGGTCTTACTAAAAGCTACTGCAAGGTCTTGGTATTCAGAAGGTGGAAGAAGAATCTTGGTTGGCTGTGGAGGAGAGGGCTGTAGATTGGTGAGCAAGCATTTCTGTCGACAGGCATCAAACCATTGTAAAATCTGTTTGGTTGTCCAGGAAATTCGGGGATTGTGCTTCTCTAGCCAAGGCAGACCAAGGCTTATGGGATTCTGAGGAAATTCTATGGCGAATAGGCGAATGGTCTCAGTGTGTAGTGTGCCAGTTCTGAGAAGCAAGTCCTTAGTGATGAACCTGACTTGTCCTGTGCCCAAAGGACGTCCAGCTAAAGCTGCCACCGCCACCCGGGATTCACATGGAATGAGAGGGAGGTTATGAGATTTGGCAAATTTGATGTCAATGAAATTTCCCGCAGCCCCCGAATCTATCAATGCCATGGTGTCAGTACACTTTTCATTAAACATCAGAGTTATAGGAACTTCTAGATTGGTTAAAGAACAAGGATTGGAACTCTCCGTAGGGGAGTTTCGAGCGGAAGGACGAGTGGGAGAGGAAGCTCTCAGATGGCCGGGTTAACCGCAGTAGAGACACAGATGATTACGAAACCTCTCTCTTTCTTCTGTAGTGAGATGAGTGAAGCCAATCTGCATGGGTTCAGATTCGGAAGAAGCTGTGACTGACTGAGTGTGCGAAGGAATGTGGCGAGGGGTACGTCGTGAGTGCAGTAAATTATCAATGCAAATGGAGAGGTCAATGAATTGTTCGAGGGTCTTCCCCTCGTCACGGCAGGCGAGTTCCGACTGTAACTCAGCAGTGAGTCCCTTGCGATACAGCAGTTTAAGCAGTTCGTCACTCCATCCTGTTTGTGCTGCGAGGGTACGGAAAGAGAGAGCATAATCCGCGGCTGTGCTCCGGCCCTGGCGTAGAGCGAGTAATTGTTCCCCAGGCTCCTTACCGCCTGTTGAATGCTCAAAAACTTCGCGAAAGCGTTGCAGAAAACAGTTAAATGATGGGAATGACAGATTCCCAGTTTCCCCTCCCACGCAGCAGTAGCCCAGTCTAGAGCTCATCCAGTCAACAAGGAGCAAACAAACGCAACCCGACTATCTTCAGTGGGATATAACTGCGGTTGTTGATTAAAAAACAGGGAGCATTGTAATAGAAAGCCCTTACATTTCTCTGGCGATCTGCTGAATTTCTCGGGAAATGCCAGACGTGGACTGGTAGTCGAGTGACTTGAACTGGGACTGGGTTGCGACGGATTGGGTGGAGGAACGTTGGCCTTAGGTGCAGTGATGCGAAGAGCTTGTAGCATTTTTACCGGCTCTTCTGTGAGCAAGGTGAGTCGTTGCAATTGCTGTTGATGAGACGCTAACATGGAGGCTTGGGCAGAGACCTCGGTGGAGAGATGATAAAGAGCTGCTAGATCTGTGTTTGGCGAAGTCTTCTATAATGAAGGGTCAGAGGCATGCGGATCCATTTGCAGATTTAATAAAAACAATCTCAGTGTCAAATGGGCAATGATCAATCAACGGCGTCAGGTACAACAGGGGTAATCCAGTAGAGTAAACAATAATCAAGCGAGGGTCGGGGCAGGAGGCAAACAGGGCACAGAGAGAATAAGCCAACAACAAAGTCACTAAGGCAGGCAGCAGAGAAACACAAACGGCAGAACAGTCCAAGATCATACATGGGAAATCAAATGACAAGAAATAAAAGCTCAGAAATGTTGCATAGTGCTTGCTTGATGCCTTGCTTGATGCAAAACAAGACTTCGCGAATACTAACAGTCCAGATGCAGTATAAATAGGGAAGCTAAGGAGAAACACCTGTGCCAGTAATCAGTCCCAGGCACGGGGTGTATGGGAAATGAAGTCCAGAAGAAATAGTACTCCGGAGAGGGTGCCTTCTGGTGCCGGTCGGAGAGAGCCACAGAGGCCTGATTTGTGACAGCATTACATTTCCTCAGCTATATTTTCTTTAGTTTTATTTATCTGCACACAATGTGCATTTTAAAGTAAGGTTTTGTCTCAGTGCCTGAGATTTCACAAAATAAAACTTTTGGGAAAATTGTTACATTTTAGAGATAGGATACACAAAAGAATACACCACATCAAAGGACTAACTCTGTAGACGTAGGAGAGGGAACACACACACACACACACACACACACACACACACACTCACAAATCTAGACACTGATAAGAGAATCACAGCAGTAGCTGACAAAAGAAACTTGTCTTTTGTAGTTTCATGCTGTCTTGGACAAACTGTTCTGATTTTCTGTCAATTATTCTCCTTTAGGACATCCAGAAAGAAATGAGAGCATATGATATTTAAGATGTTGTCAAAATACTACACTTGCTGCCCGTGAAAAGACATCAGCAATCTGCTGCCAAGAAAAGAAAAGAAAAGAAAAAAAAGATGAAAACGAAGCCAGTGCGTCACTTTCAGGTAGGCTACATTCATAAACCTGTGAAACATTTTTTGGGTGTTGAGGTTAATAATGTGTTTTAACCCTCTGATGCATGAATTATTAAATCACAAAGTAATAATTTTTTACATGTTTGTCTTTACTTTTAAACAAGTGAAAAATCATGCTATTTATTTTTATTTTTTTTGTCAATATATTATATTTTGAGGGAGTTACATACTGTATATGTCCACTGTAGTGGACACCATGCATCAAAGGTATAAAAAGTGAATCAATAGAACTAAATGTGTGGTCTTAAAAAAACATATTTTTAAAATATTTACTATGTGAAAATGGTTTGA
Organism: Spinibarbus caldwelli; assembly: GCA_039654775.1. NCBI lineage: Eukaryota > Metazoa > Chordata > Actinopteri > Cypriniformes > Cyprinidae > Spinibarbus > Spinibarbus caldwelli. Next base: position 3,945,325 of record CM077235.1, on the reverse strand, counting down.
ATACAAATAAGAACATTCAGTAAGAGCAAGCTATGTCATGACGGCACGGAAATGTGAAGTGTAACAAACACAACGTAAGAGTGTGTCTATGGGACAGGGGTGTGTGGGGCAGTGTGGGGAGAGGGTAAGGGTGGTGGGCTATTCATATACATGTGAGCACAAATACAAACACACACAAGCACACACACCCTCCCACCACACACTCGAACGCAATCATGCACACATATATCCGCACTCATACAGTATACTTGTATACATGCCTGCAGTTTTATATGACCTAATAAATAAATATAGACTGTACGCATTGAAATAAATGATCAAATCTGAAGACTATTTAATATTTCTGTTCAATAAAACCATTCAAGTGTAAATTATATCATAATTTTAATAAAATATACAAATAAGGCAGAACCATAGGCCCACAGGTAGAATTATACCCTTTGGTGCATGACGTCCACTGTAGTGGACAGATATAATTTCTGTCATAGAAAAAATTGTACAAGAAAAATATTGTTAAAATCTGGATGGATCTATTTCTGACATCCTATTTAACTGAAAAATATTTTTTGTACCTTTCTGGTTTTCTGAGAATAAAAGTATTTAACACTTAATCCCAAAGTACATGGTGCATCCCCTTTTCCGGCGGCCATTTTGAATATATTATGCAATATCTCAAAAAAAAAAAAAAAAAAAAAAAGATAAAAATATAACAAATAAATGGAATTGTAGACAACACTTTGGGGGTTCGCCAGTTGGTGGTTGGGACATGATGCTATATCTTAAATGGTTCAAAATGGCTTCCAAATAGCTGTCCACTGTAGTGACCACAATGCATCAAAGGGTTAATGTCGGTAATAATCTGACCACCGCCAACGCATCTAATATTCTCTCCGAGTTTCCATGTTCCCTTGCGAAAAGTTAGCCATGGTTTTAACAGGAATAAAAAAAAAAAAAAATTAAAAAAAATCATGATTCTTGTAGCCATGGTAATCACAAATTAACCATGATTTTGTTACGTCAAATAATAATTTACAAAGAAGTATTAAGATAATATTTTTTTGTGGTTATGAAAACAAACCTAATGAGGCGAACAATGAGGCAACCCTGCTGAAAGAAATCAATAGAACATCACAGAAAATTCTAATACCATCACAAATGAATCACAAGTACCATTACAAACATTACAAACCATCAGCTTTTAACCATTAAAACCATTAAAAAAATTGTTTTCTGTAGTGTGTTTTGGGACATAATCCATTATAAATAAATAATTTATTTATTTATTTGCTTTTATATTTTATTAAAGTTCTATTTTGATCCCTAAAGTAGGTGTTTTTTTTTTTTTTACTTCCATAATATTTGAGGGAGGGGGCACAACAATACAATCCCGCTTAGGGCACCCATTTGGCCAGCAGCGGCCCTGCTTGCAGTATAAGGAAAAAAAGGAGTTAACATCTATATCTTGGGAAAAAAGGCATCAAGCAAGCACTATGTTTGGATTAATCAGATATGAAATAAATTTAGGATAAATTGCATTGGTTAGTGAGTCTTTTCCCAGAACCAATGATGTCATAAACATTCTGTTCATAAGTTATTTACCTTGATTTTTCTTTGTTTTCTTTGCATGTCACTTATCTCAAGCATACTCTTCATTGATACTGTTCTCTCCTCTGTAACCTCCTCTGTAACTTTTCATCAAAATGTAGAGGCAAAATTATTGGTTGTGATAGAAATGACAACACTGATGGCAGCACCTAATGCTGCATTTGAATCAAAGACAGCGGTGGGAATATCTGAGTTTATATTTACATGTATGGATTTGGCAGACACTTTTATCCAAAGAGACATTGCATTCAAGGTCTACATTCTATCAGTACATGCATTCCCTGAGAATTGAACTCATGAGCTTAGCATTGCTAGTGCTGTGGTTTTGCAGATTGTGCTACAGGAACTGAAAAGTCTCATTTCCGACCTCCATGTGTTCTTGTCAGTCACACCACAAGATGGCACCGTGACTCAACAAGAATTGTTCATGTTCTGCCAATTCTGGCAAAATCAAAATTTAAAACAATGTTCAGACTGTCCCAAAATCAGTGCATTGTTATTTGTTATTTAAAACTTTTAAAGTATCTAATGCCAAATAATGGTAGCACTTTATTTTACAGTATGTGCACTAACATTCCCTCACAGTGTACTTACCTAAGAAAGTAGTGAGTAATATAAGGGGTAGATTCAGGGTATCTAGTTAGTTATTACCTAGTTTTTATAATTACTATAATAACTACATAGTTTGTACATGTGGAACAGGACTGTAAAATAAAGTGCTACCCAAATAATGGTATGCACTTCCAGATGTTAATGCAGAATATAATGCAGGGGTTAGGACGATTCTAAGGACCTGATGATGGAGGGGGGCCCCCCGATTGCGATTTCTACCGATTTCTTTTTTCAGTTGAGACGCTTTGACTGATATGATACGGAATATTCATAGACGTGTAATATTTCGCAGATTTATAAAACACTGAATATAAAAATGTTAAAGTACTTGCTCTGGCTCTTGTTTTAAATGATTTTGTTCCGTTGTTTTGCTTCTTGTTGTCATCTGTTGCTGTTGAACAAACCAACGTGATCTCATGATAATTCGTATGTATTTTACGTAAAATGTGGTTCTACAAAACGTACATTTACTTACGTTTTTTACAGGCACTAAAACGTACAATACTGACGTATTTTCACCATTTAAACGTACAAAACTGACGTATTGATGACACCTAAAAATGAATCTTTATGAATACTGAAATCGCGGCATTAGTTTTATTATTGTTGTTGTTTTAGTTGTCATATCAATGACCTTATATTTTCAGTTGCATTAGTAAATTGTTTACTCCTTTACTGAATATGAAATGATAACATGTGATTTCTGCTGCCAGCTCATTTCCAAGAATAGGCCTACATAATGTTAAACAAGACTTCACTTTAAACCCTTAAAATAAATAACATTTCTGCAATCGTTTAACCTTTTCTTGTCATGTAATGTTTACTTTGTTTGCCATGGGCCACAAAAGGCGTTTTCTCCGACATGCTGTGACAATAGAACCATAAAATACACCAAAAGCGCAACATAATTACAAAATGAAACAATTTTATTAGTGCGCTGTAATCCAAATCTTCAGAATCCATGCGACTGCGAGGAATAGACCCAAAGCCAAGCCTTTATTCAGCAATCTTCATCTCCATCCTGAGCAGCGAGTCCAGTGACCGTAAACAGCAACGCCCACGCTGACTGACAAATGTTACCGCTTCAAACGACAGGTTTTACGTCAGGATAATTGAACGCTCATTGACTCTAGCTTGCATTTTTCACAGATTGCGACATGCCGTGTTTCTGGTGAGGTGTGTTTGAATGATGCGCGCGCCATCACGGAGTGGAACGGGAAAATAATCTGGATAATATTTTCAGCGATTAACAATTTAAATTCTGCTCTGCATCTCACAAACCTACTGTATTCCGCCAGAGAGGACTGCGGCTGCAACGCATCGTCATTTGGATTACTTTTGGTACTGCTTTTGACATTTTTGCAATAAATAAATTATTGTAATTTAATTTATCTGTCTGTCATGTTTTTCTTATTACTGTACAGAAATAGTTATGTTTAGGTTTAGAGGTAGGAGTGGGATTAGCGACTATAAAAATATTTTTAATGCTATATTGTTACTAAAATGGTTATTTTCCTGCATATTTCGGTCAGTTGCGTTTTACATCCTTTTATATTCGCTATAAAATTGGTAGGTTAAGGTTTGGAGGTAGGCTAAGGGGTCTAAAAATCTAAATCGCTTAGTAATAAAATGATAAAAATGCATATTCACTATTAAATGGGTAGGTTTAGGCTTGGGGGTAGGGTAAGGTGTCTAAAAATCTAAATCCTTCATTGATAAAATGATAAAAATGCATTGATATGAATATCTTAATGATATAAAAGTTTTTTAGCTAAAAATACGTAGCGACTTGTACGTTTTAAATGTTGAAATTTGTCTAAATTGTATGTTTTAGCATCAACAAAAATGTACAAAAATGTACGTTTTGTGCTTGTAAATGTTGCATATTAATACCTACGTATAAACCATGAGACCAGGCGGAACAAACAGGATGTGGCGGTTGGGTGGTGTGGTATTAGCCCCGCCCATCCTCCACTGTGATTGGACAGCTGGGTAAAAACAAAGACTATAGAATACCCAAGACATGTCACTCGTATAGTTTTGAATGGGAAAAAATGCAACACTCAATATGGCCACTCAATCGCAGGAAGCCCCGCCTTCTGAATGAAAGAGCCAATCGCTAATTGGTAAAGTTAGCGCATCACTGCAGCTGCCGTTAGAAGTCCCAGTTGCTATAGAAACAGTAAGCGTTCTGAGACGTGCGCCTAGGACTGCGCATGGGCACTGGCTGATCTAGCCTGAAAAATAACCTTTTTATAACACTATTTGAGCAAAAGAAACAACATTTATGACACAGTTGTTGTCCAATTTCATTGGTGATTTCAAATATGAAATTTAATCGTAAGATTAGTGAACAGTTTTGGAGAATTTGATGTTTCCCCATTCAAAGAGATAGGAGCTGCACTTGGATGCCCGAGAGGCGTTTCAAAGATGGCCGCCGAGTGAAATGACTTGTCTTAAAGAGACTTTGGTAAAAAGTGACAGTGATGAGCACTGTTTCACTCAAAGTTGAACATTCTTTAACTCTTGCCGCTGAGAAAAAAAAATGTCCGAGCGCTCAACGCTTAGCATGAAAAAGATGCTCAGCACCTCGTCACGCTCCTGGCGTTTTAAAAAACGCGGAGCTCCCATTGAAAACAACTGAAAAAATATATGTCATAAAATACAAAAATAAATGGTTTTCCAACACTGAAAATTGCTTGCAGTAGCACTCTGATAAACTGTTCCTCCATCTTGTCTGCGCTTTCAGTGTTCTTACATAAAGAGTGAAGCTGACTGGTCGGTTCTTGTCACATGATCCGCAGTGTGTTTGCAGCATTCTGAAAAGTTGAGATGTTTTCATCTTGCCGTGGCGAAAAACGAACGATCGCAGCACATAAACGTTGCGACCCTGTCGCTTCTATTATGACCGCACTTGTCGTGCATCTGCATTTGAAATAACGAATTTGAGCATGCAAAAGATGGGACGTGAATGGCCCCTTAGAGTGCTGTTTGGGACAGGGCCGCTGTTAACATTTTTAATGTTCATTAGCTGCCAAAAATGATCAATTCAATTAAACTTTTAGAATTTGTAATGAAATGTATGTTTTTCTAAATTCAATACAAAATATTTTAAGAAGCGGTCTCAGACTATAAATGCGTGTTATTTTGTTTACAGATTGTAAACTTTGGATGCAACATTTTTATTATGCAGAAAATGTATTTATTTATTATCGGGTTACTCATTCATGAACACTGGTTTACTATATGACCTTGGGAACAATAAGGAAAAAGAGATGCGACATTCCTTGGTGTGGAACAGGATACGAGACAGGATAAGATGCACAAAGAAGGGAGGTGGGCTTCCAGGCTTTATCCATGGGGTGGCTACTAGTCCATTAATCATCATTAAAAACCATTTCCAGAAGTGCGTGATGGCTTGTTCACCTGTATTAAATATTTCTGTACATGTGTGGGCTGACTTTTTTTGTTTATTGACTTTGAGATTCTTTACATCATTCTCCTGTTTAAAAACAGCACTTTGATTCCCTCTTCTCAGAGAATCTGATATGAAAGAAAATGATGGTCAATCATTACCAAACAATATCACAGCCAATGAAACTTGGACATGGTCTTAAAAATCAACATCAGTTACATAAATTGTATAAACAATTACATCATTTGAGTAATATTGATATTCTTGTGTATAAATGTTTGATATTAAGAAATACAAGTCAGTGTTTGCGCATGTGGAAAAATGGGAAAATGAAGAAATGAACTTTTTTGGTGTATACTGTTCAGGCAGTTCTTTGATAAGTTTCATATTGCTCTATGGCTTATGTCATGTGTTACACCAAGATCTCTGATATGCTTCATAATTGCATCAAGTTCATTTACGCACACATACTAAAATATTCAGGTCACATTTCACTCCAAAATCCTCCCAAAAATGTCATTTAAATTGTGCACTTTTCTCACTTACCTCAAAAACACATCAAATAATGCTTAATTTCAACATTTTTACTCTCCCCATTAAGACCCATGTAAGATTAGAGAAGGCTCAATACATGTATTAATTTAGCAGATCCTTTTCAAAAAAGACTATAGAAATATCTAAACAAGACATACGGCATCTTTGAAATTGAAATATTGCTGTCAGGGTGCTGTGTCTTTTGTGCTCTTGTTTTGTTATCTAGTCTCTTAGTTTGTAGTTGTAGTTCCTGTTTGTCTTCTGTGATTTGTTGATTGTTCTCATTTGTGTCTCGCTACCCTAATTAGCCCTAGTATTTATAGCCCTCTTGTTTCCTTAGTGCCTTGTCCTTTTGTTTGAGTTTACCCACTGTCTGAAGTTTCAAGTATCATAGTTGAGGTTCAGGATCATAGTTAAGGTCTAGCCAAGTATTCATTTGGTTCTGTTTGTGTCGTATCTGTCTAAATGAAAATAAACTGCACTTGAGTTCAGTTTTGACTTGCCATCAGTGGATTACATGACAGTTACTCGCTCACATTTTAAAACAAAGCAGACTTTTTAATAATTTTATGGATACACCTTACAAAGTAACCCCTCTATTATTGATTCAAAAATATATATTTGATTAATATGTTATGGTTAACCCTGCACATGTGCGACTTAAAACATCAACTAATATTTAAACTCTTTGTCTTTGAATTTAATTTGCAATTTGAAGAAAAACACTTTAGGATTAAACATTCTGAAGTTTAATTACAAAAAACAATATCAGTGTACACAATACAATACAAAGTGAAAAAAGTTCACAAAAACACAAAGTGATTCTACATTTTGAGAAAAATAAAAATAGTGAAACCTGTATAAATTTCCTGAGGTATATGCTGATTCACTAAATAAGAGTAAAAACAATAATACAAAACTCTAATCAGTCAATACAAAATGCCAGCTGTCCCTTTGAACAACTACAAAGACGGTTTTACATTTGCAATTCCACACTGTCATATAGTCCATTACAATTAATGCTATTATACTATAAAACAAGGTATATTTACAGATGATTTGTGGTCTTGAAGAATATCATACACTAAATACGCAGAGCATCGTTTCACTTTGATGACATCTCGACAGCAGGGGGATCATCAGTACCGTTGACGTCGTAGTCTGTGGCCGGGCCGGACACCAGCACCCTTACGCGGTCGGGGAAGTCGTCCAGTTTGGGGTAGAGTAGGAAGTCATAGACCAGTGCAGCTGCCACACCTCCACACATAGGGCCTACCCAATAGACCTGGAAACAGAAGAAAAATACTTTCAAACATCAGCTGGAAACAACAAATTCAAACATATTTAAAAGTATGTGTTTATGGGAGGAGTTGCTTATGTAATATCATATAAAACATTTGTGAGGATGCTTGCCAATGCTAAAATGATAAGCTTTTCTGAGTTGTTGTTCGTGCATGTGGTTAGTTGCTACTATAATAAAAAAAGATTGGTAACACTTTATTTTAAGGTGTCCTTGTTACACGTTACATGTACTTACTTTTATAATAACAATAAATTATGCATAATTACATGCAAGTATCCCTAAACCAAACTCCTAATCCTAACCCTAACCATATAGTAAGAACATGTAGTTAATTAATATTACTCAGTACTTAAATGTATAATTACACTGTAACAAGGACACTTTAAAATAAAGTCTAACCAAAAGATTTTTTGATGTCTTTTGATGATTTTTTGAGTCTAAATTTTATTGGAGTTAGTTTTTGTACTTTAAATTTTGTTTAATTTGTTTAAACGTGTTACTTGCCATTTCTTTGTAAAATTTACTAGCAATTTCTGAGTGGAAATTGTTTCTACACCACATTTTGGTCCACCTTAGACATACTGTTGACTATAAGTAACTTTGCAAGTACATTTCAACTTATTCTACTAACCCTAACACTAATCTAACAGTCTACTAATACTCTAATGAGAGTTAGTTGACATGTAGTTGTAAAGTTACTTATAGTCAACAGTATTTCAAAAGAGGACCATCAAAATAATGTTTTTTTTTTCTCTCTTTCTCCCAATGTATTGTATTCTGGGTTTGCTTATTGGCCCAAGTCAAAGGTCACTCCCAGTCTCTCTGATATTCTAGTCTCCAAATATGACTTGAGTCCTCTTCCAATGTAAGTATGCAGTGTAATCAGATTTTTTAATAGCTCATTTTTTCCTGAACAAGCCAAATTCGAGCTATCATTCATGTCTGCACCAAACATACTTAAGGTAAGGGGTTTGTTCATATCACTAACTCCATCTCCAAGATGTCTTTGTGTACAAACATCTCATAAACATCTTAAAAGACATTTTTGAAATGACTATTTAACACCATGTTGCAGGCGAGCAAACAATACATCTACAGAATGAAAAGATAGATTTTTAAGACAGTTCATCCAGAAATGAAGTTTCGGTCATCATTCAGTCATCCTTCAAACTTGTATGAGTTTCTTTCTTCTGCTGAACACAAAAGAAGATATTTTGAAGAATCTGGGTAACCAAACAGTTTTTGGTCCCCACTGCCTTCCATAGTATTTGGGGACCAAAAGCTGTTTGATACTCACATTCCTCAAAATATCTTCATGTTCAACAGAAGATACAGGTTCATACAGGTTTGGAACAACTTAAGGATGAGTAAATGATGACAGGTTTTTTATTTTTGGGTGAACTGTCCCTTTAAATAGACGTCTCTGCATGTACATGTGCAATCTGGGACTTTAAGTACACTAAGTAGCCCTTAGCAAACAATACACAAACATGTGATTTAACTAAGTTAGCTATAGATTATTCTTGACTAGGCATTCATCTAAAACAATATAATTGTTACTCATTAACTATAAAAGTTCAACATGAGATGATTCTGTCTTCTGATAAGATCCTGAATAGTTTACATTTAACATATTCATTCTCTAGTAATTTTAGATATCATGTATTAACTTTCAAAGGGGAAAACAGAGATGTAATTTTACCCAGTGGTTGGTAAAATCTCGCAGAATCACTGCAGGGCCGAAGGATCGAGCCGGATTGATCCCACATCCCGTGAAACTGATCTAAACACAGAAAAACAAAAGAGTCATGAGTGACTGAGCAAGAGAAATAAGCTGCCCATTTTTGAATTGGTTAGATGACCTTATTTTTATTTATCTTAAAGCAGAAACTAACTTATATACGTTGACATGACTCTATTCATGTCATGTTGCTTTATGTATTCATATGGTAACCCTGGCAATATTTACAACAGTTACAGGAATGCTGATGCAGAAAAGAGACAGCAGTAGGAGAAGAGTGAATGCTGATTACTCACGGCTGTCAGATGGCCCAGGCAAACGCTGAGGCCGATGGCCAGAGGGGCGGAGCCTGAAACATCCCGCCTTCTTTTGTCTGTAGTTGCTATGACACATAACACTAGCTGGAAGGTAGCGAAGAGTTCAATTCCAACACCTTGACCGGGAGAAATTTCACTGCTGATCTGTAAATAAAAAGTAGATTTAGTTAGATTGTTGTGTAGATTCAAACTACTAACCAGTATTTAATCACGTTTTTGCATGCATAAGCATCACAATCCATTTAAAGCAGAGGAAACGCTCTGAGACTCATTTGATCACTTACACAATAAGGTATAAGCAGGAATAATAATGTAACTTTAAATGCACATTTATTTAAGTAAGAGAGGACAGCTGTCTGATGTCACTCAGCATTAACACGATATGACTCTGTTTACTGGCAAAGCAAATAAGTGCATTACGCCTTCTTGAAATGTTAAGAAAACATAATCACTGGAAAGAACGCCGCCTCTGAAGACAGATGATAAGAGTATCGTCAGACCACACGCCCATTCATAATGACTGATTCTGACGCACTGAGCAGACCTACAGTCCTCAGTATCAGTGAGGAACTATTATAGGTTTTGTTAATATTTTGAATAAGTTTTGATTTATATATTTTTTTTATTTAAATTTCTTAAAGTCTTAGTAATTTTTAGTCATTTTTGTCAGTTTTTGCTGGTTTTAAATGTCTATAAACTGTAGTTTTTATTAATTTTTATTTTATTTATTTTAGAACTTCAAGTTAAAGTAAATGAACATGTTGATGAAATCAGTTTTATGTTTTGTAAATATATACTTTATTTTTGGTATATAATTAACATAATTTATAATATTATTGTATATAATAAATATGCATATATAGATATATTTACTCCCTGGTAGAAGAGATATTGTACCTCAATGGGATCTTCCTGGTTAAATAAGTAAATAAATAAAAAAATAATAATAATATAATATAATATAATATGTATAATTTATAATATAATATATAATTTATTGCTTTGCTTATCAAATGTTTTTTTTTTTAATTGCATTTTAAAACTGTTTTCCAAGGGGTAAAATACATGCAATATTAACTGTTATATAAACAATAGCAGTATACTGTAAAAAAAAGTGAAAAAATAAAGCTGTTACCTAAAGGAGATTTTCTTGGTTTAACCAAATATAGTTAGACTTGTTTTTATTCTTGACTTGCATAAAACCAAATTTAAGTTTACATTTAATGACAGATTATTCCAGTTTGGAGATTCATTGAAAAATGTGCATATTGATTATTTTTTAACCACTACTTAAACTGAATTGGAACTACAGTAAGCGACTCAATTGTGTAAACAGAGCAGTCAGAGACAGGTGTCTAAGCAGAGATACTGAAGATCAGCGTACTCACAGTATTTAGCCCCAGGGCATCCCCTTTGGTGACGCCATACACGATGCCGCTCGCCAGTGCTGCACCAAACATCTGGGCCACAATGTACATCACAGCCTTCAGCAAGCTGATCTGACAGCTGGCCAGCAAGCCCAGCGTCACAGCTGGATTCAGATGGGCTCCGCTGATGTGACCCAGGCTTTGGGCAAGAGTGGCGATGGACAAGCCAAACGCGAGAGCCACCTTGACCTCCTGATCTGGTTTGTCATTGTTGGAGTTTCCAACTGCAGCTGTAATGCTGAGGAAGATGAAGAGGGTCATACCCACCAGCTCGGCCAAAACGGCTCTCCAGAACGCCTTGCTCTTCAGCTCCTTCATGACTGGCAGCTCTGGGCACGCAGATGTCTTAGTGTGGGGCTTTCTGAGGGCACTGAGTAAGTTTCTCTGCCAAAAGAGAGTATTTATAGGGCAGGTCCTGCTAATGAAACAGGGGGCGGGTTTAAGCCACGGGGGCAGAAAGAGTGAGTGAGAGAGAGGAGAAGAGGCAGGCAAAATTAATGAGAAATCCTTCGTTTTTCTTTCCCCTTTTCAACTCTCATTTCATTCACACTTTAAGTCTATTAGAGAAGTGCCTAATCTGGCCTTATTTAAACATCGATCTCTATTTGATTTGAACACTACAAGCAGCTAAACTTTTATTCTGTTCCAACTCGGAGAACAAACTAGTGGATTGTTACTATTTTTCACGTTTTAGAATAATAGTAATTTCATCAAAGCTAAGATTGGAAACTATGTAGTGACTTAAAATGTTACATAAATCAAAGCTTACGTTTTAGTTCACTTCAAAGTTTCCACCCTTTGTCGAGATTACAGTTCTCCACATTCTGAACTTTCAGGACCATGAGATACATGAATGAATTCAGCTGTGATCAGACTTTTGGCTGCACAGTTTGTAAAAGTCAAACAGAAAAATAAAAGTACTGTATGTAATTTTCAGTAGCGTACAATATAAAAGGGACAATTCACATAAAGTTCACAACATGGGAGTGAAAGTGTGCTTAAATTCTTTCCTTCTATTTCACACACACACACACACACACACACACACACACACACACACACACACACACACACACACACACACACACACACACACACTGGTATTCCTGTCGTTGTGGGTTCATTCCATAGGCGTAATGGTTTTTATACTGTACAAACTGTATTTTTTATCTCCTCACCCTAAACCTACCCCTCACACAAAACTTTCTGCATTTTTTGATTTTCAAAAATCTTAATTCTGTAAGTAATAGTAATAGCACTAATATACATATATATATATATATATATATATATATATATATATATAAAATGTTTTGTTCTACAACGTAAATCACACACATCCATACCCAAAACTAAAAATTTGAAGCAGTTATTTTCATTTTTGAAAACGTATGTTTTTAATAAGTAACTAGATAAGAACGTTTGGTCTGTGAGTGTGTGCAGTTTACATTGTAGAACAAAACGTAAAAGTATCGTCAAGTTATGTTTACCACAGGCTTTATTTTACTCATAAATTGAAAAACCCCATTATAAAACCCCATAGGAAAATCTCAAAGGAACCCATGGCAAATTACTCTTCCGGGTTCTGATGTCATAGTTTCCCCACTCTATTGATTTGAAAAGACATAAAATTGACATCAAAATCTTATTTTCAATCAATTACCAATGAAGAAATTTCCATCCAAACGGAATTTAAAATGATGTTACAGCATCTTGATCAAGTCTTGACTAATATTTGATATCAAATTGACATCAAGGTGCCCGGTGGGAGTGACACCAAAATGTAAAACTTAATGCACATTCTTCCACATACAGTTTTAATGCTAACTGCACTCAACACCTGATTTGTATTGCCAAAATAAAGTCTTTATAGGACATCTGCTATCAGTGCTTTGAGGATTTATCTGGCTCCTGCTGCAAATGAACTTGTGTGTGCCTTATCTCTCTAGAAGCACATGAATGTGTGTTTACATTGTTTAGGGTTTTCTGTCACCTAATTCATAATTTTTGTACTCTAGGTACTAACTGTGAATTAAACTACACCTGTACAGTTCCTGTATAAACTGATGTTTATTATTGTCCTTTAAACTACATTTTGAATATACATAAGAAACTAGCAATATTGAAACAAAGCCAAAGCGGTAATTTGTCTCTTATAGATCTGGCAATGAAGTGTAATTTTCACAGAAACAGTATAAACAATGCCATATTCTGGCACTCTTTGGTCATATAACTGGAGAAAATCAGGATGCAGAAATAAACATGTAATCCCAGTGACTGACAGAGTCCTGGCTTTGTAGATATGTCTGTTGATCTAGGGCCTGTGCCAATAAAGATATGACCCAATCATAAATCACACATTATCTGCATTCTCATAATTATTTTCTAACTATTTTCACTACTGTTTGGTTTGTTAAAATTAACTTATTTCAGGTTTATCTGTTCTTGTGAATTTGAATAACTGGGAATAATTGGGGGTTTAGATATGATTCTATTCTACATAGATTTAATTCTATATTCTTATCTGAAATACAATTCTTGACCTATTTTCAGTTGTAAAATACTCGTCACTGATATTTTCAATTGTCTCTCTAGTAACAATATTTACACTGACACTGATAAGTTACATGAAGCACACAGTGTCACCCCTTTCAGATACGTGAAGCGTAAACAGGCTGACAAAAGATTAAAATAGTTTTGTAGGTACTCAACAGAGCAAACCAGACACCTTTAAGAGAAGTACTGCATGTCCTAACAACTCAAACCTGAAACTAGCATTTTTCCTATTTGTTTTAATGAAGAAAATTATTATAGCTTTTAATTATAATGATATCACTGACTTCTGTTTACAAATCCCCAGGATTTTCATTGTGTAGACAGTATGTACTGTATGTTTAGAAATCTGTCTTTTTTATCATTGTGGTTGGTTTGTACTTTGTGTTCTGCTGAAGGAGCTTATATCAGCTTTAACCAATCTGCAACTATTTTACATTTTTCAGAGTGTGTTTAAAACAATTATGTTGAGTAATGATGTGCACTCAGCTGAGTGTGTTATGTGAGCAGGGACTGATTAGCAAACATTAGTTCTGAAAACCTCAGTAAAAACTCATTTCACTCCCTCTGAGATATGTGTAGGATGAGCAATGGGTCTTTAATGGACTGTACAGGGCAGAAGTCAAAAGACTCTTCATAAATCTCGTGTCAAGCAATCAGAGACACTCAAGTCTCTTGGCTGTGTTCCATTAATCCAGACACTTTGCCTATCAGATCACTATAAACATGCAAGTCATTTTTTTTATGATGTGAGGAACACAGAAAAAAGGTTCAGAGCACTGCATGGTGTTAAAAAAAAAAAAAAAAAAAAAAATCACATCCCGTATGCTTTGAAAACTATACACTGTATTTCAGTTATACTTATTTTTTAAGATTAAAACTGAAGTGTGCTTGTTTCATTAAAAGGCTAATCAACGTTATAAACTGCACTGAAAAAAATGACTCATTGAATTTACTAAATTTTTTTTAAGGTAAGTGGTTGCAATCAATTTATTTTAGCTACATTTAAATAAACAAATTTAGTTGACTGACTAACTTTCAACTACATTTGTTTATTTAAATCTAGCTAAAATAAATTGATTGCAACCACTTACCTTAAAAAAATTTAGTAAATTCAATGAGTCATTTTTTTCAGTGTGTATACAACAGAACTGAGTTTACTTCTGTGTAATATCAATTAAATAGGTAACATTTTATTCTAATAGTCCACTTTAGACATTCTACTAACTACTACTAACTATAAGTAACTTTGCAACTACATGTCAACACTTATTAGAGTATTAGTGTCAGGACTATGGACCTGTCTGTGTGTGTTTCTCCCTCGTGTTAATTGTTAATTTGTTTCCAGGTGTGTCTCGTCTTCCTCCCCTGATTGTCCTGTCCTTATAAACCCCAGTCCATTCAGTTCATGTTTGTCGGTCATTAAACGTCATTTATACGTCTTTCCAGGTGTTCCTGTGTCTATTACGTGTTTGGATTATTAAAGACTGTTTTTGAAGTACTCCTTGTCTCCTCGCTCCTTGCTCCCCCGAGAAGTGTGACAGAAGGCCCGACCAACAACAGTTACTTCTGTGTGTTTACCCTCTGTTTTGTTTCCCGTTTTTTCTCTCAGTGTTTTTTCTTTCCGTTGTGCCCGAGAAATGGATCGCCACTCACCATCTGCCCCGTGGATGATCTCGCCAGATCCACTCCTGACCCAGAGCCCAGCCCACCAACTCCCCGCGGTGCGGAGAACCAGTCCGAGCCCACCGATGACGGAGAGCCATTTCCCGCTGCGATTGACGAGCCAGTGCCAAGCCAAGCAACTGAGCAACGGATCTCCCCGGACATTGAGCCCCACCCGTCAGGCCAGGTTCGAGAGCCGGCGACAGTGCCCACCACGAGGGAGCCAGCCGTGGACGGTGTGACCGTGGAGTGGAGCTCTGCCCCCTGCACCGTGGCTGAGGGTGAGCTGATTATACATCTGGGACTGCTGGACACGGAGGGGGATTTGATAGACTGGGACACTGATCTGGAGGCCGACATTCCCCCTCTCCTCTCTCCTTCATCCTGGCTGGTCCCGTCCAGCCCCCCTTCGTCTCCGCTGGTCCCGTCCAGCTCCGCTCCTCCAGAGCGCCCTCCAGTGCCCGCTCCCCGAAAGCGTCCTCCAGAGCCCGCGCCTCCAGAGCACCCTCCAGTGCCTGCTCCTCGGAAGTGCACTCCAGTGCCCGCTCCCCGAAAGCGTCCTCCAGAGCCAGCACCTCCAGAACGCCCTCCAGTGCCCGCTCCTTGTAAATGCCCACCCTCCCACCTGCTCCTGCCTCCTCCACCGCTGTCGTCTGGCAGCCCCTCCGCTCGCCCACAGCCCACCATCAATGCGGTGCGAGCCCCACGGGACTGCCATCCTCCAGCATCGTCGGGCTGGAGTATCCCTCACCTCCTCCTCGGCCCGGACTCCGCCTCGGCCCGTGGACCCAGTGGCTCCACCTCGGCTCATAGCTCCCTCGCCTCCACCGTCATCCATCGCTCCACCGGCCTCCCTCGTCCCTCCGGCTCTGCCTAGGTTGGGCGTCGACCCGCCATCGCCTCAGGACTCCGCTCCTACGGCTGCACCTCGTCGCGCCGTCCCACCGGCTCCGTTGGGCTCCTTCCTCCCGCCAGCTCCACCTTGGTCCTCAGTCGCTCCGGCTCCGCTGCGGATCTCCGGAGCTCCGTCTCAGCCTCGGTCACCAGAGCCCTCGGCTCCACCCTGGCCCTCCGGATCCTCGGCATCCCCCTGGCTCGTTGGCTCTCCGCCTCGGGCTCCTCCACCACCTGCTCCACCACCGTTGGTCGGCCCCTGGAGTCGGCGGCCATTCCTCCTCCATGGCTCCTCCCTCCGTCGGCTCCACCGTGGGTCGACATCATGGCTGTGGTCTGGGTCCTGCTGGACTCCTCCTGCTCCGGATCCCTCCTGTCTCTTCCCTGGCTCCTCCCTCCTTCGTCGCCTCCCTGGTCTCTGTCAGCCGGGCCCCTCCCGGGGGTTCGTCCTCCGCCTGAGCCTCCTCCTTAGTTCCCACCCGCCCCTCCACTTTGGATGTTACTACGGTGCGAGGACGCACCTTCCGGGAGGGGGCGTTATGTCAGGACTATGGACCTGTCTGTGTGTGTTTCTCCCTCGTGTTAATTGTTAGTTTGTTACCAGGTGTGTCTTGTCTTCCTCCCCTGATTGTCCTGTCCTTATAAACCCCAGTCCATTCAGTTCATGTTTGTCGGTCCTTAAACATCATTTGTACGTCTTTCCAGGTGTTCCTGTGTCTATTACGTGTTTGGATTATTAAAGACTGTTTTTGAAGTACTCCTCGTCTCCTTGCTCCTTGCTCCGCCGAGAAGTATGACAATTAGTACTATAAAGTTAGTAGAATAAATTGACACGTAGTTGCAAGGCCCTTTCACACTGAGCGTGACATGATAAAATAAAGCCATTTGCAGATGGATGGTATGGAAGGCTGATGGGGCCAAACATATTTAAACGGAACATGTGAAATTTGACGGTGTCAACACGTGCTGTTTGTCCGAGTTAACGTGACCATTTTGAATGCATTTCTTTTGTAGACACGCACATTCTGGTTGTGCTAAGGTGCCAGTTTTTGATGCATTTCTTTAGCATGTGTAAAAACACACAGTTTTACTATGTCAAGACAACAAATTTGAACATGCCTCTCAACACAACTCAACACATTCTGGCCATGTTCGATTGTGTAATACTTTTTAAAGCAGATTTACCTCTAGATGTACCCACATATTAATCCTTTCTTAAGTTTATTGCACCATTTTTTTACTGATATCTACTGTGCTAGAGTAAATTGATTAATATTACCTTGTAAATTATGACCTCTGAGAAAGAACGTTGAACTAAACAACTTAAAAGGGCATGACAAATCATGACATAAGTCTAACTTCACACAACATACTGATGCAAGGTTTTGTGAAATCGCCGACAAATGCCCAAATTGTCGACGCGTCGCCGACTCCTATGAAATATTTGGCATGCTAAATATCTGGACCTGTCGGCAGTTCAAAATCCTGCTGTGTAAAATAAGTTCTGACAGAAAAATACATCTATGATGACCTACAGCCAATGAGATAGCAAGATACAGGGCAGCAGGAAGTTCGGGGAGAAGTTATGAAATATAGTTTACGGACCAGTGTTGCCAAGTACGCGGTTTTCCCGTGGAATTGGGCTACTTTAACACTGTTGCTGCAGGTTGTTTTTCATGTCCACGGGTTGAAGCGATGACAATAACGTGATATTTAGCCCCTGGAATGTGAATTGTACCAGGAGAACCCCACCAAAAATAAAACGTGGATTTTACCCCCGGAACGCGATTTTTACCAGGGGACCACCCTCGAAACACAATTGGGCTATTTTTGGGCTAGTTCTGAGTAGCAATTGGGCGGGGTTTGTTGCGAAATCCTGCCAACCCTGGACCAGACAGAGTTGTTGGCGATTCTTTGTATTGTAAAATCATGCAGTGTGTAACCTCCTGTCGCCGAACCATTGTGCAATGTGAACACAGCAGCAACTGCATGCTACCCCAGATAGTTGTGCAGTGTGAAAACCAGGGGCAGTCCTGGGGGGGCCAGAACACCAAACAATTTTGGATGCAATGCACAGTTTTTCCTGTAAACTAAAGCTGTTAAATTCAAATCTGTGTTTGCTGGCTGGCACAGAGCCAGAGATGCGTTTCTAACAGCGCTGCGCATTATAACCAATCACACATAATTCGGTTGAGCTTATGAATGCAATGACCAATCAGAGGCATTCAGATTAGTCATCGCTGAAATGCCGCTGTCTTGTTCTCTGTGTGTGCTCGCTGACTGAATTCTCTGGTTAATTCTCACATTAGAAACAACAGAGTGCATATGTGCGTACGAATGTAAGTAAGAAATTAATTTCACAATGTAAACAGCTTCAGTGATTTTAATGGGAGTTTTTGAGAGTGCTTGAACTCGCTAGACTGAAGTGAAAATGTTCTTTGATAATGTAAATGTTCTTTGCTCTCTTTCTGTACAATGGAAGTGTTATAATTAGTAACTTACAATGCTTTTATTATATTCACATACAGTTTAGACTTCCTCTTCACTTCTAACCTCACACTAACTCCTGACACAGCAACACACTACTCCTCAGGTCGCCTTTCGGCGTAACCTACGCTCACCCTCTCCCTCTTGCCTATCCTCAATGGTTTCATCCTCACTTCCTTCACCCTCTCAGTTTTCAGCACTGGACACAAACAGTGCTACTGACACTCTTTGCTATAGTCTAACATCTTGCTTAGACAACTTTTGTCCCCTTTCATCCAGACCAGCACGAATTACCCCCTCTGCCCCCTGGCTGTCCGATTTTCTCCGTGAACATCGCTCTAAACTCAGGTCTGCAGAGAGGAAATGGCGCAAATCAAAAAACTCTACCGACCTTAATGTGTATCAGTCACTCCTCTCTTCCTTCTCTGCAAATATCTCCATGGCTAAAATGACATACTACCACAACAAAATTAACAACGGTTCTGACTCTCGCACACTTTTCAAAACTTTCTCTTCTCTTCTCTGTCCTCCTCCCCCTCCTCCTTCATCAAGTCTTACAGCTGATGACTTTGCAATTTTCTTCACAAATAAAACAAGAACCATCAGTGACCAATTCCCCATACCACAAACTGATGATAACTTCATAACGACAAATGCACACTCTCTCTCCTCCTTCTTTCCACTCTCGGAGACGGACGTTTCCAAACTTATCCTTTCCAATCATCCTACTACTCGTCCACTTGATCCTATCCCTACTCACCTCCTTCAGACCATTTCTTCTTCAGTCATACCTGCGCTTACTCACATTGTCAACACCTCTCTTCACACTGGTATATTTCCCACAGCATTTAAGCAGGCTCGGGTAAGCCCACTGCTTAAAAAAAACCCTCTCTAAATCCAGCACTTTTAGAAAACTATAGACCTGTATCCCTGCTTCCATTCATTGTAAGGATACCTGAGCAAGTTGTGTTCAACCAACTCTCTATGTTTCTTGCACAGAACAACCTCCTGGACAACAGCCAATTTGGCTTCAAATGAGGCCACTCAACTGAGACTGCCCTGCTCTCGGTTACTGAAGCCCTGAGACTGGCAAGAGCAGCTTCCAAATCCTCAGTACTCATCTTGCTGGATCTGTCTGCTGCTTTTGACACAGTTAACCACCAGATCCTCCTGTCCACCCTCAGAAAGATGGGCATCTCAGGAACCGCACTCCTGTGGTTCAAATCTTACCTCTCAGGTAGGTCCTTCAGGGTGTCTTGGAGGGGTGAGGTTTCTAAGCCACAACTTCTTGCTACTGGGGTCCTCTAGGCTCAGTGCTTGGACCACTTCTCTTCTCCATCTACATGTCATCATTAGGATCTGTCATTCAGAAGCATGGTTTTCCAGGACAGCCAGGATTCTTGGAGTTGTGATCGATGATCAGTTAAGCTTCACAGGCCATATTGCTACAACGACCTGGTCCTGCAGGTTTGCCTTATAGAACATTAGGAAGATTAAACCCTTCCTGTCAGAGCAAGCCGCACAACTCCTTGTCCAAGCTCTTGTTCTCTCCAGACTGGACTATTGTAATGCTCTCTTGGCAGGCCTTCCCGCATGTACTATCAAGCCTCTACAACTGATCCAGAATGCAGCAGTGAGAGTGGTCTTTAATGAGCTGAAAAAAGCTCGCGTTTCTTCTCTCTTCATCAGGTTACACTGGCTACCAGTAGCTGCTTGCATCAAATTCAAGGTACTGATGATTGCCTACATGACAACAACTGCGCTGCACCAATATACCTAAACTCGCTAGTTCAAACTATGCGCCCTCCAGAAGCTTGTGTTCTGCAAGTGAACGACGCCTTGTGGTGCCATCCCAAAGAGGTACCAAATCACTCTCACGGACCTTTTCCTGGACTGTGCCCACCTGGTGAATGACCTCCCAATCTCAATTCGAACAGCTGAGCCTTTAGCCATTTTCAAAAAACATCTAAAGACACATCTTTTTCGCCAGCACCTGACCAACTAATAGAGCCTGTCCTTCAACAAAAAAACGACCCTTTAGGTCGTTTATGCAAGCATCTTATTATGACCGATATTTACGTTTTAAAGTTAAGCGCCCTTTAGCGGGCGTAAAAATAATGACAGTGACGTCTGTCGTCATGAAATGATGTATAACTGTCATTACCAATCAAAATGCGTGTTTATTTAAATGCAATGTGTGGACTTTTTACATTTTACTAGGTGGCTAATTCGTATGAATGACCACACCTAACCCCACCCCTAAACCTACCCTTCACAGAAATCATGCAAAACCATGATTTATAATGCATATACTTTTATGAGCGCATGCGTTTTCTGGGATCAAACCCATGATCGCATGATCACATGATTACATATCGTCGTATAACGCAATGCTCTATGAACTGAGCTACACAAAACCTGAATTATGACGTAGATTAAAGGTTACAAAACATTAATATGAAAATGTCCTGTTGACGATAGGGGCACAATTGTAGTATACGCTCTGATGGGTCGTATTTCAGGGATTTTCACGAATGACCTATACGTGCGTATTGGTTGGAGGACAGGTTGCACTTGTATACTGTTGCTTTCTCGTTGGTCTGATTGCTTCTATTGTTCTCATCATTTGTAAGTCGCTTTGGATAAAAGCGTCTGCTAAATGATTAAATATAAATGTAATGTAAATGAAGAAAACCTGTGATTACTTGTGTTCACATGTGATTTCTGATGCATTAACATGGTTATAAAATAACCATGATGTAAACACCAGAATTTTCTCAGTTTTGGACCTATGGGCTGTGTGTTGGGTAAGTTACTTTCAAAAAGTAATTAATTACAGTTACTAATTACTTCATCAATATTGTATTTAAATTACTTTACTACTTACTCTGTCTGAAAAGTAGCTTAACTCAATAAGTAACTTAATTATTCAAATTGCTAATTAGGCTACATCTTAAAATCCCTATAAACCTTAATAGAAATTAAACTCTTTATTCTTTCAATTTGAGTCAAACATAGAATAGTTTAGCCTTTTAGCTTTAAAACAACTGTAATACTTAAACGTTTTTATAAAAAATGTAACCTTCTTTGGTTAACAAATAGAAATATCTGAATAACAAAAAAAGCTTAAAAGTTAAACAATACATTTCAGTTTGGCAAGATGTTCAGGAAAAGCCCAACTAGTAAAATCTGTACAGGTTTATGTAAAAATAACACGTTAACTAATGTAGGTAAGAATAAATGACAGAAATGATCTTCTATGCTGAATAAAGCCATGTCAGATCGCGCTGTTTTTATGAGGTAAATTCCTCATAATAGGTCTTCTTTCAAAAATGATGAAAATGAGATGAATCTTGATTTTTTTTTAAATCTTTTTTTATTTTTATTTATTTATTTTTTGTATCTAGGTGAGGGCGTTTGTGCGCAGGTGACTGCATATAATAAGCTCAGATACGGGAAAGACTGTACCTCAGTTTCATATGGATTACATAATCATATAACATTCGTTTTCGATTTGAATTCGTTCATTTATAAAAGTAGACAATTCAGGCTTTCAGATAGAGGAAAAACAGGAAAGACTGTACCTCGCTTTAGTTTCATACAGATTACATAATCAGGAATATTCATTTTCGATTTGAATTCATTAATTTAAAAGTAGAAACTTCAAGCTTTCAGATACGGGAAAGACTGGTCCCGCTTTACTTTAATAGGGATTACATAATCAGAAATATTAGTTTTTGATTTGAATTCGTTCATTTAAAAGTAGACACCTAAAGCTTTCAAATACAGGAAAGACTGTACCTCGCTTTCATATGGATTACATAATCAGGAATATTCGTTTTTGATTTGAATTCGTTCATTTAAAGGTAGACACTTCAAGTTTTTTTGATTCTATTGATTTTAGTCTTATATGTATCTGCGTATTTAAGGTTTCTCTGTGAATCAGGAAAATCTGAAAGTGAACGAGCCTGTGCGCAGATGGTTAAAGCAGATGCATTCAATTTTATCTTTAGACGGTAAATTTAGATTTCAAATTATTTACTGTATGTAACAAGTACTTTATAAGTAACTGTAATTAAATTACCTAAAAATGAACAGTAATCCCTTACTTTACTTTTTCAGTGGATAAGCGTTACACCCAACACTGGCTGTGTCTACCTGCACCATGGCCCAAGAATTGACAGATGCATTGAAAAAATTATATGATCTGATAGTGAGACTCCACAAAGATAGAAAAAGAATGCAAATGAAAACACAGTTGCAGTTTGCAAGAGGTATGAATGAGCCATAGTACCACGAATCAGAGAAGCAGCGGCTGTCCTCCAAAAATGATGCAACAGACAGTGCACATCTTGTTCACAAAGATAAGATTAAACTTTAAGAACAGGAAAAGAAGCCTGATGAATATTGGGAAAACATTCGTTAATCAGGAGGAAGTGTGGCGAGTGCATGAGTGCAAAAGGTGATGGCACTATCAGGGCCTGTGAATATATCAAAATACCAGCTGACACGATGACTCCCAGTCTCCATGAGAAGAGAATATTCCAGCGTGATAACAATATAGAGCATGCTGACAAAATCATAAAAGAGTTTTGGTAACACTTTATTTTAAGACCAATGCTCACTTAAAAAGCACACATTATTATTCTGCATGACCGTATTTTAGATCCCTTAATCTCTACCCCATACCTAAACTTAACTACTACCTTACTGACTATTAAAAAGCAGCAATTAGGAGTTTAATGAGGCAAAAGTCATAGTTAATAGTTAGTAGTGAGAATTGAACCTTAAAATAAAGTTTTACCAAAGTTTCTAAAGAAAAAAAAAATGCAAATTATTACTTGACTAAGCATGTTGCCTCACTTGAATCCAACAGAATTCCTTTTTTAATGAGAAAGACAGAGCAGCACAACTCCTCCAGCAAAGTGCAGCTGAAAAATAATGTGACAGAACATCTATCCAGAAACACTAAAATCCTCTTTGCTGAGGACTGAGTTAGTCATCAACAACGAAAATGGTCTGTACTGAAAAATGTACTGAAATAATAAATGACGTGGATATCTGTATTGAAAGGTGTTTGTGTGTACCTCTTCTGTTAAAAAATACTATTTTAATTTCTAAGAAAAATCCAGGAGACAAGACATGAACGCACCAGAGTTTTGCTGCTCAGCTTATGTGATAAGGGAGATAATGTTTTACTATGACGTTTGCCATACAAACACAGTCAGATCACACACAGTAGTTGGAATGCATAGAAGGCTGACATAAAACACACATGCACAAATCCAGGCGTAGTGAGAAGATATAAGCATGTACCAGTTAGTACCATACCTACTCATATGATAAGATGGAGAGCATTAGATGAGATAAGAGCAAAGCATGGGATAGAGATTTTTAAGATGTAACTTATTAGCCGTATTTACATTAAATAATCTGGTCAAAGATTGATGGTAAATATTAGAGTGTCTTAAACAGAGTCCAACATAATAGATGTGATTTGCTTTGAGATCAAAGGTTTTTTTTTTTTTAAATTTTATATCTACTGATCCACTATGAAGTGATGTAAACTTATCACATAATAAGACCTGTCTCATAGATGTAGTCAGATCAAATAGTGAGGGCTCTGAGAGCCATCCAGCCACAAAACACTGTGTGACAGCCCAAAAAAAAAAAAAAAAAAAACCTCAGTTCACTAATTGCTCACATGCACCTAATTGCTTCATATTGCCGCCAGGCAGAGGAATGCCTAAACAAAGGCAGAGATCTGCGACAGCTATTGTTTCCATGGGAAATGAAGACTATCCATTTAGAGCTTCAAAAGAGGAGGTTCGGGAGGAAACCAGGGGGTGAGAAAAATAAGCATGTGTATTTCAAAGAAGAGAACTGAGAAATAAGGAAGCTGTAGTGTCTTGATAAACATTCAGAAGGCATGAGCTTATAAACATGCTTTGAGAAAAAGAAGCTGGCAAAATTGGAAAAGTGAGTGGTGCTATTTCTGCAAAATCTACCACTACAATGCTGGGGTGGTTGTTGTAGGGCATTTCTGTACAGTTTCTAAGGCGGTTGCTGGGTTGAGTAGTTTCTTATAGAGAGCAACATTTGAGTTCTGGAAGTAAAAACTCCATTCATTTGAAACCAGTGTTGGGGTAATGCATTGTAAGTAATGAGAGTTATATAATCACTAATCGGATTACTTTTTTCAAGTAACTAGTAAAGTAACGCATTACTTTTTAATTTTCATGAAAAAATCTGAGTTACTTTTTCAAACAAGTAACACCAGTTACTTTGTTTTCCCATGTATTGACTCACAGCTCTTGTGCTGCCATGTTGAGGGAAGTCGGAAGTAAGTGCAGAGGGATTTGTGTGCGCTGTGTAAACATGATGTTACTGTAGTTCTAGACTAAATGTGAAGATGTATTCACTCATTTCACCTGCACAAAAATGAGCATGCAATCCAGAATAGTGGCACAGCTGAAAGTTTTGTTTGAACTGCACCCTCTACTGTACAGATGTGAATTTACATTTTCTTCATCCTGAAGTTTATTCATTTTACTTTTGGTGTAAAAGAGCTTATACATTTGTCAAAAATATAACTTTTTTTGAATTAAATCAAACAAGCAAGCCCAGAACAGATGAGAACAAGTACACAAAAGTAATGTAATGCATTACTTTCAATAAAAAGTAACTAACACAATTAGTTACTTTTTTAGTAACACAATATTGTAAGGCATTACTCTTAAAAGTAACTTTCCCCAACACTGTTTTCAACTATAAATTAAAAACCTTTTTTAAGACAGACCTGTTGTGAGCTCTGAGGTTGTTACTCGGTGGTATACTTTTGTTGAGGCCATCTGTTCAAATTATTTCAACTTATTTTAAAAAAGATCATATTTAACAGTGGAATTTGAGTTTTGGAAAAATACAGTTCCCTATATTATGCACAGAAAATTCCACCAACCAGACAGTTGCAGTGAGTAAAGCATACCAATAGAGCTCTTTAGCTCCACCCACTCCCTTTGAAGTGCTGAATCGAGTCTCCCCATGCTCTCAAGATACTTAAATATTTGTAAATATATAAATATTTCACAATAAAACATAAAATATATTGTGCCTACATATATAATCAACAACTTTAAATGGATAGTCTTATATTTCACCATCATTTTTAATTTATGTCAATCGCAATGCTTCATGGGATTGTAGTTTGTTTCTTCATTAAAGCCGTTAAGTACACAGTCTTATACCTTTGTCTTTTTATCTGATTTTCAAATACTTTTTGGCCTCAAAAAGAGTGTAATGTTTTGATTCACCTCGTAGTTGGTTGGTTTGGTTCATGGCTTTATAACGCATTAATGAAGCATTTTTTTTTTAAATCCCTATGGTAAAAATGAATGGAGAAGATACTTCCAAAACCAACAACGCTGAAAAAGTGAACAAGCATGAATTGACCCAAATCAAAAATAAATAAATAAAAAAAAAAAAAAAAAAAAAAAAAAAAATAAATAAATATTTTGATCTCTAGACATGGCTTGGCTATTCAATTTAAGTCGAAGGGATTTTTTGCCTGTTTTGTTGTTTTCCAGGTGACAATCTTTGATTTGAATCATTGATTCAAGATATGATTCATGTTCATTGCACAGATGGTGAGGTTATAACAAAGATTAATACTTAAGGTTAGGAATTTTAAATTTTAATTCACTTTACCTTTTGAATTAATTCTTGATAAAAATACTCACTATCCACTCTACTCACTGTCATCAGGCCACAAAGAATGTGAACTGTTTATAAATACTGCCGTCCCTCATTGTTTAACGTCTGGATGCTTTAGTGTTCCCGCCACAAACTGAAGCCTGTTGTTGTAACAAATGTGCTGGCTCTATCTCTCCAGGATCCTTCCTCTCAAAGGGTCCCATTCAGCTCAGGATGACAGTGACATTAAACTCCAAATAGCTGTCATGAGGGCCGTCTCTAATGAGCATGAACTTGGCTCACCACAGGAGCAAATCCTACTGCCAGAATCATTATGTTTTTCATCAGAAAATCTGATACGTTCATAAAGAATAAGTGAAAAAGTAACCTAAACTGACACCACGTCTACATGGTGTCGCTCCTGTAATAATGAACAGAACTGTTTACACTGAACTCCAGCGTTCTAGTATTGCCATGTTATGTCACAAGCTCTCTGGGTGTGATGCTGAAATGGTCAGGTCTTCTTTGGATTGGGGTGGTAGGCTAGGGGCTGTCTTGTACCAAAACACATCCCATCAGGAGTTCTCTAACTTTTTTGGGGCCAGGAACCCCTTACAGAGGAGAAAACTTACCAAGGACTCCATCATAATTATAACCGTAGTGAATAAGCATATGCTTATTTGTGCCATTGGAACTTCTATTATTTTTCGGAATTACTTTTTTTTTTCTGGAATCTATTTTAAAAAAGCATGTCAAAACTTATACAATTGAACAGCACTTTATTAATGTTTATAAAAAAAAAAAAAAAAAAAAATTATATATATATATATATATATATATATATATATATATATATTTATTTATTTTTAGGGCCATATGAAATTTGTTTTATTTTTTCTCAAATTCTGCTTTATTGTTCTCAAATTCGGTATTTTCTGTTTTAATTGTTCTGGGCCCGTATTCACAAAACATTTTATCTTATCACTAAGAGTTCTCCTAAGTAGCAGTAAAAGTTTTTAGCTAAGAGTTTTCTCTTAAAACCTATTCACAAAGCTGCTGAGACAAACTTTTACTAACGAATAGAGAGAAGTCTTAGGCTAAGAGTAAGGGGGCGGGGTTGACCTCGTTGCTATGGATGATGTCAGCATGCTTACTAACTATGCACACAGTGATTGGTTGATAGGGGAGGGGTGTCTGTCAGAGATTTATTCATAGAAATATTGTAGAGCACGATATTGTGTTGCCATATCCAAATAAAGGTTTAAAAATAATGTTAATTGCCACATTCAAATAAAGATTTTAAAATGCAGGCTAAGTGTCACTAATTAAACAAGTATGTTCAGCTAATTGTCAGCCTCTTACATGTATGCTTCTCGTAGCGGATATGCATATAAACCTCCTTTTAATTAACAGAGTAGAATAATGGCTGATAGTAAGACATGCAAACGTAAAAGAAAACCAAACTGGACGCAAGAACAGCTTTTACTTCTTGCCCAACTGATTAATGAAAAGGATGTTTCTAAATTGTTTCTAAAATGTTTCTAAAATGTTTATATTTCGAGGCAGATTGTGGGCAATAGCCATTTTAGGATAGCTGTGAGTTGGTCTTAGTTAGGAGTCCTCTTCACTACTCCTGGCTAGTTTTAGCGCTCTTAGAGCAAAAATTTAGGAGTCCTAAATTTAAGACTGACACGCCCACTATTTTTAAGATTTTCTCCTAAATCTGCAAGTTAGGAGCTACTTTTAGCCTTAAGATGTTTTGTGAATACGGGCCCTGGATTCCATTTTCCATTTTAATTAAATTTTAATAATCTAAAAGCATGTTTAATCAGTTGAATTCATAAAACTTTAACATATGAAAGGTTTAATTTTATCAGAAATTCTTTAATATTAAAAATGTAATCTTTTAAAATGTAATCAAATGGAAATTTAATTTTTTTTTATCAGAAATTCTTTATATCAGATTCTATTTATCAGAAATTGTCTGTTTTCATTTTTCTGTATTTATTTATTTTTAAATATGGTGGTAAACAAATGAAAACATAAAATATTAACAATTTAATCTTTTAAAATGTACTCAAATGGAAATTTAACAATTCCTTTTAATTTTCGCTAAACAAAGTGCTGTACAGAGGCTTACTGTAAAAATTAAATCATGTAACAAAAAGCATGTTTTTTCCCTTTTAAAATAAAGTTTTTATTATTATTATTATTTTACTTATTATTATTAATTTGGGAAGTACATTCTACTTTACAATAGTAATTTATCTTTGTCACAGTATCAAGTTAAACCAAACGGGTTTTGACATTCCGCATCTGGATTTCGCGATTCTGTCCACGTTTAGTACATCGCAGAAATAATAGCGCCTTAAATTTATTTCGTGGAACCCTTGACCCTACTTTGAGAACCTCTGGTCTAGATGAAAGATGTCACCCAAAAATGGAATTTCTTATAAAGCAATTGTGATGATTAAAGAGATATCTGCACAAGAATGCACATAATTTCAAGCCCTTCAGTACTGATTATCCTAACATGCCAAACAACAAAACCTTGATGCTGACAAATACATTAATGGATGAAACATGCCACTTTCATGTAATAACTATGTACATATATTTTGCCAGATTATACATTTGACATTCATTTGACCACCTAATTTCATTCATTTGTAAAATTGGTCACTTTCTTTTCATGACTTCATTGCAGGTGAAGCATAAAGTTAATTTTAGAATCTGATTGCAAATCCAAAGATCAGTGCAAGATCTTAGGACAGTGTTTAGTCTTACTGTCAGGGGCAGGAAACACTCTTGTTCATTTTAATGGTGTGCAGCTTTATTGGGCCTTTTAGTCTGCTTTACTGTGGGCTGTTTATCCAGCCGTTTATCTCATGTAATCAGTACAGTAGGATATCCTTTGTTTTTGAATGAAATTAACAAATTGAAACAGAAGAAATATTTTAAAGTGTTAGGACGTCCTGAGCTTGAGTCTTTTTTTTTTATTTTAAATACAGCCCCTGTGGTGTCTATTTTCTGTTTTTTAGAAAACATGCCATCATAAAAGGTCAGCAACTACAGCTAACAGGTCTAAAAAATGTTTAAAGGGGATTCATCAAAAAGATTAATTAAAGGTAATTTTAGCATTCTTGTCACTCAGCAGCATCATGTTGCTATATGTTTTGTTTATTATGTTATGCTATATGTTTTGTTGTTATATGTCTACTATCTCTACAAAGCCAACAAACGAGATAGTTTTAGAGTGGTTGCCTCTTATTTTCTCAGAGACTAATAAAGAAAGGAGTAGGAGGACTTCTATTATAACTATTATTATTTGTGAATTTAATGAAATACGAATCAGATATTTGTGAAACAACATTGCCGAATTACAGTAACAAAATTTACAAAATAAATGAATAAAATAAATGAATAAATAAAATAAAATAAAAATGTACTGTATCAGCATTTATTTATGCATTAAATTGCATGTACGAAATGACCTGTGTGTTTTTGTGGCATGTTTTGTAAGTTTGTAAAACAATATATTTTCTTAATAATATGTAATTTTCTTAATATTTTCTTACTTGCAACTAAAATTTTGTCATCATTTACTCACCTTCCCATATGACTCACACGCATTTACAAATCTTATGCACTTTACTTTCTTATCTATTCACGGTATTCATTTCGTAACTGTGTTCGTTACTCTTTGATAAAATTTACTACTTGTGTTAATGTTTGTGTTAAAGGGATAGTTCACCCAGAATTAAAGATTTACTGTTAATTGACTTTCCCTTACTTTGGCTCACTACAAGAGATCTGCTTCTAGATTTTGACTCTCAAAAACTGGTCCCGTTTCTCTGGTCCATTTCTTACTTCCAAAGTTATCCATCCTTGCATTTTTTCCACAAAACATACATGCATTTAAGCATAAGGAAGGACATATCAGACTAGGAGAAGGACATGTACAAACACTGTACAATCTGTAATTTTTATAAACCTAGTGGCAATACTGATTACACATTAATATAGAACTGAAGCGTAAAAATGTGTTTCATCAATCTGACAAAGACAATTTAAATTTTATCAGATTTTCTAATGCATTGCATTATGCAATACCGATTCTTAAGTTGAATCATTGTCAGAGCGAATATTTACACCCTCATATATCAGTATATTATTTAAAATGTGACCAAAACAAGATGGATTTATTAAATCACAGCATATTTTCTTTAATAATATAGGGACAAATATTAATATTATATTTTTTGTTGACAAAATCTTAAGAGCTTAAAATAGAAAAAAAGTTAATGTTCTTGTATACTTTCACAACATCTCCACTGGACAGAGGACTCTCAGATCTCCAGACTCTTAAATGTTTGTGACCTAGGTCAACTGGTGTGAACATCGTGTTCTTGGAGCATGACACCAAGGGCGTGAAGGAATAAACTGTTGAAAATGGAGTGAAATAATTAAAAGTTAAGAATTTACTCTTGATTAAAAGTTCTCCCTGGCTCTTGAAACAGTGTTTATCTCTGCAGGAGGTATTCCTGCCAGATACTCTAATTATTTAAAAAAAAAAAAAAAAAAAAAAATCAGAGCATTGTTATCTTGTTATCAAAAGATGAAGTAAGCATGAAAAAGCTAGTGCAAGCATGCTTTACACTGACATCTAACTGAGATTGATATTGGCTCATTCCAATACATTGGAGATAAATCCATGCTATAGCATAATACATACATAATATTTGGAGCTGTTTGATCACTCTCAAATAAATCATGTCAGTTCTGTACAGTTCGGAGTCAGATGTTTTGATTTACCCCTCGACATTCCTGTCTGATGTCAATGAAGAAACACTGGTCTATGATAGCGGTTACAAACTGTTCATTATGAATGACATATTTCTACAGTTCTGCATGTCCTTCTCAAGCGTCCAGTAATTGTTTCATTTTCATTCACTTAGCTGTGCACCTGGCCTCTCACGCACAGGGTAATGGTGACACCAACATAGAAATATCCTGTTGGCCATAAAGCTGGCACTTGAGGAGTGGCCCCACTGTCTTGACGGTTCTGGTCACCCATTTCATGTGATTACCTTCGCCTACCCCATCATATATTGTCCATCCAGGACATCAGACGCTGCCTTTCATGTCACCAGTCCCTTCACGACTACAGATCAGATTTATCCAGTCACTTACTGTCTTCAGTTACCTGTACTTTATAGAATTGCACCTCCATGCCATGTGTTACTGCTCAAACCTCATCCTTCACTTTCTCTTATGGTGAGATTTTGTGATCTTCCATTGCTGCTCCTAGCAGACGGTCCTGTCTATGCCATGCGGGACATCCTAGACTCTTTGTACCGTAGGGTCATTCACTTTCCCAGACTTTTAATCACATTCACCTATGCACAATCACACATGCAATTAATGACTCAATATTTAGTCATTACAAACACTTACCATTGTCTAGTCTCACCAATGACTGTGCTGCCTTCCCATGTGGATATTTTTTGTCTTCCATGTCAGATCTTCTCCATATCCAAGTCTCGCTGCTTATATTTTATACGTACCATTGTGGTTTCGCTCATCCATTGCTGTATACTCCACTGCTGTTATTACCTGCTTGTGATCTGCACTCCTACTTGCTGTTATCTGCTGTGGTTCATCTATCCTCTGCTCATTTCCCCAGCTGTTATTCACCTGTTCATCTGCTGTCTACAATCACTACTCCACAGCTGGGTTTGTACCGCATCGTTGTGTCATTCTCTGCCTGACACTGCACATGCTAAATATTGTACATACTCTGCTGTTGAAAATCAGCCATTTTGGCATTTTATTGAAAAAGTATAAACAAATCATTTGTATCTTTTGCAAAGTTTGGCAGTTGGAATGCGACTGGAGAAGGAGAATTGGTAAGAGATCTGAAATGGCCCACTGGGAAAAGTCCAGGTACTGTGTTTTGCCAATCCATGCCTATTTCTCAGTGAATTTCACAGTTTTAAAGTGGTTGGAGTGATATTGTTTCTTGAGGTATTCAATGCAATTAGTGTGTAAAAGTTCATACACTATCATATTTGTATCTTTAGTGGTACAACAGGTTGTCACTGGGCTAGTACCCTTAAAAGGGTTATGACATGGATACTTTATTTTTAAAATTACTTTAATATGTTCCTTGAGTTTCACTTATAATGTTAATTAATTTTTTCTGCATGCAAGCAAGATAAGGTAAGATGGGGGAAGAAGCCCCCCTTAAGAATAATGTCCATATGATAAACTGTAACACATTTACATATGAGTTTAGCATTTATGCCATCTTTCCGCACCATTGGGGCAAAATGACCCCCTACTTAAGGCAAGAAGTCCCCAGGGGCTCTTGGCCCAGCTATCATCTGACCTTTAAAGAATATTTTATCTAAAGGATAATTTAATCCTAATAATTTTATTTTTGGGGAAAAATTCCATTACTTTAACTAAACTGGGAAAATTGTCCATCTTGGCAATGCAGTTTGAATAAATTTACTGAAATGGAATGTTTCATAATGACAACAAAGTACTGAAGAGAGAGTTATCTGAAAGGTAGTTGCATTCAACACTTTTTAAACCTGAAAACATGTCACAATATAGCAACAGTTGCAATGCAGTGAGACTGAACTATTCCACCCAGTTATAGGTTGTGATGACTTATGATGTTTATTGTATTGTTCTTAGGCTGTGGAATTATTAAATAACAACAAATTAAATAACAATGAATTAAAAATAAATAAATATATAAATAAATAAAATAAAAATAAATAAAAATTACATTTACACACACGTTTATCTAGCTATATAAACGGGGACATTCCATAGACTTTTTCTGTTTTTATACTGAGTTTTTATACTGAGTTAATTATAAATACCCTAACCCTCACAGAAAATGTTATGTATTTTTAGATTTTTATTTTTATTTATTTATTTTTTATTTACAATACATTTCTCTCAGACTGCTTCATCCTGAAATGGATGTAAACTAAAGCTAATGCCTCCAGTTGACTCTCACTCACTCTTTAACATTTTCAAGTGACCTAATATTTTGGAGCAAGATGTTCCCAGGAGCCTTTTTGGCCCCATTTTAAGGGGGCCATCATGCCCCAAAGGTAAAACTACAATGTTACACTTCAGAAAATATAAATATATATATATAAATATATATTTCTTTGCACCAACTGAACCAAGCTCAGAGCTGCTGAGAGGAAATGGCACAAGACAAAAGACCCAGCTGACTTGAGCAAGTATCAATCTCTCCTATCCTCTTTTTTATCTAGTCTTTCTGCTGCCAAGGTCTCTTACTACCAAAACAAAATCACCAACACCCCAGACTCTCAGAAACTACCATATTTTCCTCTCTACTTCCTCTACTTAACCAAAACCAAATTCCATCTACACATATTCCACTCTTCTCTTTTTCCAAGAATGCTTCCTTTAAAATCACTTAAACTGATTTTATGATGCTTTTCTACACTGCACAAAGCATCTTATTTGCATCATTTTGCATTGTGTTTTGATTAAAGCATTCGTGAGAATGCAGAAATTGAGTTGCAATGGCGCAATCCATCAAGAGGCGTGATTGTGATCACATACAATGCTCAGCACTGCAATCTTATATGCAATGGGAGTAAATCTTACAAATCAACACTTTAGATTAATCCTGTCAGCTGTAATAGTAAAACATAGTAAAAGTTCCACATATAATTCCACATGTATTACTTATTTTATAGTCAAAGATGTTGCTCAATCACAACAGTGAGAGTTTACAGTGAAATCTTTAACACACCCCTTTAAATTGAGTAAAAATTCTAATAATGTAAGTGCACCTCATGACCCCTTTAAGATTTTCACAGCTCTAAAAAAAAACTGCTAAGATTTACTCTTGTGGCCAGCAAACAATCACACAGAACACCCTAGCAGTTGCATAGCAAAGTTTTGTACAGACCAAAATAAATAAATAAAATAAAGTTAAAATCATTGATATTTTCAAATAATTTTCAACATTTAGTTTTTATATAACAGTCATGCATACATAATTTCAGAACACCATTTACTGTTATACAACAATAGTTTACAATCCAAAGCAAACACAGACTGTATAGGAGTAAGTTGTGGTTCAATTTCATTCAACCAGAAAATCAAAAATTAAGTCATAATCCAGCTGCTTTATAGAATGTTACCATTGTTTTTATTGTAAAATTGAATTAGTTGCGTGAGTTATTACTTGGCCACACATGAAAAGGCAGAGTCAGAATCAGATTGCATGAATGATTGTAACGATGGTGAACACAGAGAGCAAGATCCAAATGCAACATCAACTTTAACAATCCAATAACAAAAGTACTAGTAGGATAGTTACTTTTAAATGGGTGACAATCAAATTACAATTACAATCAAAAAGTATTTTAGATTACCAAAGTGATTACTTTGAATTTTAAACATTTATTACATTTAATAATAATGTTCAAAGGATTCAACATCTAATCTGAAAAAGCATCTTGTGGTAAATTGATCTCAATCTTTGAAAACTAGGGCTGCCAACTCTCACCACACGTCCATTTCCTCATGCAGCGTCAGTGATGTTTGTTGTTCTTTTGTTTTTAAATTTAAATTTTTTCTTTTTATATATTTACAACATATGTTATAGTTAAGTCAATATCAATATCATGCAATATCAGATGAGGAAGAAGAGTGCTGTTTTCCTGATTATCAGTACGTTTGCAAATGTGAGACTGATTTTATACAGTTCAAAAACAAGAAGTTAATATCAAGTGACTTACATTTTAGACACAGGAATTTTTTTTTTTTCTGTTTTTGCTCTATATCACCAACAAAAATAGTTACAAATAAATCGACAGCAGAAGCGGTGTGAATCTCCAAGCAACAGTTCCTGAATTAATCCACATTTTAAACGAACTGGCTGAGCTAATGATTCAATTACCCAATTAATTATTCAATGAAATCTGAATGAATCCTGAATGAATCACGCCATTTGAACGATTCAAATGGTTCAATGAATGCCACCTACTGGTGAGTTTAATATTTGAAACTAAATTTTATATTTGTTTAAAAACAATTTATTTGTTGATTCTGATTTCATTTGTAACCCTGCAGTGTCTATATATATATATATATATATATATATTTAAGAATCTTACATAAATGATTATGTATAAATTTAGAAAAATCTATCAAACACATATGGATAATCCTGTCTTTTGTTAATCTGATTATATGATGTTTTCTAAAGTATCAGTGATGAGAGAAAATGACTCTTATCTCAAAAACTTCAGTAAACCTAATATAATTCTCTTCAGTTACAAAATGTTTTGACAATCCCCATACACCTTGTGTTACAAGGTTTTTGTGCACGTCTTTTTTTTAATCAAGAAAATTAGATGTTGGTGAGTAAAATGAATGTTACTGTATGCCTTGCTTTAATTTGTAGTTAATATTATTTGATAGAGGGAAAAAAGATGCATTTCTAGCATCATCATTTCTTTCAACATTGTTGGTTCTTCAGGCATTGCTCATCAAAAGAAAAAAGTATCAGCTGTATGCAAAGTGACCCACATTTGGTTTTTGACCACTGAAAATTTCTACAGTTTAACAATTTACTCAAGGAGCCACATTGAAAACCCAATATCTATTGAAATTAACCTTATTGGTCCTTGAAAATTCAGAGAAGAAACAAAAAAAAACAAAAACAAAAAACAGTGCTTTTTCCATTTTTGAACGATCACCACTTACATATAATGCAACAAAGATTGCTAAAGTCAATAGCTTTTACTAATAAACCTACCAATCTCTGTGTAAAAAGAACATCATGATGCTGCCATCTTTCTGAAGCCATTTTTACTCTTTAATTTGGCTCAAAATCTCAGGTGAAAATTGTCATTTTGACCCCCCCTCTACAAAATAGTGGATTACTCAGTAAATTTATTTATGGCATTTAATATTTTGGCTGTCTTGTTCATTTATGTATTTCACCGGAAAAAGATCAAAATCTAAATTTTTAGCAGGGGACCTCTGGTTGAGTTGAGACGGATTGACCCTGCTGTTTTAGATTTCAGAGCTGTTTCAGCATTCTAGTGCATTCAAAACCTTGGCGTTCCTGACTTTTGGACCTCTTATTTAAATTTTCTAGTCAATTGTTTTCCATATTATTTAGCAATAACAGAAGACTATGTTCTCAAAACTGTTGTAATCAAGGAGATCTTTGGGAATGTTATTTCGAGAGAATTCAGAAGTCTGTTGTTTATATGCAAAGCATTTTGATTCACTCAGGAAAAGGTGTTGCCAAATAATCTGACAGTTGGATCAACAGTTTTGTTTTCACAATGAATGTTTATAAACAAATGCAGCAATAAACAATAATGGCACCACCTAGGCGAGGTCATCACGTTCACTCTATGCCAACATTGTGATCCAGAGACAACGCTGAAAAATATTTTTTGCAAATTCTCTAAAAATATCTTCCTCAGAAGAATGAGATTTACGCTCAGAGTTCAGCAAATCTATGAGTCAACCTACACCAGGGCCATGCACAGACACATTCAATATGTGTAGATTATAAAAAATAAAATTACATACTATTGAACATCTGTTAATGAACAATGAATACTATACAGCTGTTGCCAATGCAAATGAAATCAATATAAATAAAATCCATCTTCCCATTTTCAAAAACCATTTGCACTGCATTACAATTGCATATAGGCCCAAATAATGTGAAATTAATGTTTTAACATTTTGAATATAGAAATATGAAATGTTAGGAAGAAACAAAATTATTCTATTATATACTGTATAGGCTATATAAAACAAAATTGCTAGTAAGTAGCAACATAAATTAATCATACACTGTAAAAAAATTGCTGTAGTTTCTACAGCAAAATTTTAGAGAATATTACTGTTTACATATTTTACAAGACGTAGCTGTAATTCGCAATGCATTAATTTTCAAATAAGGTTTTACAGTTGTTAACAGTATATTTCCATGTCAACTGTAATTCATTTACAAGAAGCAGGTGTTGTTGCTGTAGCTCCTGAGTTTTTACACTAACTTACTGTAGTGTGGCATTATGGCATTACGCGCGCATTGTTCAAATCTGAAATCCAGTCCACTGGAGCAGCGCCAGAACGATTGAAGATTAGAGGCTTTATTCATAATTCCTGGTAAGTTCACTTAATTTAACTGAAGAAATACAGGTGCATCTCAATAAATTAGAATGTTGTGGAGAAGTTCATTTATTTCAGTAATTCAGCTCAAATTGTGAAACTCGTGTATTAAATAAATTCAATGCACACAGACTGAGGTAGTTTAAGTCTTTGGTTCTTTTAATTGTGATGATTTTGTCTCATATTTAACAAAAACCCACCAATTCACTATCTCAACAAATTAGAATACTTCATAAGACCAATAAAAAAAAATTTTTAGTCTTCTGGAAAGTATGATCATTTACTGTATATGTACTCAATACTTGGTAGGGGCTCCTTTTGCTTTAATTACTGCCTCAATTCGGCATGGCATGGAGGTGATCAGTTTGTGGCACTGCTGAGGTGGTATGGAAGCCCAGGTTTCTTTGACAGTGGCCTTCAGCTCATCTGCATTTTTTGGTCTCTTGTTTCTCATTTTCCTCTTGACAATACCCCATAGATTCTCTATGGGGTTCAGTTCTGGTGAGTTTGCTGGCCAGTCAAGCACACCAACACCATGGTCATTTAACCAACTTTTGGTAGTGTTGGCAGTGTGGGGAGGTGCCAAATCCTGCTGGAAAATGAAATCAACATCTTTAAAAAACTGGTCAGCAGAAGGAAGCATGAAGTGCTCCAAAATTTCTTGGTAAACGGGTGCAGTGACTTTGGTTTTCAAAAAACACAATGGACCAACACCAGCAGATGACATTGCACCCCAAATCATCACAGACTGTGGAAACTTAACACTGGACTTCAAGCAACTTGGGCTATAAGCTTCTCCACCCTTCCTCCAGACTCTAGGACCTTGGTTTCCAAATGAAATACAAAACTTGCTCTCATCTGAAAAGAGGACTTTGGACCACTGGGCAACAGTCCAGTTCTTCTTCTCCTTAGCCCAGGTAAGACGCCTCTGACGTTGTCTGTGGTTCAGGAGTAGCTTAACAAGAGGAATACGACAACTGTAGCCAAATTCCTTGACACGTCTGTGTGTGGTGGCTCTTGATGCCTTGACCCCAGCCTTAGTCCATTCCTTGTGAAGTTCACCCAAATTCTTGAATCGATTTTGCTTGACAATCCTCATAAGGCTGCGGTTCTCTCGGTTGGTTGTGCATTTTTTCTTCCACACTTTTTCCTTCCACTTAACTTTCTGTTAACATGCTTGGATACAGCACTCTGTGAACAGCCAGCTTCTTTGGCAATGAATGTTTGTGGCTTACCCTCCTTGTGAAGGGTGTCAGTGATTGTCTTCTGGACAACTGTCAGATCAGCAGTCTTCCCCATGATTGTGTAGCCTAGTGAACCAAACTGAGAGACCATTTTGAAGGCTCAGGAAACCTTTGTAGGTGTTTTGAGTTGATTAGCTGATTGGCATGTCACCATATTCTAATTTGTTGAGATAGTGAATTGGTGTTTTTTTGTTAAATGTGAGCCAAAACCATCACAATTAAAAGAACCAAAGACTTAAACTACTTCAGTCTGTGTGCATTGAATTTATTTAATACACAAGTTTCACAATTTGAGTTGAATTACTGAAATAAATGAACTTTTCCATGACATTCTAATTTATTGAGATGGACCTGTATATCCTTTTATATTTAAGTTAATGTATAAGCGATATCATGTCACAATAGCCTGCTATCACGACTTTAAACAAGCGGCCTTGGTATGTGCAGTAAGATGGAAATTGCTATCATAGCATAGTTAGGCTAAATGCTGCATTTTTTTTTTCATTTTGGCAGTTTAATTTTCTTATTGAGAGCATTTAAAGTAGTGTTTACCCAGCTTTTAACATAATTCCCAGTGCGAACGATTGTCATAGTAACTAACTACTATCTGTCGAAATAACTGACGAATAGCAAAATATGTGAAATTTCATTTGTTCATATGTGTTATAATTAGAAACTACATTTGAGAAATTGTGTCTATTGCCACTGTAGTTGTATGCGACATTAAAGATTGTCCTGGACATGGATTTTTTAAGTGAAAGACATCTTTACATGCCCGATTGGACAAGTTAGCCTGATTAAAACTTGAGTGAAAAAAATAACTATGGAAGCATCGAAATGCGAGACTGATTCTGATTTTATTACATTCAGCATCAAAACAAATAAATGTTCAAACTGTTGAGTTTATTTATAACATATGGTATCGTTAAGTAGCATAACAAGCGAGCTGTTTTGCTGATTATCACAACTGCAAATGTTACATAGTTCAATAAACAATTAGTTAACATTGAGTTACTTACTTTTTAGACACAATATTGACTGTTGTTCTATTTCACCAACGAAAATCGTTTCAAACAAAGATCAAAGCAAAACTATTTTGCGCATCCTCAAAGCAAAACTCAGCATGTTTTTACTGAATGATTCAGAATTTTGAACGAATCGGTTCAATGAATGACTCAATTGACTCACTCATTAAAGGGGTCATATGACGTTGCTAAAAAGAACATTATTTTGTGTATTTGGTGTAATGCATCGTGTTTATGCGATTTAAGGTTCAAAAAACACATTATTTTCCACATACTGTACATTATTGTTGCTCCTCTATGGCCCACCTTTCTGAAACGTGTCAATTTTTACAAAGCTCATTGTTCTGAGAAGCGAGATGTGCTCTGATTGGCCAGCTATCCAGTGCGTTGTGATTGGCCGAATACCTCAAGCGCGTGACAGAAATGTTATGCCCCTTACCGTTTTGTGATGCCATGTCCCGGTGCAACGACACAAAAACAATAAAACCCATTACAAACGAGGCATTTGTTGCATCCAATGGGGACATAATTACTGATTATAATGACTTATACTGTCTTTTTACACGTCGCGTTGCATCGCGCCGTGTAAACATTAAAACGACAGAAAACAAGCACTACTCTACACAGCTCAAAACTCACGTTTGAATAGTCAGTGGCAAATTCTTTAAATATGAAAACATACTTACAGGCTGTCAGTCAGAATTGCCAGACTGTCCTTATAAAATTGGAATTGCCCCACTTTATAGAAACAGCCTTTGAGCATAGCTGGCAGGCTACTCCCAGGTTCAGTAAATAGTCCTCCGTAAATGCGCTGCACACACTCTAATATTTGGGTTGAACTGTTCTGGAATAGTGTTGTAAATACAACTTAACCAATGATTTCTAGCTGTGTCCTCTTTTGGAAGCCTAAACAAAGTGCTTTCGCTTTCACAATGAAACACAACGTCTCCAAGACATGGCGCCGGCGGCAGCAACAATACTACAGCGAGAATAAAAGTCGCACCCTCTTTCTTTGCATATACATTTGGGCGGTGTTTTGCAAATCTCCCCACACCGTGACGTAGACATGTG
Source organism: Spinibarbus caldwelli (assembly GCA_039654775.1). NCBI lineage: Eukaryota > Metazoa > Chordata > Actinopteri > Cypriniformes > Cyprinidae > Spinibarbus > Spinibarbus caldwelli. The sequence goes on along the minus strand of CM077235.1, from coordinate 3,904,538 downwards.
GGGGCGTGTTTGAATGATCCGTTTTAGGGGGACGTGGTCGAGTTTTAACTTTTATAAAGAATATATCTTTGGTTTTGAGACTTTAGTCTTTGCAACTTCAGGGATCTTATCTATGCACAAACAGCTTGTAACACTCCAAAGAGAAAGGAAAACTTGAAATCGCATCATATGACCCCTTTAAGTTATTTGCTGCCACCTACTGGCGGTTTAGTTTCACGTTTAAAAAGTATCATTGCATTTTTCCAACATTTCTTATTTGTATTTACAAAAATTAATGTAAAACATTAATGTCATAACACAGTTGTAATTTTGCATTATAAATGATTTAATTTGATTGGTGGTACAGTTCTACAATGTATTATTATAACTGAATTTATTGATCAAATGTAAGAGTTTGTTTATTTTATAATATATGCCTTTTTGGGTGTTCATTTTGGTCTCATTTATGTAAATGCATATTTTTTTTTTAAAAATCACAAAATAATTTTATTTCTTGTAGGTGCAAAGAATAGCAGCTGATGTGGAGAAATGTTTGATTCTTCAAGACTCTCTGAGGCTGATTATATTAGGTAATGTATTAATTCTTATTAATTCTGTTGTAAATCATTTGATAAACTTGTATTTTAGATTACATTTTATATTGAAATACTGTATTGTAGGTTACATTATTGCTTATATTTATTCATTTCAGGTGCACCCAGTGCCTTTTTACTCTTCGAGGGTCACATGGTTGTGAATTCATACTTCAACTTTGTGGCTGAATTTGCAGTCTTATTACAACTTCAGTCTGGCGTCCTGGGAGCAGGCATCTTTTGCACACTTGAATTTTTTCAAAGGTAACATGTTTTACTTGAGTAATTTCATTTGTGAAAAAGGTTACTTATTTAGTTTAAGAACTGGTAAATGCTGATTGTATTGTATAAGTGGCATTTTTACATTTATTTTATTGAGCTAGTTTCATTCAATACTGAGCTTTATTCTAAAGCTTCTGCTTGTTTTTATGTGCAGATGTTTTGTTGGAATCACAACACTCACTGGATACAAGACGGATACATAGAGGCAAAACAAGTGGAAAGGTCTCAGAGAAGAGGGTCAACCCTCATGTGTGTGCTCATCTCAGAAAATTAATGGACTTTCAGTATGTATTTATTAAATTGTCTTTTGTAGGAATATTCTTAATTTAATAGAACATAAGCTCAAACAGCAGAATTTGTGGTATAATGCTGATTCCAGCATTTTATTTTAATCCCTTTCTTTAAAAAAAAAAAAACCAAATTATACAAATTCTGTTGATTGACCTTCATTTTTATAGAAAGTTAATGTTCTACTCAGAATATGGCTTTTTTTTTTTAAACAGGTATTTGTAGTTATTTTGTGATGCTATGTCATTTTTTATAAGATTTTAACTGTTGAAAGACTGACAATTTTATTTTACCAGTAAAAGCCTTGCAATGGCTTTCTGCCAGTTTTAATAAATATTTATTTGCAACATCTTTGACTTGGTTTTTATTAATTTGTAAATGTATTAAGATAGTGCTCACAATAATGCATTTAAATCAGTATTTTACAGTTTACAGTTTACTGTTAAAATTATTCTTTACAGCATTTTCATTGTTAAATTATTACAACATCATCTTGGATTTTGGGGTATTTACAGGATTTTATTGGCAACTTTAGTTGCCAGGTAAATACTGTAATTTAGGGAAATTAGAAAATTGGCTGTGAAATATATTTACAGGATTTTATTGGCAAACTAACATAAACTACAAATTTAATTAGACGTTAATGTAAAAAATACTACAAATTACTGTATTTCACATACACAGGGATTAAAGTTCTCCGTCGCTACGACGGATTTCCGTCAATTGCAGGGTTCCCGCCTGTCCTTAATTTCTTATGGAATTTTTAAATTCTTTAATGTCTTAAATTCACTTTTCATAATTTTAAGGCCGTATTAATAGGCTTACATTTCTCAAATAGTGTAATAAATGCAGGGATTAAAGTTTTCCGTCGCTACGACGGATTTCCGTCAATTGGACAAAATGAGGGGAAAAGAAACGTAGCGCATTGTTGTCGTTGTTCTGCTGGCACACCAAAAATCATCCCCGCCGCGGCTGCAGCTTCTCACTGACAACAATAATTGTTAAGGGAGTTTGCAAATGTGATATTGTTTTAATACAACAGATCAATAAACAAGTACTGCATGATCTTGCTCTATATCATCAACGAAAATAGTTCCAAATAAAGTAACAGCTGAGCGCTGCGCATCTCTAAAAGCAAACACAGCGGTGTTTCATTCATGAATGAAAGTGCGTTTTTGAACAAATCTAGTGAGCCAGTGATTCATGATTACCCATTCATAAAGACAGTCACTTGCTTCATACCTGAATGAATCAGCCTTTCGAACGAATCAATTGAATGAATGATTCAGTGATAAAATCAGTGACTTGCCGCCACCTGCTGGCGGTTTCAGATTCATTTTTAGCGTATAATTTCAGTTATTTAAATCATTTAATATTTCTGTATTCAAAATTTTATATTTAAAACATTAATCTCCAAATGAATCTATGAATTTAATTGCACTCATGCCGCCTCTGAGCCTCATTAAACGTCTGAAAATCTACCTACAAGCCACTTTTGTGTTCTTTTGTGCCACCTCTGTAGTACAAATTAATTTTTTATTAATACTAATTTAATATAATTGGTAACTTATTTGTCTTATTCTACTTCTTATTATATTGTTTTAAATAAATAAATAAATAAAAAGCTTATAAACATAAATTTTTGAATTTGACAGATGAAAATGATGCCATTGCAAAGGTAAAAAGAAAATACCCCTGTTAGTCACTTTAAGGAATCAAATGTCACCTCATATTAGGAAGGCTAATTTTTGATCAGAATTTTTGATTATTGATCAGAAGGTGCTCCTAAATTTTTTAAATTAGGAGGACAAGTGCTCCTAAAGAGAAAAGAAAGCATAGAGCCATGTGTAACATATTGGATCCATGCATGAGGTCTTAAAGAGACAGCAGCCTAAATAAACCTGCTGCTCTTTCATTATACAGTGAAGACCATCCAGTGTTCTTTTACAGTTGAATATATTATAGTTAGACCTAACTGAACAAATTTAAGTACTGATAATTTAATTTGTATCTTATTTATTTTTGTTTGTGCTATTGATTGTCATTAATTTATTTGTTCTTATTTTATTATTTATTTGTCTTTTTTTAGTTAAAATAAATTCAATTCTGAGTGCACGTGATTCTTGGGTGGGGAGGAGGCGTGGTCCATGGGAAATAATCCTGCCACCACAGCTGGAAAAAATCCTAGAGGAAACACTGCATACATTTAATAAAATTAGAAAAATGCAAAATGCCTCGTATTGGGGAGGCTTATTTTTGATCAGAATTTTTTATTATTGATTAGAAGGTGCTCCTAAATTTTTTAAATTAGGAGGACAAGTGCTCCTTATTACAAGAAGAAAAACACGGCTCTTAAACTGGGTGTGTGACAGGTATGGCTGTGGAATCGAGGAAAATTTTCAGTCAAATTTTTTTTTTGCTTTAACCCCTGCACACAGCAATTAACTGCAATTTGCTTTGCAGTATTATACTGTAGTCCATTTTACAGCAATTAACATAATTTTTACAGGATTTTATTGCCAACTTTTTTGCCAGTAAAATCCTGTAAATTCTATGGTAAATTTTTTTACAGTGTAGAATCATTCACTCAACCACTTTCGTTCAAACTGGGGTGCGTTTCGCAAAAGCAACTATTCGCAAGTTCTGTCATTACCAATAGAGTTCAATGGAACTAACGACCATAGTTAGCTAACAATGCTTTTGGGAAACACACCCCTGGCTGATTAATTTTTGAAAAAAGCAAGTAACCACTGTCTTTATGAAAGAATCAACCGATTTGTACAGGAGCAATTAATATCTTGAACTTCAGAAATATTTTTTATTAATTTTGGAGGCATTTCCAGCCTTGCACAATGTTAAGTTATGCCAGTGCCAGACTAGCTTGCATGGAGGGTTAAGTTAGGCTGACTGGATTGAGATGTTTTAATAGTGGTTAAATTTCACAGCAGTGACAAACAGTGCTGAAGTTTAGCACAAGATTTCAAAAGACATCTTATGAGAAGAAATGGTTGCAAAAGTGGGGCACCAGGTACAGTTTTAGGATCAATAACACTTTAATTTGTGTTCTGTAGATGAAAAAAAGTCTTACGGGTTTGGAACGACATGAGGGTTAGTAAATGATGACAGAATTTTCATTTTTGGGTGAACTCTCCTTTATATTACATTTACATTTACATTTAGTCATTTAGCAGACGCTTTTATCCAAAGCGACTTACAAATGAGGACAATAGAAGCAATCAAAACCAACAAAAGAGCAACAACATGCAAGCGATATGACAAGTCTCGGTTAGCCTAACACAGTACACGTAGCAAGGTTTTTTTTTTTTTTAACAAGTAGATAAAATATAGAAAAGAAAGCTAGTGTTTTAGTTTTTTAAGAAAAGCTAGCAGTTAGAGAATAAATATGCAATTGATAGAGAGTCAAGTGTGTGTGTGTGTGTTTTTTTTAAATAAAAAGAAAGGAGATAGATAAAATAAAATTAGAAAAGAGAATGCTAGAGTTAGAGGGTCAAATAAAGATGGAAGAGATGGGTTTTTAGCCGTTTCTTGAAGATGGCTAAGGACTCAGCTGCTCAGATTGAGTTGGGCAGGTCATTCCACCAGATGGGAACAGTTAATGAAAAAGTCAGAGAAAGTGATTTTGTGCCTCTTTGGGAAGGCACAATAATGCGGCGTTCACTTGCAGAACGCAAGCTTCTAGAGGGTACATAGGTCTGAAGTACTGAATTTAGGTAAAGGGGTGCAGAGCCAAAGGTGGTTTTGTATGCAGACATTAATGCCTTGAATTTTATGCGATCTGCTATTGGTAGCTAGTGCAAATTGATGAACAGAGGTGTGACGTGCATTCTTTTCGGCTCATTAAAGATTAATCTTGCAGCGGCATTTTGGATTAATTGTAGAGGTTTGATGGAATTGGCTGGAAGACCTGCCAAGAGAGCATTGCAATAGTCAAGTCTGGACAGAACGAGAGCTTGAACAAGGAGTTGTGTTGCATATTCCGAAAGAAAGGGCCTGATCTTCCTAATATTATATAAAGCAAATCTGTAGGACCGGGCAGTTTTTGCAATGTGGTCTGAGAAATTCAGCTTATCATCAGTCACAACTCCAAGGTTTCTGGCTGTTTTTGAAGGAGTAATGGTTGATGAGCCTAACTGGAAGGTTTATTATCATATATATTTATTATAATATATTATCAGATATATTATCATGTATCTGATATGATCTAACAAATACGATGCAGTTGATCTTCACAAACCCACTTCCCTCTGCCAACTGGTGAAAAATGGGTCTACTTCTTCATCAGTTAAGAACCTAGGTGTACTATTTGATAGCAATCTGTCATTTAAAAGCCACATTCTAGCCAAAAATTAAAAAAAAAAATTAAAAAATTCCATATGAAAAAATACTTCTAAATTATGACGCATACTTTCAGTGTCAAATGCAATTAATATTCTATTAGTTAATACTATATTGATTGGAAATTAATCCATGATGACACCTTTAATTAGTAGCAATTCATATATAACTGAATCTATCTTTAATCTGTTATCAGACTCTTTATTCGTTTCTGATGTGACATTCATTTCATTAAAAAATGGCTTTATGGAGTTATACATTAACTTGAGATGATCTGTTCGTTAGTTAAGCATGAATAAATGTGTATTTGTGCAAATATATTAGAGTTACCAATTGTATTTTTGTTACAGTATAGGTCCAGTTTCTACTTAATTAAAAGTCTTTTCTCTGGTAACCTACAGCAGGACACAGATGCAGTCAGCTGAACTTAACTTCTATTTAAACTATTTTTTTTTTTTTTGGCCATGATGACCCAAGAAATCTGTAACATTTAAGCATAATAATGAAGCTTTACGCCTCTGAATGCTGCTGCATTAGTGTGGCCTTGTGTGTTTTGAAAAAGTAGCACCACACTTTCTGACATCTTGCCAAAGAGGAAGTGTAATCTAAACCTATGAGTTAAAGATAGCAGATGTTGCTAATGGGTGCTTAATTCCTGAAAGACGGTCTAGCGTACCCAGCCCAGGTTTCTTACGCAAAGTCTTACACCCTTATATTTCCAGACAATATGTGAAGACACAATGGATGGAAGTGGTGTGCATGTAACCAAGTCCTTCAATTTTGTCATTACAGTGTATCTGCTTTTCACACTAAATCTGAGTCAGGAGATGTTCCCAGAACAAAAATAACCAGCGTGTACATTCTGATCAAGGACGAGTGCAACTGAATTTCAATTTCCAATAAAATGGTAAAATGCAGTATTCTTTAAACAAAACAACGGAAGACAATATATTGTGCGTACAACAATAGCATGTCATCTGTGCGCACTGATAACATCTTAGTGTAGGAACACGCCTTACAAGAAACAAGCCAACACTCACAAGCTGTCACTTTAATGACTTAGAGCACTGAGATGATTGCATGTAAAAATGTCAAGTCAAGTCACTTTTATTTATATAGTGCTTTTAACAGTACAGACTGTGTCAAAGCAGCTTTACAGAATCAATTAGGAAAATAGTGTGTCAATAACGCAAAAGGACAATAGTAAACACTTAATTTTCAGTTAAAGGCAGTTCATCATTGAATTCAGTGATGTCATCGTCCAGCTCAGTTCAGTTTAAATAGTATCTGTTCAATCAAGTCAGCGATATCGCTGGAAATTAAGTGTCCCCAACTAAGCAAGCCAGAGGCGACAGCGGCAAGGAACCAAAACTCCATCGGTGACAGAATGTAAAAAAAGACCTTGGGAGAAACCAGGCTCAGTCGGGGGGCCAGTTCTCCTCTGACCAGACGAACCAGCAGTTCAATTCCACCTGCAGCAAAGTCAGATTGTGTAGAGGACTCGTTTGGTTCCTGTGGTCTTGTCCCGATGGCCGTCTAGGTGACAAGGTCTTCACTAGGGATCTGTCTCTGGGGCTCATCTAGGTGTCCTGATCTCCGCTAACGTTCAGGGCTGTAGAGGTCATCTCTAGGTCCTGATCCACCATCTGATCTGGATGCACACTGTATCTGGGTGGTTACAGTGACCTTGGAATAAGAAAGAAACAAGACTAATATTAGCGTAGATGCCATTCTTCTTATGATGTAACAAGTATATCGGGTGTTATGGGAAGTGTTCCCGGTTCCGGTTGACCTAATTAATGCAGCCTTACAATCCTTTAATGGATTTTAATATCAGAAACGTATTATGTGTAAGCCAGGTTAAAGAGATGGGTCTTTAATCTAGATTTAAACTGACAGAGTGTGTCTGCCTCCCGAACAATGTTATGTAAATTATTCCAAAGTTTGGGCGCTAAATAGGAGAAGGATCTGCCGCCCGCGGTTGATTTTGATATTCTTCTAGGTATTATCAAATGGCCAGAGTTTTGAGAACGCAGTGGATGTGGAGGACTATAATGTGATAAGAGCTCACTCAAGTACTGAGGAGCTAAACCATTCAGGGCTTTATAAGTAATTAACAAGATTTTAAAATCTATACGATGTTTAGTAGGGAATGCAAGTTATTGTTCTTTATCATGTTACAGAATTACCTTTTTATCTTTATACAAAGGTTAATTTTTAATTAGTTCTTTAGAAAAGTATTATGATTTAAAGAGCTGGGAAACAAAAACATTGATCTTTAAACCTATAATGCAACCAAGTTTACATTTGTTCAATATTACACAGAATACAATATTACTCTAGTAAGTATAAATACTCCATTTCAATTTTACTTTTTACTTGATTTTTAATGTACTTAATGTAACTAGAAGTAAAAAGTACTGATCAATGAAAAAATTTTTAGTTTCAATCTTATATTCTTACATTAATTTTAGATCATATGAAACTTATACGGCAACATGGTCTCATGACAATTTGTAATTATATTGTATTTTTGGCAAATCAGTGACAAATTTATATAAATTTGTACAATCTCATTTGTACATTTTCATACTACCAGTTAACCCACTGAGGGTTATGTTTGGGGGTGTGTTAGGAGTGCAGATTCATGCTTCATGCCTTTTTGCATTACAAATTGTGCCCTGTCCTTCATTGTACGATTTCCCATGAGATCAGGTTGACAGGAAGATGCATGAACATTAATAAATGTTATTTTAAAGTTATTTATAGTTTTTACTTAAAGTAGCTTATCCCTAGAGGTGGGTAGAGTAACCAAAAACTGTACTCAAGATTCAAGATTTGTCACATACACAGTTATATACAGAATACAACCTGCAGTGAAATGTAAATCAGGCCAGCTACTCAGACTGTGCATTATATAAACATCGGATAAAAGATGAATTAGTATAGTAGTTAAATGTACAAAAACAGGAAGTATAAAATTGCACAGTATGTAATGAGGTAGTAACAAAAACAAACCAACAAACAAAAAAAAAATTAAAACAATACAAAGTAGAGTATGTCACTGAGGGTAAGTGAGTTTTGGCCATCAGACAACAGAAGTGTTTGCCTGATGGCAGAAGACTGAACACCAGGATGTATAAGGTTCTTGATGATTTTAACAGCCCTGTTACTGCATCGTCTGATGTGTATATCCTGCAGAGAGGGGAGAGCAGTCCCTGAGATGTTCTATACTCTCTGAAAGCCTTTACAGTCCTGGTTGGAGCAGATGCCATACCAAAATGAGATGCACTGAGTCAGAATGCTTTCTATGATTTTAAGGATTTTTACCTTTGATTCGCAGGAGAATGAGGCTGTACAGACTTCATCCTGTCAGACACTAATGTCATTTTATCTGAATGTTGACTTGAGTTTTATCTGTTTGCACCGGTGTCAATTCATGATTTATCTATCAGTCTGTGGATTTTTCATAGGCTGATATACTAGCAGCTGTTTCAGTAGCTCCCATACAGCATCAGCTACTGATTTTACTGGTTACGTATGTGACATGTCAATGCCACGTTTATGTAGGATAGCTCTTTCTACAATACAGATCGTTTCAAAGCAGCTTCACAGTAATAAACTGGAAAGTAACAGTGGTAATGTTGCAAAATGCATCTATTATGAAACTATTTCAGTTTCAGCAGTAAAGCCTACAGAAGATAATAGTGTCATTATTCAGCTTAATTTAGTTAATGTGGATTCAATTTAGTTCAATAATAGTGTCAGCGCTAAAAAGTTTAGCAATTTACGAAACTAATTCAATTCAGCTATAAAGCAGCTCCAATGGTCACACTTTATTTTTAGATCCAGTTCTTGCTATTAACTATTAACAGTGACTTTTGCCTCAATAAACTCCTAATTTGCTGCTTATTAATAGTTAGTAAGCTAGTTGTTAAGTTTAGGTAGGGGGACTAAGGGATCTATAATGCAGAATATGTGCTTTATTAGTACTAATAAACAGTCAATAATGCTAGTAATATGCTGAGAATTGCTCCTTAAAATGAAGTTTTACTGCTCTAATAGTATCATTATCCGGCTCAGTTCAGTTCAACTTTTGCTCTCAATTAATAGTGTGAGTGCAGTCAAATCAATATTTTCTATATAAGTATGTAACCTTGGTTTTCTGAGGTGCCAGAACTTGGCGGTTTTGGGAAATACACCACATTGGCAATCAAGGGCATAATTTTGGGAGGGACGAACTTTATCCAACTAACTGAATAAACAAAGATGGGGGAGTGTTTGGGAAACCTATTTATCATTATTTCTGAAATTCCATTTGGTTACAACAGTGGTGCAGAAATCACACACTTAACCTTTAAGAATATGCTAGTTGCAAAATGTTATTGGAAGAAAATGTTCTGTACTGAAACAAAATGAAATGTCATCATTTGATATAAACTGGCGATTTTATATATATATATATATATATATATATATATATATATATATATATATATATATATATTCTGAACATGCTAAACTGTACATAATAATCTATTGAGTCATAAAACATTAGGGCTTGGTTCTCAAGTGTTGGCAGTCTAACTACAAGTTCAAAGGAAGAGAGAGACACAATGAATTTCCTCGAGAACATTCCCCAAGAGATTTGAACCCACCAACAGATGAGAGTCTCCGATGGCTTCCCTTCCCATGCCTTCTGCTCCTGAAATGTGCCAGTTTTATTACAGTCACTGAGTTGCATTTCTCAGATCACAACTGAAATTCTCAAAACTACTTGTTCAGACTCCACATCATCTAGTCGCTTGTGCACATCATAAAATCAATTTCTTATTCTTCTGAACAAATTGTCAATGCTTTGGTAAGTTTATGCAACTCTACAATTCTCTGCTCTTTCCTACATTATCAATCACTTATGTCATGTTGATCAAAATATATTATACTGGCTCTTGGTTGCAGGTGAATCTTGAATTTCACTAATGAAGGGGAATGTAACCTTCAACTGGCAAGCATATAGGCAGAGCATAACACAATGTGACAAATTCTGACAATGGAAGAACAACAGCAGTCGGGAAGAAAAAGAGGAGTGAGGATGCATGCTGGAAGGGCAGCGAGGCAAAACAGAGGAAGAGGTAGAAAAGGCCAAGGATGTAGGCACATTTCTGATGAAATAAGGGCCGCTATTGCTGACCATGTTCTGTATCATGACCTTACAATGGCAGAGGTAGGTCGAAAGGTACAGCCAAATATTATGAGAACAGCCATGTCTTCAGTGAATTGTATTATTTAAAAAAAAAAAAAAATCATAAACATAACTCAGGAATTTAAATAAGATTATAACAAATTATAGTACTTTTATACGCATTAAGAAAATTTTACTAGCAATTTCTGAGTGAAAATCGTTTCCTAGCTTTCAAGTAAATCCTACTGCACTTTCTTAAAGTTGCCAGCACTGGCTGCAGATAAAGTCCTAATTGTTGGTGATTTTAATATCCATGTTGATAATGAAAAAGATGCTTTAGGATCAGCATTCATAGACATTCTGAACTCTATTGGGGTTAGACAACACATGTCAGGACCTACTCATTGTCGAAATTAGTAGTCGACCGATATAGTTTTTTTGACAGCCAATGCCAATATCTTGGAAAGCAGGGTGGCCGATATAATTTTATTTATTTTAATTAATATTTAAGAAATTTTAAATCATTTGAAAATGGATTAAAAAAAATAAATGTGTAAAATAATCATAATTATACTTTAGATGACAAAGTATTTTTCACAAATAAATACATATTTAATAAAAATATAATTAAAAAGGAAGTAAACACTGTAACCAACAGGGCACTCAGTATTCTGGGATGTTTGTGTGCATTGGGAATCATATTTTTTTCAAATAAAGCCAAAGTAACACTCATTTTACATACAGCACACAGTGAAAATCACATGAATATGGCAGTGGGCAAATGCATAAAGCCCGCAGCATAATTTGAAATCATGAGTTTAAAGTTTGTCGATCGCGCATCTCTAGTGAAGCTGAACTGTCCTCCTGTCCGCAGTCAATTCGCACGGACCGACCATCACGCAGAGCACACGCGATCATGCAGGATACAAATGCACACTTCACAAGATCTCACAGCTGGATCTGACTAAGTTTGCAAGGCTTGTGAAATAAAATATTCATTAGTCATTCAAAGATTTGTTTAAATGATATAAATGCGCATTTGCTGAATGCTGAAGGCAAACGAGAAAGTATTATAATGTTTGCGTTTCTATTACTAATAATATAAAAGCAATCGCTATAATACTTTTTTGTATACTTTTTTATTCCTTTGCTTAACAGTTCTATCTGATTATTAGACAGACTTCTATCTGTATTAGACAGAACTGTTAACGAAGACAGTAAACAAGAGGGAGAATGTGAGCACTGTGTGCTCAGCCGCTGCTGTTCTCAACGCAGTCAAAATAAAAGTCCCGCCTCGAACACATCGGCCAAAAAGAAAAACTTATCAGCTAATGCCGATATTTGAAAAATGCCAGATATCGGCCGATATATCGGTCGACCACTAGTCGAAATCATACTCTAGACTTAATACTGTCACATGGAATTGATGTTAATGGTGTTGAAATTCTGCAGCAAAGCGTTGATATCTCAGATCATTATCTAGTCTTGTGTAAACTCCATATAGCTAAAACTGTAAATTCTACTCCTTGTTACAAGTATGGTAGAACCATCACTTCTACCACAAAAGACTGCTTTGTAAGTAATCTTCCTGATTTATCTCAATTCCTCAGCATATGCAACAGCTCAGAAAAACTTGATTATGTAACAGAAACTATGTGTAACAAGACTATAAGTCCTGCCTTGTAGGGGGAAATTAATGTTACCTTGGAAGACTTGAGAAAAGGATCTTGGTCCCCCACCCCAGTGCTCTGAGTCTCAGTGTATATGTTATGTATACGTGTTACCTTACTCTGTTGTATAGTGTACTAAAGGGACCAGAGAGTGCAGCTTCAGGTAAGTTTGTAAATACTTATATTAATCTGGTGGCTGCCTGAAGTGTAAATATGTGAGGCAATATAACAGTAACAATTCACATTCTCACACCCTGGTACCTAACAGAGCAAGTGAGACGCCCCTACCCCAAGGTAAACTCAACAAAAATACTCTTAAGATTTAAGGCCCCGATATACTTCAAACGAAGGTCGTTTTCGTTCTTGGTTTGGGGGCAAAAAGAATTTCGAAAAGGCTGAGCGACGGTATACTGTTTTCGAACATTCCAACACCCCCGTGCTGCTGGAGGCGGGATGTAGATTAATGTAAACGTGTCGCGACGCTCACGCGTCTGCCCTAAACACAACAACGATGCAATGGTGTATGTAGGTATTTTATTAAACTGGATAAATTATTACACCTTTTTATATTTTATGTGTTGTCATGATTTGATAAAAACAAAGGTTTATTATTGTATGTTCTTTTGGCATTTCATTTATTGTATATCTTTTAAATTCGCTTATTGAAAGAACAACAACAGCAGCAGGAGCAGCAGCAGCAGCTAGGGTGACCACCCGTCCCGCATTTTGCGGGACAGTCCCGAAATTAAGAGCTTTGTCCCGCATCCCGCAATAAGTAAGCTGCGTCCCGCATTTTAATTATGTATTCTGTATTTTTTTTTTCATCCCAGAAATTGAAATACCAAAATAAGAAATACATTAAACACTGTGATTGGCATTTAAAAATGCATTTGCGCAGCCGTCATGTTCTAGCTGTGAAAATAACCAGCCGACGCAGTCGTAGAGAGGGGTTTTTCCGCTGATGACGACTGCGAAAAAAAAAACGATTGCAGCTTTCAGACATGACTTTCTTTTCATTTTAATAATTCGTTTGAGGCGGTTTCTATGGCATTATTTGAATGACAAGTGTCCAGAGCTCATTATTGTAATGCCAGAGCACAACAAATGTATCCCCTCGCAGGATTCTCTTCACTTTCTCACACAAAACAGATGTGCTCTCTCTCTCAATCAGACATTAGGCCTATGTGTACACGCTCAAAACTCTCTCATGGATTTAATGTTGCCAGAAGCACATCCTGGAGTGTGGGCAATGGGCATCCACCGGCAGAAACGTAAATAGGCGCACAAGACAACGGATGTAATGTAAATCAGTATTTAAATGGCATAACAGTAGTAAATGTATCTGTCTCACATGTGTCCCACATTGTCCTGCAAAATCACATCTACTGTCCCGCAACAGATCTATTGCCAGGTGGTCATCCTAGCAGCAGCATGGTGTAACATTTATTCGAAACACATATATTTGGTACTTGCTACCTTATATCTTTACTCTTTCCTTTAATTCTTTTCATGGCTTTGGAAAACTTGCATCTGATGTTTCTCTATGTTGCTTTTTGCCTAACTCCGGGTCGTCCACACCAAGCTTCGTTGCAATTTCTTTCTAGGAATTAAATGCTTTCTCTGAATCTTTAAATCCTCCTAGGTCACCCCTGATGCCGTCCTGGGATCTTTCTGTCGTCCTGGCTGGACTTCAGAGGGGTCCCTTTGAGCCGCTGGACTCAGTCGAGCTGAAATTCCTGTCGGCTAAGACAGCGCTCCTGACCGCGCTCACTTCCATCAAGAGGGTCGGGGACCTCCAAGCATTTTTGGTGAGCAAAGAGTGCCTTGTGTTCGGGCCGGCCTACTCTCATGTTGTCCTGAGACCCCGGCCTGGATACATGCCTAAGGTTCCCACCACGCCCTTCCACGATCAGGTGGTGAACCTGCAAGCACTGCCCTCGGAGGAGGCAGATCCAGCCTTGGCGTTGCTGTGTCCCATAAGAGCACTGCGCATATACGTGGACCGCACCCGGAGCTTTAGAAGCTCTGAGCAGCTCTTTGTTTGCCACGGAGGTCAGCAGAAAGGGAAGGCTGTCTCCAAGCAGAGGTTGGCCCACTGGATAGTGGATGCCATCGCCTTGGCGTACCAGTCTCAAGGCGAGCCGTGCCCCCTGGGGGTGAGGGTTCACTCCACACGGAGTGTTGCCTCCTCCTATGCGCTGGCGCACGGCGCCTCTCTGGCAGACATCTGTAGAGCTGCGGGCTGGGCGACACCGAACACCTTTGCGAGATTCAACAGTCTCCGTGTTGAGCCAGTTTCTTCCCGTGTGTTGGGTAACAGGTAAGTGGCGGGAAGAGCTGGCTGGTGTCACGCTTGCTGCGCCATTCCCCCTCACCCGGGGATACGAGTGCCTTTTTCCTCCACCAGTTCAGTTCCCCGGACGGCGAACCCTGGTGGAGTTCCTCCAGCACCCCCGGCAGTCAAACTGGGCGGAGCAGTCTGACGCCAGGCCCAGTACTGGTGTTAGCTCGCCCGGGTCTCCGGTCAGCCCCTGTACTGGGCTAGGTGTCCGTATGGCTTGATTCCCTTCGGGTAATCCCATATGTGTATTCTTCCACGGTAAGGTTTCCCTCACGGTAAACCCGTGTCTTCCCTTGACAGAGCCTCTGTCAGGCCCTGCTGGCAGCTCTCCTCCCTACCCTAGGTAGGATCTGCCCCAGGGTCCAGTCGTATGTAGTACTGCCCCAGACCTGGGTCAGTCCATATCAGTGTCTCCACATGTTACCTCCCTTCAGGCAGGATGTGGCCTCCGTAGCGCCCTTCTCCGGAAGGCTCGCTTCCCCGTCGTTACTGCCAAGCTGTAACAACAAATAGGAAAGACTTGAAGCTATCTTTCATTGAAGGTCGAAATCCCTTCCGACTTCTGTGGGAAAAGGAACAGCGGCTTGGCTATCTCCAGCAGCGATGTACTCAGTGGTCCCTGCGGGCACCAAGGTTAGCGAATTTGCACTGGGGCGATGGGAAGGTTGCGACCTTTGCATGGCATTTGTCTGTCACGCGCTCGCTTGTCAGCATCTGCATGCCACAAGGTTGTGACGGGGTTCAGGTTGTGGCGCTTTCCATAGGACCCCTATGTCGTCACGACATAACTCGTAGTGAACGACAGATAGGGAACGTCTCGGTTACGTACGTAACCCTCGTTCCCTGATGGAGGGAACGGAGACGTTATGTCCCCATGCCACAATCTTGAACCATCGCTGGTTGCCAGGGACTCGTTCTCGGCTCCTCAGCGTAAAACCTAATGAGTGGATGCACCTGCCACCTATTTATACCCGTGAGGGCAGGGAGTGGCTCAGGTATGCAAAATCCACTAGCCAATATTCATTGGCGTTTTCTCTTAAAGTCAGAGATGATTGGGGCTTCCAAGTAAATCCCCTGTGTCGTCACAACATAACGTCTCCGTTCCCTCCATCAGGGAACGAGGGTTACGTACGTAACCGAGACGTTCTTCTGCCTGACCTCCGTTGAATGAGAAATGAATCGGGAAAAAAAAAAATCACGCATCAAAGAAGGTGGAGTTCCAGAACACACCCACCCATTGCGTAATCGTCACGGACCAATGGTAGCTCAAAGGTGTTTAGGAGCCAAAACGAACTCCCCCAGAAAGTTCGCTTTGGTGAGCTGTTTCGAACTGCCGAAATGAACTCAAAACGAACTTCGTTTCGGCCTGATTTTGTTCGCAATGACATCATATCAGTTTGTTCTTCGATTTCATTTGAAGTATATCAGGGCCTTTACTTAAACATTCAATCAAATTTATTCCTCTTTTTTTAGAATGTTTTTCTTCTGCAGTGTTTCAGTGGGATAAAGAAGATCAGAACAAGACATGAAATGAATGTAAAAAAACTAATAATGAGGAGATGTCGTCAGGATGGCAGGGTAATAATAAAAAAAACACACGAGCAAAAAAACTCAGCATGGCCCAGGAAAAACTCAGGAACTTTCTGAAACAAAATGGCGCAGCTCAGCCACAGCACGCACTGACTCTGTCTCAAAAGAAAAGTGTTTCCCAAAAGCAAAACTGATCGTAGGCGATGAACAGTCTCGACAAAAATGCAAAAAAACTCAGAGAGAGCGGAAAAAATGAAACACTCCGTGAAAAACTCACTTCCAGTTCATTTATACATTCTCACACACTAACAAGTGCACTTGAATGATGTGCAGGAAGATATTAAAGTCTCTCACTCAGTGTTGCCAACTTAGCAATTTTGTTGCTAAATTTAGCAACTTTTCACACTACCCTAGCAACTTTTTCTTCCAAAAGCACCTAGCAACAAATTTAGCAATTTTTAAAATTTATTTGGCAACTTTTGATAAGTGACTCAGACAATAAAAAGGCACACATTTTCCACCCAAATTACACAAAAAGAGGAAACCAAAGATGCCTAGCAGTACACACATCATGTGAATTGAGTTAGCTGCTATTTGCAATTGTTCAATTTAATAATAATAATAATAATTAAAAAAATTAATAGTTGTCCATTTATGATACACTTTGTTAGTAGCTTGTACCTGTGATTGTTGATCAGTTAGTACACTGTAAGAAAAATAGAAAAGATACTGGTAATTTTCCAGGACATTATCCATTATCCATTGTAACCCAGTAACCTGAAAACACAATGTGTAATTTAAAATGCAGGTAAAAAACCAATACGGAAAATTCTTTCATATTAACATAGTAGATTGTGCCCTATTTGTACAGACTTTTCTTAGAGTGTAGCATATTAACTAACTACTAATACACTGCTAAAGCATAATTGTTGACAATGTGTAGTATTACTTGTTTACTAGCTGTTCAGTTATTCAATGTATAAAATACAGTTATTTATATTTTGATATTATGCATATTGTTTTACAAACAAATCTAAATTAACGTATATAAAATATATTTTTTGCTGAGATTCAATGTTGCCAATTTAGCAATTTTGTAGCTAGATTTAGCGACTTCCCCACCCCTTTTGAGAGACTTTTTTCAAAAGTTTAGGGACAAATAAAGCAACTTCTTGGACAAACCTTATCTAAGTTCTAATCTTGTCCACTGATCTATATTCATCTTTATATAGATCAGTGAATTTGCCATTATGATGTCATCTAGTGACATTTAGCTACCAGTTTTAGCTACTTTCAATTGAAAGCAGTTGGCAACACCACTGAGATTTGATGTTGTGACACAATTTTGCATTGTGATTAAGCAATGACGTCATCGCGCAATGACATCATAACGTCATTTAGCAACTTTTAGCAACAGATCGACCTTCCTTTAGCAACTTTCTCTGAAAATTAGTTGGCAACACTGCTCTCACTCTAAAGCACAGCTCATAAATGATTCGGGAACGCAGCAAAACTCTCAAAAATGCATACAGTTCGAATGATGCAAAAACAACAGTGTTCAGAACGAAACTCACGGCTCCAGCAACTCTCTCCCGTGCTCTCAGCCAGTCTCTCACACCGTTCTCGGTTCGATGATGCAATCAGCCGAACTTCTGCAATGACTCCGTCTCCAGTCTCACACGATGGCGTTAGTGTTCACTTAACTCACAAAAACTCAAACTGTGTATTACTATCTTTTTGCATGTTTTCCACTAAAAACAAAAAACTGTCAATCTCTCACATAGCAATCATGGCATGTCTCTCTCGTAAAAACTGTTCTCTCCTCTTCTTCTTTCCAGATGTCTTTGCATCTCCCGCGAACATACTGAAAACGGGGCAACCCGTCAAAATAAAGTCCCTTAAAAAAAATACCTCCGTTACACATGGACTCTCTCTTTTCTAGCACTTTAGATACGGTTGCTTCTTTACGCTTAAGGAAGATTAAGGAAAAGAGTCCAACACCGTGGTATAGTGAGCACACTTGCGCCCTAAAGAGAACAGCCCGGAAAATGGAGCGCAGCTGGAGGAAAACAAAACTAGAGGTATTTCGTATTGCTTGGCAGGAAAGTACCCTATCCTACAGTAAAGCATTAAAAACTGCTAGATCTGATTACTTTTCGTCTCTTTTAGAAGAAAACAAACATAACCCAAGGTATTTATTCAATAAAGTGGCTAAATTAATGAAAAATAAAGCATCAACAGGTGCTGACATTTCCCAAGAGCACAGCAGTAATGACTTTATGAACTATATTACTTCCAAGATCGATACTATCAGAGATAAAATTGTAACCATGCAGCCGTCAGCTACAGTATTGCATCAGATAGTGTGCTATAGATCCCTTGAGGAACAGTTCCACTCATTCTCTACCATAGGAGAGGAAGAATTGTATAAACTTGTTAAATCATCTAAACCAATAACATGTATGTTAGACCCTATTCCATCTAAGCTCCTAAAAGAGGTGCTTCCAGAAGTCATAGATCCTCTTTTGGCTATTATTAATTCATCATTGTCATTAGGATATGTCCCCAAAACCTTCAAATTGGCTGTTATTAAGCCTCTTATTAAAAAAAACCACAACTTGACCCCAAAGATCTAGTTAATTACAGACCGATCTCGAATCTCCCTTTTCTGTCAAAGATACTAGAAAAGGTAGTATCCTCACAATTACATTCCTTCTTAGAGAAAAATGGTATCTGTGAGGATTTCCAGTCAGGATTTAGACCGTATCATAGTACTGAGACTGCTCTCATTAGTTACAAATGTTCTTATCATTTGATCGTGGTTGTATCTCTCTATTAGTGCTACTGGATCTTAGTGCTGCGTTCGACACTATCGACCACAACATTCTTTTGAATAGACTAAAAAACTTTGTTGGCATTAGTGGAAATGCATTAGCATGGTTCAAATCATACTTATCTGACCGCCATCAATTCGTAGCAGTGAATGAAGCAGTATCATATAGATCACAAGTGCAGTATGGAGTACCTCAAGGCTCACTCCGTTATTTTTCTTGCTTTACATGTTACCCTTGGGAGATCTCATCAGGAAACACGGTGTTAGCTTTCACTGTTATGCTGATGATACTCAGCTCTATGTTTCTTCGCGGCCCGGTGAAACACACCAAATCGAGAAACTAATGGGATGCATAGTCGATATAAAAAACTGGACGACGAGTAATTTCTTCCTGCTAAATTCGGAAAAAACAGAGGTGACCTAAAACCTCCACATGTAATAACCTAGAAAACTGTCTAACACTTGATGGCTGCTCTGTCAATTCTTCGTCATCAGTTAGGAACCTGGGCGTGCTATTTGAAAGCAATCTTTCCTTTGAAAGCCACGTTTCTAGCATTTGTAAAACTGCATTTTTCCATCTCAAAAATATATCTAAATTGTGACCTATGCTCTCAATGTCAAATGCAGAAATGTTAATTCATGCGTTTATGACCTCAAGGTTAGATTATTGTAATGTTTTGTTGGGTGGTTGTTCTGCACGCTTAATAAACAAACTCCAGATGGTCCAAAATGCAGCAGCTAGAGTCCTTACTAGAACCAGAAAGTATGACCATATTAGCCCAGTTCTGTCAACACTGCACTGGCTCCCTACTAAACATCGTATAGATTTTAAATTATTTTTTAACTACTTATAAAGCCCTGAATGGTTTAGTACCTCAGTACTTGAGTGAGTTCTTATCGCATTATTGTCCTCCACATTTGCTGCGTTCTCAAAACTCTGGCAATTTGATAATACGTAGAATATCAAAATCAACTGCTGGCGGCAGATCCTTTTCCTATTTAGCACCCAAACTCTGGAATAATCTACCTAACATTGTTCGGGAGGCAGACACACTCTGTCAGTTTAAATCTAGATTAAAGACACATCTCTTTAACCTGGTTTACACATAACGCACTAATACGTTTCTAATATTCAAATCCGTTACGCTGCATTAATTAGGTCAACCGGAACCGGGAACACTTCCCATAACACCCGATGTACTTGTTACATCGTAAGAAGAATGGCATCTACGCTAATATTAGTCTGTTTCTTACTTATTCCGAGATCACCGTAGCCACCAGTCCAGTCTGTATCCAGCCCAGATGGTGGATCAGGACCTAGAGATGACCTCTACAGCCCTGAATGTCAGCAGAGACCAGGACACCTGGATGAGCCCCAGAGACAGATCCCCAGTGAAGACCTCGTCACCTAGACGGCCATCGGGACAAGACCACAGGAACCAGACGAGTCCTCCACACAGTCTGACTTTGCTGCAGTTGAAACTGAACTGCTGGTTTGGTCTGGCCAGAGGAGAACTGGCCCCCCGATTGAGCCTGGTTTCTCCCAAGGTTTTTTTCTCCATTCTGTCACTGATGGAGTTTTGGTTCCTTGTCGCTGACACCTCTGGCTTGCTTAGTTGGGGACACTTAATTTCCAGCGATATCATCGACTGGATTGCACAGATACTATTTAAACCAGTGGCTTTCAAACTTTTTTCAGAGCGACCCTATTTTTTTCTTTTTAAATTGACGCAATCCATATATATATACATATACATATACACATATATATATATATATATATATATGGAAGGAAGGAAGGAAAGAAAGAAAGGAAGGAAAAACAACTGCGCTACAGACCAATCTCGAGTCCCACCATAGAGCTCCGGAAGGATGCTCTGTTCCAAAATCAAATCACTGTCTGTGCCTCTGAAATTAGTGAGGGTGCTTGTCTTCGTGCACATCTATTCTGACATATCATATTTTGTCCAGTCCATAGTTATGATTATCACAATGTCATTGCGATTTCGAGAGAATATGCGGATGTCACTTCCGAAAGTTTGTTGCAAGTACGCCACACTGGTCCTCTTAGCAGCATGAAAAACAAAACTTTTATTAAACACAAATAATTAGAAATGAACAACAAGTAACACAAGTAACACATTACTTGTGTTACTTGTACACAAGTAACACATTGAATTTAATCTGACATTTCGAAATAAAATAAATAATATTTGTTTATTTACAACTTCAAAAAGCTGCTGCAACACACAAGCCTTACAAAGATTTCCAAGTCTGGCAACGTTCTGCCTCATTCACATGACCCACCTGAATGGTTTAGCCACTTGCATGTTGGATGCCAGCTTAGAGTTCATAAATTTGAGTGCAAAGCAGACAGCAAGTGCTGGGACTACCGGTGAGAATACTCAGTCAATGAGAGGTGGATTCAATGACGTGACAACAGAAATAGATTAGGGCAATCTCACAAAGACCATCTCTAGGGAGATTGAATGCTCCCCTTTCTCTTGCTCTGTGGCCATCAAGGGCTTTTCATGGGAAGGAAGCAATCTGGAAGCTACTTCCCTCAATTGTATATTTCGTCTTCAAGCAAACAGAAGATGTAGCAAAGGGTGAAAGCAAAGCCAAAGATGTGGCAATCCTTGAGTTTAACAGTTTTTCAGTTACATTGGTAGTGAATTCACTTTCAGAGTCCATTCAGTCAACATTTTAAGGATCATGAATGAGCTGTTTCAAAACAACATATGAATATGAATAACTGCATGCTACTTTCAGGCTACCAAGTTGTTTAACTCAGTTATTTGGTTAATAATGATTTCATTTTGTCTGTTTGTGCCATGCAGGCTTGTGGTGTTGGAGCAACGTTATTTATAGTCTACACACAAGATCTCAGGTTCACTCAATGGACAGCCAATAATGAGGACATTGTTTCACTAGTGAAAACCCAACTTATTCAGTTCTTCTTGGCAACAGAACTAGACAGAAAGAGCCAGATCAACATGGAAACCTCAATGTTAAACAACCATTTGCCTTCTATTTGTCAGCATTTCAAAGAACTATCTTTATGAATTGTACACGTCTTTGCAGAAATTAAACACTTGCATCACAAAGGAAAACACAGTCAGCAACAGGTGCAGACATGGGGTAGAAATCAGTGGAAGTGTGTCAAAGCACATTGCTGTGACCATTAATGGTATTGTTTCTGAGTGAAAGCTAGCTGTAAAAACCTTTGAATTCACTTCAGGCTTTTCACTATAGAACAAACCACAGTCTCTCACTGCAAGGGCAAAAGCCAAGCCTGTTCACTTCCATCAGACAGAGTTTGCTTTGAGTTTGTAGAAAACGTCTTTGTCATTTCTGAAGTAAATTCTTTTTCATCATTTTTTAAAGACTTTATTTTGGCATTTTTCTAAGTTGTTTTTCTAAGTTGTTAATGTACACTGTTAGACGAGGAAGACACGGAAGCAGTGGAACAGCACCGCGGGTTTTGCTCTTTTGGATGAACCCGCGAGAGTGGAAGAGTTCCGGAGAACATCTGCGCTGTGTGTCGATGCACCTTACAAGAGAATAAGACCAGCAAGCAAGGTAAAAATATGTGTACGTTTGTCTGTGTTTGTGTCATATTTTTGCACACCAGTTTAACCTAGTAACATTTACCTGTCATCGTGGTGGTAACAAACTTTACTATGGTAAACTGCGCTGTCATTACGACTTACGACTTTTGTCAGCTTATTGAATTAAGTTACCGAATTAAAATTATTTTTAACAAGTAATGCTTATCTTATATTAACATTAAGTTAACTAATGTGAAATTTTGTTCAGGTGTTAGTAGTATAATGTTGGCCAGTAGCCTATTGAAAAAATAAAATCATATATTAGCTTGCTTAAACAAGTTTTATGGCTAGGTGCCTTTCTAGTTTTAGAATTAGTTTGTTATTTAGATTTACTGCATTTTTTTTTTGTATTTGTGTTTTAAAGGCAACTGCAATGAAGCATCAAGAAAGACATGAGCATGTCAGCCACCCTGAGACTGATAATTCATGGTAAGAGAACAATATTGTTTTGAGAGGTTTGTGTGTTTATATGGGGTTTGCCTTTTAAAAGTGTGTCACTTCTACTTGTTTTTCAGAGAAGACATTTCTGTCACTAACAAAGTGGATGGCGAGCAAAGGTGGTGGCCACGTTTTGGAGCAGCACCTGGGTTTTGCAGATGGCTATGTATTTTTGTGAGGATAAATCCAGAGGATACAACATAATGCACTGCAAAAACATCCTAAGACAGGAGAAATGGTGAAGATGCACTGTTCCAGCATTGGAAGACTGTATTTTTAAGTGTTATACATACAATGTTTTAAATAAAGAATTTGATATTTTGTAATTATTGTGTCTGTTTTAATTGAATGCCAGTAGTACCTATGTAGAGTAAAAATAAAATTAATTCTATATAAAAATGATAAAATCTAATGAAATCTATATTAAAATGAATGAATTACAGTAGTATACTGATGAATTGGATTATTTTTACAGTAATTTTACTGTAAGAGTACAGTTTGCAACTGTAAATCAAATACAGTTTGCTACTGTAAATCTTAATTACAGTAACTTACTGGCAACAGTGTTGCCAGTAAGTTACTGTAAAAACCCTTTGAAATGTCTAACAGTGTACAACAAATCCTTGCACTACTAAGATTTAACTTCTTAACTGTCACAAAAAAGTAAGAAGAAATGTTTTCAGTGAGAAGAAGAGAAGAAGAATATACAGATATATATACAAGAAAATATACAGATACAATTTTTTCCCCATTTGATTTAGTATTTGACTTTTGCATCGAATACAATGTGATTTTCAGTAATCGTGATCTGGCAGCAAAAGCACATTTTTCCACTTGAGTGAGCGATTCTTGGACAGTTTTCCTTGTGCATGAAATCACCCACATTTGAACAAACCAATTGAGAACACAAAACAATAATGACGGTTCGGCGCAGGTGCCAAAGCTGCTCTGTATCCGCTCACCTGAATCCCTCTGTAAATGGCACAGATTTGCAGAGAATTAGACAAATAAACAGTTTAGAGACAGTTACATGCATATTCCCCACATTTTACTATTGGAAGCCTTATGTTACACCTCAAATGACAGGGCAATTTAATAAGCCAGTCCCTAAACTCTCTCAGATGGCTTGGGTCATCTTTTTTTTGGTCATTTTTGGAATTACTTTTAAACGTTTTTAGAAAATGTATGAAGTCATTTCCTATCAAGTTCACACAAATGTGCTAGCAGAGTAACCAAAGTAGAATGTATTTCATCACATTAGTTATGGACATGCTCCGCTAATATCTGATGCCCAAAATAGTGCTTAAATCTTTTAAGGACATTTCACTGTGCATAACCCTAGTTTATCGGCATTCTAAACCCTGCTTTTATCCCCAGATAAACGTATGTTTCACATTTGCAATTTAGAAGCGAGGTTAGCACCGCTAACAAAACCTTGGGTTTTGCCATGCCAAATTTACACATTGTGAAATGATGCAGGGTTAGAATGTTAATGCTAGATGTTTAGCAACCATCCAGATAGCACACATACATCTGCAAGATGACTGTTAAAGAGCACTTCATCTGGAAAGCTTCTGGTGTGTACAAACATCTGATAAATGTCTATAAGATTCCAATGAAGTAAAAACACAAAACAAATCACAATTTTTTATTTATTTTTTTCAGTCAAAGATGACTAAGCAGCACCAGAGTGTTGGGAGAATAATACAGTTCCCTTTCAGTCGGTCACTCCGAGTCACGTCGGTGACCGAGGAATTGGGATCTCACCAGAGAGACCACTCCACATCGAGTGTAACTAAACGAGCCAATGGACATTGGCATGCGGTATTTTGCATCTGGCTGCCACACCCCGCATTGCGGGTATAAGAGGCAGCAGGTGCACCGCATTAATTCATCTTTTCGCTTCGGAGCCGAGCGGTGGTGCATCACTACTGCTCTCTACTTCGGTGTTGCAGAGAGAACGAGAGTGTGGGCGTTACGGCAACAGCAGCGGTGGTCACTGTCTCACGGGTATCGAGTTCGTGCTGACAGCCACACCAAGAGTGCGTGGTGGCCAGCTCCCCTGCATGCTTCAGCAATAAAAGAGCATTTCTCTAAAACAGCATTCTCTAAAAGAGCAACATGGGTGATCTCGTCTTTTTAAAGATGTCTTATCACCCGTGTGTTTCTGGGTGTGGTCGTTTCCTGGCGCCTCAGGATGGTCACGATCGCTGCTTCACGTGTCTGGGCATTCAGCATGCTGAGGAAGCTTTCGTGGATGGTTCATGTTCTTCTTGTGGGGACATGATCATCTCAGAGTTGCATAAAAGACTACGCTATGTCAAACATGGCAGAGTCCCTCTGCCTCTGCTGCGATCCAGCGTTCATCCCGGCACCCGGGGCGGCGCTGCGTCCGGTGGAGTCAGAGGTGATTTGAGGATCACGGTGAGGGCTTCCCCAAGTGGAGTTCCTCACCCCTCAAGCACTCTGCAGCTGGTGGAGTTGCCGACGGAGCGTGCTGAACTCTCTGCTGGACAGAGGGCACCACGCGTTTCCTTCGGTGCCCCCTCTGACGATCAGATGTCGATCGCTGCATCGGAGGGCGAGCCCTCTCTCTCCGGGGATGACGACCTGGCTGCGTTGCCCCCTTCTGGTGTGGTAGCGTTGTCCGAGCCAGACCCAGAGATGACGGCCATGCTTTCCCGGGCTGCCGAGAATGTCGGGCTCGTGTGGAATCCTCCACCACGTCCCGATCCTTCGAGGCTGGATGAATGGTTTCTCGGTGGGGGTCGCGCTGAGAACTCAGCGCCCCCCTCCAGTGCCATTCTTCTCAGAAGTGCATGAGAAGCTAACAAGATCGTGGAAGGCACCTTTTACTGCCCGAAACAAATCTTGTAGCTCCTCTGCTCTCACCACCCTCGATGGTGGGGCCGCTTTGGGGTATGCGGGCATCCCCTCAGTGGAGCAGTCTGTGGCCATGCAACTGTGTCCAACAGCTGCTACCACTCTGCGGGGGTGACCCGTGTCTTCCCTCACGGGCCCGTAAGTATTCGTCAGGTCTAACTGGTAGTGCTTATAGAGCTTGTGGGGAGGCGGCTTCCGCCCTCCATGCCATGGCGTTACTGCAGGTCAACCAGGCCAAAGCCCTGAAAGACCTGCACGAGGGTGGTCACGACCTGGCGGGTCTACATGAACTGCGTGCAGCGACGGACCTTGCGCTTCGAGCGACGAAGGTGACCGCACAGTCTCTGGGTCGTGCGATGTCCACGCTAGTGGTCCAGGAGTGCCATCTCTGGCTGTGTCTAGCTGACATGAAGGAGCATGAGAAGATAAAGTTCCTGAATGCTCCCGTGTCGCAGACCGGCCTCTTCGGTGACGCTGTTGAGAGCTTTGCCCAGCAGTTCTCGGCAGCACAGAAGCAGACTGAGGCGATCAAACACATCATGCGCAGGAGGAAACCTGCTGCTTCCACTCCGGCTGCAGTCCCTCAGCCTACTCGTCGCCATGGGCGCCCCCTGCGGCCACCCCCACTCCCACGCAGCCGCAGCAGCCTTCCACCAGGCAGCGTCGTGGAGCCAGTCGCAGGTAGGACGCCCTGCCTGTCCAGGCCCCCGCCAAACCTGGCGGCAAGCGCAAGTGCAAGAGGCCCTGAGACGGGCGACCCAGAGATGGAGGAGACTGCTCATCGGTAGATGGTGACCGCACCAGCGGTACCCAAAACTTCAATAACAGACCGGTTTCCTCAGTCTCTGGGTCTCAAGAGGAGGAAAGTTCTGAGCTGTGCATCACGGGTTCGCTTCCCTCCTCCTCTCTCGCCAGCAGGCAGCAGTGGGTTGCCCAAGAGCACCCCTCCTGCCCATTCGTGGAACCAGGTAAGGGCTGTAACACTCGAGTCCCCGCTTCATGTCGTCACATGCCGGGCTGTCACAAGCCTCAAGCCGGGTTCCTGTATTTCCTCCCGCACGAGGAGGAATCAGGTAAGTGTTACACTTCACACCCAGACCCCGCCCCCTGCCGTCACAGGTCAGGCCATCACAGGCCGGGTCCCTGTGTTCCACCACGCTGCCCCACCGCGGGTACATCAGTGGCCCCATTGGTCCCGCTGACACGGTCTCTCAGAGCCTGGTTAGCTCCTGCAGACCATCAGACTCGGCTACGCGATTCAGTTCGTCTGGCGTCCCCCCAAGTTCAGGGGCATCCGTTTCACTTCAGTCAAGGCCGTCAATGCCCCTGACTTGCATTCGGAAATTGCAGTCCTGCTGGCGAAGGATTTGATAGAGCCAGTCCCTCCAGCCAATATGAGGTCAGGGTTTTACAGCCCTTATTTCATTACGACCGATCTTGGATCTGCGAGTTTTGAACCGTGCGCTTAACAGGCTGCCGTTCAAGATTTTCGGGTGCATCTGTCCCCAAGACTGGTTTGCAGCGATCGACCTGAAGGACGCGTACTTTCATGTCTCGATCTTCCCGCGACAAAGGCCATTCCTGTGATTCGCGTTCGAGGGTCGGGCATATCAGTACAAGGTCCTGCCCTTCGGGCTGTCCCTGTCCCCTCGTGTCTTCACCAAAGTAGTAAAGGCAGCCCTTGTTCCCTTGAGAGAACGGGGAGTGCGCATCCTCAACTATCTCGACAACTGGCTCATACTCGCACAGTCTCGCGATCAGTTGTGCGCACACAGGGACCTGGTGCTCAGACACCTCAGCCAATTGGGTCTTCAGGTCAACTGGGAAAAGAGCAAACTCGTGCCAACACAGAGGATCTCTTTTCTTGGCATGGAGTTGGATTCGGTCAGCCAGACAGCATGCCTCACCCAGGAACGTGCTCAGTCAGTGCTGAACTGCCTCAAGACTTTATCAGGCTCCATCGGTCCCACTGAAATTTTTTCAGAGGCTCCTGGGACATATGGCGGCAGCTGCGGCGGTAGTTCCGCTCGGTCTGCTCCATATGAGACCACTTCAGTACTGGCTCCATGGCCGAGTCCTGAGGTGGGCGTGGTGATGCGGTACTCACCGGGTTCAGATTACATCAGCCTGCCACAGAACCTTCAGCCCGTGGACAGATCCCTCATTCCTTCGGGCAGGAGTGCCCCTGGAGCAGGTATCCATGTATGCTGTGGTATTCACGGATGCCTCGGCCACCGGCTGGGGAGCCACGTACAATGGGCACGCAGTGTCAGGGGTATGGACGGGTCCCCAACTGCGTTGGCATATCAATTGCCTCGAGTTACTGGCAGTACGCCTTGTCCTGAGCCGCCTCAGAGGACGCCTTCGGGGCAGTGACGTTCTGGTCCGCATGGACAACACTGCAACCTTTGCGTATATCAACCAGCAAGGCGGTTTACGAACTCGTCTGAGGTCCCTTCGTGCCATCCACATCCCAGGAGTGTTCAATCGGGCAGCCGATGAGCAGCCGTCTCGAGCAGCACTTCCAGGGGAGTGGAGACTCCATCCCCAGGCGGTTCAGCTGATTTGGAATCGGTTCGGAGTTGCTCAGGTAGACCTGTTTGCATCTCAAGAAACCATCCACTGCCAGTGGTTCTACTCCCTAGCCGAGGCAACGCCCGGCACGGATGCACTGGAACACAGCTGGTCCCGGGGCCTGTGCAAATATGCGTTTCCCCCAGTGAGCGTACTAGCACAGACACTGTGCAAGATCAGGGAGGACGAGGAGCAGGTCCTGTTAGTGGCTCCATATTGGCCCAAAAGGACCTAGTTCCCAGAACTCATGCTCCTCGCGACAGCCTTCCATGGCCGATTCCTCTGAGGAAGGATCTACTTTCTCAGAGACGGGGCACCAGGTGGTGAACCTGCAAGCGCTGCCCCTGGAGGAGGCAGACCCAGCCCTAGCTTTGCTCTGTCCTGTACATGCGCTGTGACAGTACATAGATAGATTCAAAGTCAAAATCAAAGTCAAAGTCTGCTTTATTGTCAATTCTGCCACATGTACAGCACATACATACAGAGAATTGAAATTGCGTAACTCTCAGACCCTTGGTGCATACAGTTAACAATAAAACACTAACAGTAGACGTAAAATGCAGATAAATACAGTTTAAATATAAAAACAAACTACAGATATACAAATAAGGACATTGTAGAATTATAGATTAAGATATATAGATTCTCAGAGCTTTAGGACATCAGAACAGCTCTTTGTCTGTTACGGAGGACAGCAGAAGGGGAAGGCTGTCTCCAAGCAGAGGATGGCCCACTCGATAGTGGATGCCATCACCTTGGCCTATGAAGCACAAGGTGTGCCCTGCCTGCTCAGGCTGCGTGCTCACTCCACTAGGGGTGTCGCATCACCCTGGTCGCTGGCTCGTGGTGCCTCGCTAGCAGGCATTTGTAGAGCTGCGGGCTGGGCGACTCGTAACATGTTCGCTAGGTTCTATAACTTGCGTGTCGAACCGGTTTCCTCCTGTGTTCTCACCTCAAATGGGTAGTGGCACTGAGAGGCCCGGTTTGGAGTCGGCTTGCGGCGTCCTTAATGCCTAAATTCTCCAGAGAGTTCCCTACCGGGCTAACCCTGTCGAGTCTTCCAGCACTCCGGTGGCCAGGCGTGGCGGAGAGTCCGGCATCAGGCCTCTCAGCCAATGAATTCTTGAAATCTAGTGCGAGGCTAGTGCCCATATGAATGACCCTGTTGGGATCCCATATGTGTATTCCACGGTACACTTACTAGGGCCGTGTCTTCCCTGGCAGACCGCATTCTGACGTCTCTAAATGATGCAGCCTGAGCCATCTCAGAGACTTCCATGTGCAATAGGGCCCTACGGGATTACTTCACATGAGTAAATGTCACTTAACCCCCTTTGGGAGGAGGTGACTCCGCAGTGTGCCCCTTCCAGGTAGAAGGGCATACTTTCCCAGTGTTATCCAAGTCCTACTGTTGGGTTGCTCTAGGAACTGCAGTAGTTGACCTTCTCTGTGTAGAGCCCAGTCCTATCGTCTGCCTTATGGGAAGGTCCATGGGGCCTACACAGGGCACTGGAGGGGGCAGCTCCTGTGGCACTTTGGTAGGGATCCCAATTCGTCGGTCACCGACGTGACTCGGAGTGACTGACTGAAAGGGAACGTCTCGGTTACGCATGTAATCCTTGTTCCCTGAAGGAGGGAATGGAGACGTCACGTCCTGTCGCCACAGTTGCTGTACAACCGCTGAGCTGCCGAGTCACCGGCTCGGCTCCTCAGCGAAAACATGAATTAATGTGGTGCACCCGCTGCCTCTTATACCTGCACTGCGGAGTGTGGCAGCCAGATGCGAAATACTGCATGCCAATGTCCATTGGCTCATTTAGTTACACTCGAAGTGGATTGGTCTCTCTGGCGAGATCCCAATTCGTCGGTACTGACGTGACGTTTCTGTTCCCTCCTTCAGGAAACGAGGGCTACATACTTAACCGAGACGAGCTATATGGCTTCATTCTATTGTTGCACTACTTTTAAGGAGCTTTTACTGTCCTTTGGTCTTTGCATAGAAATTCTCAACATTCTTAGTCTCAACATTCTTAAAATTTAATGTTCGGAATTCTGTGATTCTTTCATGTTCCACTGAAAGAAATGCAATCAAACACATCCAGAGTCACTAACAGGGGAGGAGTAGTGCAACAGTTGGTGGTTCCTCTGGTGGTGGAAGATATAAGTTGTAATGACGTAGTAACATGTGAGGGGCACAATGGATCTGAGAGAGCCAAGGAAATGAGAAGTTCCTCTACGTGCATCTTGAACGCAGTGTCCTATACATCAGGAAGCTACCAGCGGCTGCTCCCAAGGGGATTCAGTCAAATCTCTCCTCCACACAATGCGCTCCAAAAACACCATGACGTAGAGTGTCCTTGGCATTTAAAACAACAAAGCTCAATGTAGGATTAATGAGAGAACAAGTAAAGCACTATTGTAGAATTCATTGAAAAATAAATAATGGGTGTGTTCTAAGGTGTAAGGCTTTGGCACAGCTTTCTAGATATTACTGGCAGGGCCTTTGTGAATTCATGTTTCTGGAAACAATTGTTCACACTCAGTTTAATGCATTGATTTCCTCTTGCGGGGCAATGGGTGATGGAGAGTCTCGCTGTGCCCCTCGCTAAAAGGATTAAACTCAGGGTAGCCACTTTCAATTCATTCAGTGCTACCACTCTCACAGTGGCTCTTGTTTTGAGCTCCAGTGGGAAAAAAAAATAAAAAAAAAATAAAAAAAATAACTCTCTCTGAAAAATTAGAATGAAGAAATAAGGCTGATTGATAGGATTGTCTTAGCAGTGGCTGAAAGACTGGATACTCTGAAGAGTGCACATAAATTACCTTACTTACCACTAAGTGCAGAATTTTGTAGCATTTAGGGTACTTTATGATTAGTTTTTAATTGAAAAAGGACGTCACATGCAAGCTTTGTATACTGTGAGAATGAAATTGGTTTTAATGTTGTAAATAGAATTTAAATTTAAGAAGCAAAAGAACAATGTTTCACACTATTAATTTTTTCCTGAAATAACTTTTCAGACTATACTTTGATAGCACACATACATCTTAGAGACGTCTATTTGAAGTGCGTGTTTATATCTAGAAGAGGTATTTTTTTAGAGTGTTTGCTCATCTGCAATATGTCTATGGGACATTTCCTGTCAGACGTCAAATAGACATTTAGAAAATGTCTTTAAGATGTTTATTATTTAGAATGTATGTAAAACTTGGTAGATTGTGGCACTTGCTATTTGAACACACACACAAAATCATGGAAATAATCTGAAAAGGTTAAATGGTCCTGAAAAAAATAGTCACACTTGTACTTCTCGTGGTCAGAAATGACTGCATTGGAAATGAATGGGAAGTGGAAACATTTGGTACTATGCCTGAACAATATCTTACTGAAATCTTACTCAGTTTTGAGATATCAACCTCAAATTTGGAACACAACTTGTTTTGATTTATGGCTTTGATTTTCTTGCAGTTTTGGAGTAATACTTGTTTTGGAAAATATATTTTATATAAAATTTTAAAATAGTAATCTTAACAGTCAACTTAAAATAGTATCATATTGAGTAGACATAACTTGCCATGCATGAGTTGTATGACGTTTTTTGTGTATTTTAAAAATATGGCCTTTCATACTTTATTGCTTAAACATGAATGCATAGTCTCAATTAGCTCTACTAAATAATTAAAGAAAGAAAGAAAGAAAGAAACAAAAACAATTAGAATGAATTAAAACAAAATATTATTTTAAACATGAAACCTTTACATTTAAGTAAAAATAATATTTAGATAGTTGAAAGACTCTAATGCAATGAAGCATATGCAGTCATTGCATACAATGACATATACAAAAACTAGTAGCAGTCATGCAAAATACTTGCAACCTATTGATAGTACGGTCAAGATCATGCAGTCAAATACCTGTCTTAGTCCATGTGGCATAATTGTTCTTTGCAAAACAATGCTACACATTGTAAAACGTTATAACTGTCACAGTCCTGTCCGTCTTGTCTTGTGTGTTTCCCCCTCCTTGCCCATAACTGGTCCTTCCTGTTCCTTGTTAAGTTTGATTGTTTATCATTTATTTCAGGTGTGTGTGTATTAATTATCATGTGTATTTATTTCCTGCCTGTTCAGTTCATTTTGGTTTGGTCTCTTCATTACTCCTGGTGTTCCTGTGTGTCCCAGCCTTGCCTTGTCTTGCCCTGTCTTGATTTGGATTTATTAAAGACTGTATTTTGAATTTACCTTCGTCTCCTCGTTCATCCCTCTTGTGTGCACCGTGACAATAACATAGTATCAGCAAAATCTTTTAAACACAAATGTACCTTTTAAAACTAAATAAAACAGGAAACCACCTTTAAAAGAGGAAGCACCGTATTTACCACATTTCTGACACAAATACCCAGTGTTGCTTTTAGCCAAACTAAAAAAAAAAAAAAAAGGATGAAGGAAGGTGTAGAACATGAATGTTGCTCTAACCCCATATCCTGTCATTGTAAGCATGAAACCACAGCGGCAGAGAGCAAAGACCATCAAGCACTTTGGCTGCCCACTTATCCAAATATGTGAAATATTCCCGAAACCCGAGTGAAGAAATAGCTTCTCTACACCTGATAAGTGTTTGTCTCCATACAGCCTCTTAGCTTTCACCATGAAAGCATGTGGGCCTCCCAAACTTCAGCATGTAGAGTCTCAAGAGCAATTACCTGTCAATATAGATCACTAACTATAATACTGAGAGCTGCTTGAAACATATATGCTTTTTAAAAGCTCAGAATGTCTTTTATTACATGGTGATATATTTTCACTTATCAGAACATTCCTCACATTCATTTCAGCCTATATTTAATGGAAAATCTGTCATAAATAATGTTCTAGATATAACATGTTTTAGATTTAGATGTGGCTACTTCATTCTGTGATTAATACTGCAATAAAGTTATTTATTTTGTAGCCAAGAATATATGTGCCCATAGATAAACTAACCCTGAGAAATATTGCTTAGTAAAATTTCACTGAGTAAAAAACTACAATATGGCATACAATATAAAAAACATTTTCACTAATGCATAATCATAACTCACTCAGTTACTCACACACTCAATGGCACTTCACTCAAGGCACACTTTTAAAGCAAAAAAAAAAAAAAAAAAAAAAAAAATTGTTCCATAATGCACTGATTGAGTGCACTCACTGTCAGAACATTATGATGTTAATTTGAACAAATAGGGCTATTGGTTCCATGTTAAAGCTGTGAAAATATTGAGAGGGCCCAGTGTCCCATCAACCCACAAGTTTCCGTGTTACTACACTTCTCCATGTCTGACTGTTTAGTTTCAAAACAAGGAACACAATATTTCCACACCACATTGAGTGATAAAGTATTTTCCATCTTCTACCACGTGAGCGGGCTGAGTGAGGTTCCACTTTGATTTATGACAATATTTAAAATACTTTAAAGCAACAAAACAATAAATGTTCTTTTTTTATTATTGAAATTCATTTTTAAATTAAATTAAATTAAATTAAATTAAATTAAATTAAATTAAATTAAATTAAATTAAATTAAATTAAATTAAATTAAATTTTGCTTTGTCTCGTTTTGGCATTAAAAATGATGCTTCGCACTGGAATTTGCACTCTGCTTCTTTAAACAGTAAACCTCGCTTACTTTGATTTGATTGGCCATCTCAATCATTTTGACATAGATGAGCGGTATTAGACCTGTGAGGCAGACCAACCTAAAAATTAAAACCTTTTGTCATCTTAACAAACAGTGCACTGCATAACAGTGCAGCAGAGAAATTCAGATATTGGCAGGATAATTTGACCATTTTCTAATTAATGTCCATGGCTTTCATTGGCCAAGGAGCCCAAAAGACCGTATAGAGCATGTAGACCATGTAACAGACATGTAGAGCAATCAGTCACAGTTTGTTTTGTTCAGCATCATGTTTAGGGGCATGCAAATGTAAAGTCGATGCAGCCAACAAATCATCCATTCAAGAACATTGTTTTCAGTCGTAAAGATTCTCAGCAGTGAACTTCACATACTTCCAGTGTTTAGTTGATTCTGATAAGAGCTTATTTGCACAGTTGCACAAGGTTTATCTTGGCTAACTAACACTAACCATCTTCCTTTGTAGAATACAAGGCTCATCGTAATGGATGTTTTATTTAATTTTTTTTATTGACGCTGACAAAATTTTCACAGTCACACAGATTACAGTTGTTTCTGCAAGTTGAAGCAATCCATTCGCTTCTATTTTCTGTAGCTTTCAGCAATCTGCAAAAAGAAAACTCGGATTATTATTATTTTTTTTTATCTATTTGCAGTCAATCGAACAACAGTTCTTTCCCATTTTAGAGGTGTTTAATTTTATGGCATCCTGGAAAAATTTCTCACCATTTTGAATTTTCTGAAAAACCTACCTTTTCGAACTAGACTATTGGTCCAGTTCACATGAAAGTTGGTACCATCTGGAGACCCTCATGACAAAAATGCATCAAAAGAATTTTGATACATCAAAGCATTGTGAAGATATAAACATTTTAAATAGTCAGGTGTCACCCATTTTTACAAACTGACCTATTTGACAAACACATGTCCAAACTTAGCAAAACCTGATACACAAAGACAATGTTAGGATATTCTGAGGACATACCATTTGAAATGAGGCTGCGTATCAAATCTTGTGGAACTCGACCACAATGTGACACTATAGTATGCAACTTCACATTTTTTCTTAAAACTTGATCCATGCTTGCTACATGTTACAGTCATAATCATCATCATCATCATCATCATCATCATCTCCATTTCTGATAATCCCAAATTGCTACTGTCAAACAGGTTTGTGTACAGATTAAACTCATGACCGTGAGAAGAGGATGTCGTTCCTTCAGCACTGGATCTCAAAGGATGTTGTTACATTGATAATATTAACTTGTGGCTACGACATATGATCTCATTCTCACAAGTTAATA
This sequence comes from Spinibarbus caldwelli, assembly GCA_039654775.1. Lineage (NCBI taxonomy): Eukaryota > Metazoa > Chordata > Actinopteri > Cypriniformes > Cyprinidae > Spinibarbus > Spinibarbus caldwelli. The sequence continues at coordinate 3,868,994 of CM077235.1, read as the reverse complement.
TGTCATCGCCTCAACATTCTGTGGCATTTACACAAGTTAATATTTGAAATAAGTATTGTTTTTGGATCATTTTGGAAATATTCACTCATAAACTGACGTGCATAAACTCAGATTAGTGAGACCTACAATCAGTTAGTTCCAAAAAGAAATACAAAACCTTTGTTAACGGAAAGAAAACAAGTTAATTAAAAGACTGAATCCAAGATTTGGCAATAATAGAGCATAATGAGAAACTTATAAGCAATTTTTGTAGGCTGGCCATTTTTGACCAGGAACAGTGTAACAAGGTGACAGGGAAAAATCCCCAAAAAAAGTACAAAAATTATCATAAGGTTTTGGGGAATTTGTTATCCTATTTTTAGCTAAGTCATCAGGTTTTATCTAATGCAATAATATTAACTAGTATTTCAGGAAAAAGAAAATCCTCTATGGGAAAAATGACTGGAATACATGGGGGTTAAACTGAGTGTTTAAATGATAGGTAGAAAATTACCTTTCATTTTTACATTTTGACTGTTTTTGTTTTAAAAATTCTACTAACATTATAAGTGCACCTCAGGAAGCATTATAAAAAAACAATGCAATGCACCAGTCTTCATTCATCTTCTCAAAGATACTACATTATAGTTCCCCTTTCAGTCGGTCACTCCGAGTCACGTCGGTTGACCGACGAAATTGGGATCTCGCCAGAGAGACCAATCCACTTCGAGTGTAACTAAACGAGCCAGTGGACATTGGCATGCGATTATTGCATCCAGCTGCCGCTGATCACAGCGTGAGCATAAGAGGCAGCTGGTGCACCGCATTAATTCATCCTTTCGTTTCGGAGCCGAGCGGTAGTGGTTGAAGCTACTGCTCTCCCTTTCCTAGAGAGTGTTCTGCTAGACGAGTACGGGCGTCTAGCAGCGCAGCTAGACGGCGCAGCAGCAGTGGTCACGGTGTCCGGGAGAGAGAGATCGTCTTCCTGCTGACAGCCACTCTAGGAGTGTGCGGTGACCAGCTACCCTGCGTGGTTCAGCACTAAAAGAACAATTTCTCTAAAAGAGTAACATGGGTGATTGTGTCTTTTCAAAGATGTCTTATCACCCGTGCGTTTCTGGGTGTGGTCGTTTCCTGGCGCCTCAGGACGGTCATGATCGCTGCCTCACGTGTCTGGGCATTCAGCACGCTGAGGAGGCTTTCGTGGATGGTTCGTGTTCTTCTTGTGGGGACATGACCATCTCGGAGTTGCGTAATAGACTCTGCTATGTCAAACATGGCGGAGTCCCTCTGCCTCTGCAGCGATCTGGCATGCGCCTCTGGATCCGGTGGAGTCAGAGGTGATTTGAGGATTACGGTGAGGGCTTCCCCAAGTGGAGCTCCTCACCCCTCAAGCACTCCGCAGCCGGTGGAGCGGCCGAAGGAGCGTACTGGGCCCTCTGCTGAACGGGGTGCAACACGCGTTTCCTTCGGTGCCCCCTCTGACGACCAGATGTCAGTCACTGCATCGGAGGGCGTGCCCTCTCTCTCCGGGGATGACGAGCCAGACCCAGAGATGACGGCTATGCTTTCCTGGGCCGCGAAGAATGTCGGGCTCGTGTGGAATCCTCCACCGCGTCCCGATCCTTCGAGGCTGGATGAGTAGTTTCTCGGTGGGGTCGCGCTGGTTCTCAGCGCCCCCCTACAGTGCCATTCTTTCCGGAAGTGCATGAGGAGGTTACAAGGTCGTGGAAGGCACCTTTCACTGCCTGAAACAAATCTTTTGGCTCCTCCGCTCTCACCACCCTCGATGGTGGGGCCACTTTGGGGTATAAGGGCATCCCCTCGGTGGAGCGGTCTGTGGCCATGCACTGTGTCCAACAGCTGCTACCACTCTGCAGGGTGACCCGTGTCTCCCCTTACGGGCCCGTAAGTATTCGTCAGGTCTTACTGGCAGTGCTTATAGAGCCTGTGGGGAGGTGGCTTCTGCCCTCCATGCCATGGCGTTACTGCAGGTCCACAAGGCCAAAGCCCTGAAAGACCTGCACGAGGGTGGGCACGACCTGGCGGTTCTACATGAGCTGCGTGCTACGACGAACCTCGCGCTTTGAGCGATGAAGGTGACCGCACAGTCTCTGGGTCATGCGATGTCCACGCTAGTGGTCCAGGAGCGCCATCTCTGGCTGTGTCTCGCTGACATGAAGGAGCAGGAGAAGGTACAGTTCCTCAATGCTCCCGTGTCGCAGACCGGCCTTTTCGGCGACGCTGTCGAGAGCTTTGCCCAGCAGTTCTTGGCAGCCCAGAAGCAGACTGAGGCGATTAAACACATCATGCGCCGGAGGAAACCTGCTGCTTCCACTCTGGCCGCAGCCCCTCAGCCTGCTCGTCGCCATGGGCGCCCTCCTGCAGCCGCCCCCGTTCCCGCGCAGCCGCAGCAGCCTTCCACCAGGCAGCATCGTGGAGCCGGTCGCAGGCAGGATGCCCAGCCCGTCCAGGCCCCCGCCAAACCTGGCGGCAAGCGCAAGTGCAAGAGGCCCTGGGACGGGCGATCCAGAGATGGAAGAGACTGCTTGTCGGGAGATGGTGACTGCACCACTCCCTCCCCCGGAGGAGGGCTGGGTGGAGAATCTTTTGTTTCATTTTGTTCCGCCGCTGGCCCAGCAGCCAGTGGTACCCACAACATCAATAAAGAGTGGTCTCCTCAATCTCTGGGTCTCAAGAGGAGGAGAGTGATGATCGATGCATCACAGGATCGCTTCCCTCCTCCTCTCTCGCCAGCAGGCAATGGGTGGTTGCCCAAGAGCACCCCTCCTGCCCATTCGTGGAACCAGGTAAGGGCGGTAGCACTCCAGTCCCCGCTTCAAGTCGTCACACGCCGGGCTGTCACAAGCCTCAAGCCAGGTTCCTGTGTCTCCTCCCACACGAGGAGGAATCAGGTGAGTGTTACACTACACACCCAGACCCCGCCCCCCGCCGTCACAGGCCCTGGGGCCGGTCCCTGTGTTCCACCTCGCTGCCCCACCACGGGTACTTCGGTGGCCCCATTGGTCCCACTGGTACGGTCTCTCGGAACCTGGCTAGCACTCCCCAGTCTGTCTCGGTGGCTCCTACGGACCATCAGACTCGGCTACGCGATTCAGTTCGCCCGGCGTCCCCCCAAGTTCAGAGGCATCCGGTTCATTTCAGTCAAGGCCATCAATGCCCCTGTCTTGCGTGCGGAAACTGCAGTCCTGCTGGTGAAAGACGCGATAGAGCCGGTCCCTCCAGCCGATATGAGGTCGGGGTTTTACAGCCCTTACTTCATTGTGCACAAGAAAAGCGGTGGGTTACGACCGATCTTGGATCTGTGAGTTTTGAACCATGCACTTCACAAGATGCCGTTCAAGATGTTGATGCAGAAACGCATTTTTGGGTGCGTCCGTCCCCTAGATTGGTTTGCAGCGATTGACCTGAAGGACGCATACTTTCATGTCTCGATTCTCCCGCGACACAGGCCTTTCCTGCAATTCGCGTTCAAGGGTAGGGCATATCGGTACAAGGTCCTGCCCTTCGGGCTGTCCCTTTTGCCTCGCGTCTTCACCAAAGTCGCAGAGGCAGCCCTTGTTCCCCTGAGAGAACGGGGCGTGCGCATCCTCAACTACCTCGACGACTGGCCATAGTTCCGCTCGGTCTGCTCCATATGAGACCACTTCAGCACTGGCTCCATGGCCGAATCCCTAGGTGGGCGTGGAAACGTGGTACTCACCGGGTTCAGATTACACCGGCCTGCCGCAAAACCTTCAGCCCGTGGTCAGATCCTTCGTTTCTTCGTGCAGGAGTGCCCCTGGAGCAGGTATCCAGGCATGCTGCGGTATTCACAGATGCCTCGGCCACCGGCTGGGGCACCACGTACAATGGGCACGCAGTGTCTGGGGTTTGGACGGGTCCCCAACTGCGGTGGCATATCAATTGCCTCGAGTTGCTGGCAGTACGCCTTGCCCTGAGACGCCTCAGAGGGCGCCTTCGGGGCAGGGACATGCTGGTCCGTACGGACAACACTGCAACCGTTGTGTATATCAACTGGCAAGGCGGTTTACGCTCCCGTCGCATGTCGCAACTCGCCCGCCACCTCCTCCTCAGAGGGCGCCTTCGGGGCAGGGACATGCTGGTCCGTACGGACAACACTGCAACCGTTGTGTATATCAACTGGCAAGGCGGTTTACGCTCCCGTCGCATGTCGCAACTCGCCCGCCACCTCCTCCTCTGGAGTCAGAAGCATCTGAGGTCCCTTCGTGCCATCCAGATCCCAGGAGTGTTCAATCAGGCGCCTGACGAGCTGTCTCGAGCGGCACTTCCTGGGGAGTGGAGACTCCATCCCCAGGTGGTTCAGCTGATTTGGAGTCGGTTCAGAGTTGCTCAGGTAGACCTGTTTGCATCTCCGGAAACCTCCTACTGCCAGTGGTTCTACTCCCTATCTGAGGCAACGCTCGGCACGGATGCACTGGCACACAGCTGGCCCCAGGGCCTGCACAAATATGCTTTTCCCCCAGTGAGCCTGCTAGCACAGACACTGTGCAAGATCAGGGAGGACGAGGAGTAGGTCCTGCTAGTGGCTCCATATTGGCCCAACAGGACCTGGTTCCCGGGAACTCATGCTCCTCGCTACAGCCCCTCCCAGGCCGATTCCTCTGAGGAAGGATCTGCTTTCTCAGAGACGGGGCACCCTCTGGCACCCGCGTCCAGACTTGTGGAAACTCCATGTGTGGTCCCTGGATGGGACGTGGAGGTTCTAGGTGACCTGCCCCAGGAGGTAGCTCTCACTATCGCTTCAGCATGAGCACCGTCCACAAGACGGGCCTATGCGCTGAAGTGGAACCTGTTCGTCAAATGGTGTTCCTCTTACCATGAGGACCCCCGGAGATGTTCGATCAGAGCCGTCCTTTCCTTTTTGCAACAAGGGCTGGAGCATAGGCTGCCCCCCTCCACCCTTAAGGTGTACGTTGCTGCTATTTCTGCCCACCATGACCCCATAGAGGGGAGGTTGGTGGGGAAGCATGATCTAGTCATTGGGTTTCTTAGGGGGGCCAGGAGGTTAAATCCTCCTAGGCCTCCCTCCCTACCCTCTTGGGATTTGGCATTGGTGCTAAGAGCCCTACAAACTGCCCCCTTTGAGCCGTTGCGGTCAGTCGAGTTGAAGTTTCTCTCTGTGAAAACCCTACTCCTGACTGCGTTGGCCTCGATCAAGAGGGTGGAGGACCTGCAGGCATTTTCGTTCGATAAATCGTGCCTTGAGTTTAGGCCGGCTGACTCCAGTGCAACACTGAGGCCTCGGGCCGGCTATGTCCCCAAGGTTCCTACCACTCCCTTCAGGGACCAGGTAGAGAGCCTGCAAGCCACTGCCCCTGGAGGAGGCAGACCCAGCCCTAGCTTTGCTCTGTCCTGTACGTGCACTGCAACAGTACGTGGATAGAACTCAGAGTTTCAGAACCTCAGAACAGCTCTTTGTCTGTTACAGAGGACAGCAGAAGGGGAAAGCTGTCTCCAAGCAGAGGATGGCCCACTGGATAGTGGATGCCATCACCTTGGCCTATGAAGCACAAGGTGTGCCCTACCCGCTCAGGTTGCATGCTCACTCCACTAGGGGTGTCGCATCATCCTGGTCGCTGGCTCGTGGTGCCTCGCTAGCAGACATCTGTAGAGCTGCGGGCTGGGTGACTCCCAACACGTTCGCTAGGTTTATAGCCTACGTGTCGAACCGGTTTCCTCCTGTGTTCTCACCTCAAACGGGTAGTGGTACTGAGAGGGCCAGCTCAGAGTCGGCTTGCGCTGTCCTTATGCCTAATTCTCCAGAGAGTTCCTTAACCAGGCAAACCCTGTCGAGTACTCCAGCACTCTAACGTCCAGACGTGGCAGAGCATCCGGCGCCAGGCCTTTCAGCCAATGAATTCTTGAAATCTGGTGCGAGGCTAGTGCCCATATGAGAGACCCTGCCGGGATCCCATATGTGTATTCCATGGTATGCTTATTAGAGCCGTGTTTCCTCTGGCAGACCACGTTCTGCCATCTCTCATGATGCAGCCTAAGCCATGACTCCGCAGTGTGCCTCTTCCAAATGGAAGGGCATGCTCCCAGTGTTATCCTAGTCCTACTTTTTGGGTTGCTCAAGGAACAACAGTAGTTGACCTTCCCTGTGTAGAGCCCGGTCCTATCGTCTGCCTTATAGGAAGGATCAGGAGGCCTACATAGGGCACTGGAAGGGGCAGCTCCTGAGGCGCTTTGGTAGGGATCCCAATTTCGTCGGTCATCCGATTTGACTCGGAGTGACCGACTGAAAGGGGAACGTCTCGGTTATGTATGTAACCCTCATTCCCTGAAGGAGGGAACGGAGACATCACGTCCCGTCGCCACAGTCGCTGTACCACCGCTGAACTGCTGGGTCACCGGATCGGCTCCTCAGCGAAAGCATGAATTAATGCGGTGCACCAGCTGCCTCTTATGCTCACGCTGTGATCAGTGGCAGCTGGATGCAATAATCGCATGCCAATGTCCATTGGCTTGTTTAGTTACACTCAAAGTGGATTGGTCTCTCTGGCGAGATCCCAAGTTCGTCGATCATCTGACGTGACGTCTCCGTTCCCTCCTTCAGGGAACGAGGGTTACATACGTAACCAAGACATTTTTTTTTGTCTGATGTAGAAAAGAACTGGTGTTACTAATTGCAATCAAAGCCATATTTTATATTACTCAGTGCATCACAGTGCAATCACTGGTTAAGTTCACTTAGAACAACTGACCGGATCTACATAAATAGTTTTTGAGAACTGCTTAGGATTTGTACTGCATATCTTAAATACATCTGACTGCTTGCACAGACATGAAAAAGTAATAACAGGGAATGGAAATGCACTCAGTGTACCACAGGTGTTTTCATTTTATGCCAGAATAATAAAAGAAATTACACATTTTAGTTATGCAATATTTAAGTTTTACAATGTTAAATTGTAAACATAATACAAGCAACCTCTATAAAGAACATGGAAACTTGATAATAATTGTGCATATCTTCAAACTTGGCACTGATGTTATTTCAATTCAATTTAATTCAATTCAATTCAATTCAAGTTTATTTGTATAGCGCTTTTCACGATACTAATCGTTGCAAAGCACTGTACAGGAAATTAAGTTTCTACAATATATTTAGTAGTAGCTTATCATTGGTGACTATGTCAGTTAATGTACAAATGGCAGAAATGTACGGAAAAATCAATTAAAGACGTAATCAAACAGACAATGAACACTATTGACAGCAATTATTATATGCTGAAATCAAACGTTTTGTAGTTTGGCAATGTTTCTAAGATGGAAGAATGCTGTTTTTGTAACATGGGAGATATGATTTTCAAAAGACAAGTTGCTGTCTAATATAACACCCAGATTTTTGACTGTAGAGGAAGTAACAGTACATCCGTCTAGTTGCAAACTGTAATCCAAGAGATTCTTTGTACTGTTTTTTTTTGGTCCAATAAGTAATATCTCTGTCTTAACTGAATTTAATAGGAGAAAATTATTTGTCATCCAATCTTACATTTTTAACACACTCTGTTAGCTTAGATAATTTAGAAGTTTCATCTGGTCTTGTTGAGATACATAGTTGAGTATCATCAGCATAACAGTGGAAACTAATCCCGTTTTTTCTAATAATATTACCAAGGGGCAACATGTATATTGAAAATAGCAGAGTACCTAGGACAGATCCTTGTGGTACTCCATACTTTACTGGTGATAATTGAGATGACTCCCCATTTAAATAAACAAAGTGGTAGCGATCGGACAGGTAGGATCTAAACCATCTTAAAGCCTGCCCTTGAATACCCGTATAGTTTTGTAATTGATCTATGAGTATGTCATGATCTATGGTGTCGAACGCAGCACTAAGATCAAGTAAAACTAGCAATGAGATGCAGCCTTGGTCTGATGCAAGAAGCAAGTCATTTGTAATTTTAACAAGTACGGTTTCTGTGCTATGATGGGCTCTGAAACCTGAAATTCTTCATAGAGATCTTTTTTTTTTTTTTTTTTGCAGGAAGGAGCACAATTGAGCAGACACAACTTTTCTAGAATTTTAGACATAAACAGAAGATTTGAAATGGGTCTGTAATTTGCCAGTTCACTAGGATCTAGTTGTGGTTTCTTAATAAGAGGCTTAATAACTGCCAGCTTGAATGGTTTTGGGACGTGACCTAAAGGTAACGACTTTAATAATATTGAGAACGAAGTTAATAATATTGAGAAGCAGTTCTTCTGCTACAGGTAACAACTCTTTCAGTAATTTAGTGGGTACAGGATCTAATAAACATGTTGTTGGTTTAGATGCAGTGATGTTTATTTAGCTCTTCCTGTCCTATAATTGTAAAGCACTGCATTTTTTCTTTCTGTACGATGAATGAAGTTGACGTATTAGATGCTGTAGAATCTACATTTGTTATTGTATTTCTGATGTTATCTATTTTGTCTGTGAAGAAATTCATAAAGTCATCACTACTAAACTGAATATTTAGTTCGGGTGGCATCTGGTTATTTGTTAATCTAGCTACTGTGCTGAATAAAAACCTTGGATTGTTTTGGTTATTTTCTATGAGTTTGCAGATATGCTCAGCCCTGGCAGTTTTTAGAGCCTGTCTATAACTGGACATACTGTTTTTCCATGCAATTCTAAAAACTTCCAAGTTAGTTTTTCTCCATTTGAGCTCAAGATTACGAGTTTTTTTCTTGAGAGAATGGGTATTACTGTTGTACCATGGCGCAGTACATTTTTCTTTAACCTTTTTCAATTTGATGGGCGCAACAGCTTCTAATGTATTAGAGAAGATAGTGCCCATGTTGCTAGTCATTTCGTCTAGCTCATGTGTATTTATGGGTACACAGAGCAGTTGAGATAAATCAGGCAGGTTATTTCTGAATCTATCTTTAGTGGTTGGAACAATAGTTCTTCCTGGACGATAACGCAGAGCCATATAGTTAATATCAGTAATACTCAGCATGCACGATACTAGGAAATGGTCAGTAACATCATCACTTTGAGGTACGATATCTATGTCAGTAAGATCAATTCCATGCGATATAATTAAATCTAGCGTATGATTAAAATGATGAGTGGGACCGGTGACATTTTGCTTGACTCCAAAAGAATTTATTAGGTCAGTAAACGCAAGTCCTAATGCATCATTTGTATTATCAACGTGAATGTTAAAATCTCCGACAATTAGCGCTTTATCAACAGTAACCAATAGGTCTGAGAGGAAATCTGTAAATTCTCTTAGGAAATCTATATACGGCCCTGGCGGTCTATACACAGTAGCCAGAGCAAGAGATATGAGAGATTTCTTTTGCATATCTGACAGTGTAACATTAAGCAGAAGTATTTCGAATGAGTTAAACCTGTATCCTGTTTTCTGAGTAACACTGAGAATATCACTATATATTGTTGCAACACCGCCGCCACAGCCAGTTTGACGGGGCTCATGCTTATAACAATAGCTTGGTGGAGTAGATTTCATAGATCATTTAGATGATCTATGAAAGAATTGGTCTAAATTAGAATTGGTCTAAATGATCTAAATGATCATTAGCTCATTTAGACCAATATAATCATTTGGTTTGAGCCAGGTTTCAGTCAAGCAGAGCACATCAAAACTATTATCTGTGATTATTTCATTTAAAATAACTGCTTTGTGTGCGAGTGATCTAATGTTTAGGAGCCCAAACTTTAAAAATAGTTTTTGTTCATTTATTTTGCATTTTCCTGGATTAATCACAATCAGATTATTTCTAGAGCCTGCATTAAATTTATATTTTGGCCTCACTGTTCGGGGAACAGACACAGTCTTTATAGATTGGACAGCACAAGTACTTCTATCATTAAAATGGGTAGAACAAAAGTCATCATAGCAGTTATTTGAGAATTGGGTTACTAGTCATATGGAGCGTAGAGTCCTGGAGATGCTGTCTGACAGGAGTTCTGCTCCGACTCTGCTGGGGTGCAGGCCATCAGCACGGAAAAGCCTAGGATGCTCCCAGAAAAGATTCCAATTATTAACAAAGAGCAGTTTCTGTTCTTTACACCATGACAATAACCACTCATTTAAAGCAAAAAGTCTACAGAACCTTTCGTGTCCTCGTCGATACGTGGGAAGCGGTCCTGACACTGGTCGTCGTCGCGGGCGATGCGTTGCGCACCGTCTCGATCAGGCTCCTGAAGTCCCTCTTCAGTGTCTCTGTCTGCCGCAGTCTGGTGTCGTTCACCCCCGCGTGTAGAACAATCGCACCGATGCTCTCGTCGTACTTCAGGATCGCGGGAATCTGCGCAGAAACATTGAGAACATGAGCGCCAGGGAAACAGTGAGTGTGCGCTTTACCTTCAGCTAACGTAGCACGGACATACCGAACGATGGGGTCTCTGACGATCACAGCGTCGCGTTCCGTCTCGCGGAGGGGAGCGAAGCGGTTCCGGGTGGAGATCTTGAAGACCGGAGGTGGGAGAGGTCCTTGCGCGGGGCCTGGCTCGCGTCTTCTGCTGCACCCAGGGTCCGTGGTGTCCCGGCGCCGGAGTGAAGGACATCTGGGAAGATCGCGTCCTGGGTGCACAGGGTCTGTGCAGAGAAACACACGGAGTAGAGGTGGTGGGAGTGTTAGCGGCGCGCTGTATACTTACCCCGGACTTGTGAGCGCCAGCCCAGGATGTTTCCAGCACGGATCTCCGCTCACTCAGCTGGGCCTGCTTCTCCACCAGTTCGCGGATCTGCTTCTCCACGGCCTCCAGCTCCAGCTGCACCGAATGCAGCTTGAACGTGTCCTCGCCTGCACTCAAAGGTAGACACACATCCGCCATTAAAGCAAGTAACAGTGAGTAAAACAATGGTAATATGTGTGAATAGAGTATTGGCAATGTAAGCGAGATTAGCGACAACCTTCCTTGGTTGCAACCACACTGGCGATGTTAACGGGCTATAAGCTAATAGCAGACTCGGGAAATCAAAATAAAACTAGTGATAGCAAGGCGCTCTGATTGTTTTTGTTGTAGAATATGATAGGGGATATATTCACACGTTATAGAAACGAAAATGATGGTGTATAAAATTGATTTTAAGATAAAAAATAGACGATAAAGAATTAACTTGACAGAGCTCAAACTCAAAACACGCGGCAGCAACGAACAGGAAGTGAATTTTTTTCAAAGCTGTGAGGGTTTTCTAAACCCTTCATTCCTTTTAGACCTTTCTGATGGATTTAACAAGAATGGAGTGATGGCAGAGCACCGACAACATCTGATTGTTATCTGAGCAAAGGTGTTTTTACCCGGCCCAGCTCCATCCTCCCATACATCTGAGACACACAAAGAGAAAAAGTGCTGGATTTAACGCAGAGCAGTTCACAGAATGCCTTGCATTTCTTCCCAGCAGGAAATACACAAAGGCTTGACCTTTGCTAAATGGTGCTTCGGGAATTATAACAGGGACGTTTGGTCTGGTGGGAGCTTGCTCTCGCAACATAGAGCAGATGGTGAGGTGCAGTTTGGACTTAGACATAGCTACACCCATTAGAGGATGATGCCTGATTGCATGCAGTGTGAATGCATGGATTATAAAGAGACATTTCCAGCTAATCTTTAAATGACCTGATAGAAAATTTATACAACAATATGGATGATTCAACTATTATTTGTTTTTCCAAAGAGACATTGAAAATAATATTTTGTAATCTATAGGAGAAGTTACTAGAACTAGAGAAAATGAAATTAAGATCAAATTGAAGATTATGTTTATGATTACATTTTTATTAATTTTTTTATTTTTTGACATTTTTCACCAGGAACACCACAAGTATAACAGGAAAACAACAGCAAATTAACACATAAATTATCCCAAAATAAATGAATGATTGAATGATTGAATGAATGAATGAACGAATAAATGAAGGGAAGTTGTGACACACTGTGTGAGTAAAGTCTGTCGGTTTTAATGCTAGTGAATGCAATTACGGAGCATTTAAATCAAAGGTATTGTTCATCACATTAACTTTGGACATATGCATATGCCCTATATATATATATATATATATATATATATATATATATATATATACAGAGATGGGCAGTATTTTAATTAAATTTGAAATACGTATTTAATTACAAAATACGTATTTTGTCATTTGTATTTTGCTGGACAAAAAACATCAAATGTAATTTGTAATTAAATACTTTGAGAGACAGTATTTTGTATTTAAAATACTCAAAATACATAATCAAGTAGTTCATTTTATGTTCAGATAATACAATATCTTTCTTCACAAAAAAGCACAACACTATTTATACATTTATTTAACACACCATGCTTCTTATTTACATTTCTTTGCATTAGTACATAACATACCTGTACACACAAATACCATATATATTTTTGTTTTGTATATTGTGTTCTTTCAAAAAAAAAATAGTTGTTAATTATAGTTAAAAAATAGTTAATTATTATTTCCTATTTATTCTATTGTCTTGTCACTGACATTCTGTTTGTGCTGTGGAAGCCTTTGTCCCCATAACAAATTCCTTGTATGAGTAAACATACCTGGCAATAAAGCTCTTTGTTCACCTGTGTTAATAGAACTGCCAACTATAGCCCGTCATAGTTTTTTGATAAATGCAAGTGAATCATATAACATCCTGTTGGAACCAGGTTAGTTCACATGTTGTATTGTTTGTATTTTTTTATTTTCAAATTACTTGTATTTTAATTAAATACATTTCTCTCAGTAGTATTTTGTATTTTAAATTAAATTGATGTAATTGTGCCCATCTCTGTATATATATATATATATAGATAGATAGTGGCGGAAGGAGCAAACGACAGACACAGTGGGTATGGCGTCAGGCCTCGGAGAGGCTTTTATTAAATAGAAATAATAAAAATAAAGTGTCCTAAGGGGGGAAAAGTGTCCAAAATAAACAGGGGATCTGGTGTCTCCGTCGTGATGCGGGGTTCGTGAAGGAGGGGCAGTGTTCGAGAAGGAAGGGTCCAGGTAAGGGGCGGTGTCCGGCGGCTGCGCGCGCTTCCAACTCCGGTTCGGGGCGCGAGGGGCGGCGGCGGCTTAGTTCAGCTCCTCTTCGTGCACCTTGGCCCATGGCGCTCGAGGGGTACAACGGCCCGGCATCCTGGCCCGTCAGCCGTATAGCGGGTGCGGTTCTCGTCCGGACCGCGGGTCCGGTAGCTCACGACTCTGGCGGCGCGGAAATCCCTCTACGCTCCGTTCCTGAACCCACGAGGACACCAGGGTGCATGCACAAGAAAGAGACCGGTCTCCAGAGGAGAGGCGCGCTCGGCATTTAACAGCGGCGTTGATGAGGCTCCATTCCCTTCAGGTGTGCCTCATCACACGCCGCCAGACCTGGCTGTTTCAGCGCCCCTCCTCTCTCACACACCTACTCCCGTCGGGAGCCTGGTGAAGGGCGGCGATTAAGGGACGGGGTGCTGCTGATAATAAGGGGGGAGGCAGCCGACTCGTCACAATATATACAGGTGCATCTCAATAAATTAGAATGTCGTGGAAAAGTTCATTTATTTCAGTAATTCAACTCAAATTGTGAAACTCGTGTATTAAATAAATTCAATGCACACAGAGTAGTAGTAAAGTCTTTGGTTCTTTTAATTGTGATGATTTTGGCTCACATTTAACAAAAACCCACCAATTCACTATCTAAACAAATTAGAATATGGTGACATGCCAATCAGCTAATCAACTCAAAACACCTGCAAAGGTTTCCTGAGCCTTCAAAATGGTCTCTCAGTTTTGGCTCACTAGGCTACACAATCATGGAGAAGACTGCTGATCTGACAGTTGTCCAGAAGACAATCATTGACACCCTTCACAAGGAGGGTAAGCCACAAACATTCATTGCCAAAGAAGCTGGCTGTTCACAGAGTGCTGTATCCAAGCATGTTAACAGAAAGTTGAGTGGAAGGAAAAAGTGTGGAAGAAAAAGATGCACAACCAACCGAGAGAACCGCAGCCTTATGAGGATTGTCAAGCAAAATCGATTCAAGAATTTGGGTGAACTTCACAAGGAATGGACTGAGGCTGGGGTCAAGGCATCAAAGCCACCACACACAGACATGTCAAGGAATTTGGCTACAGTTGTCATATTCCTCTTGTGCGTCTTACCTGGGCTAAGAAGAAGAACTGGACTGTTGCCCAGTGGTCCAAAGTCCTCTTTTCAGGTGAGAGCAAGTTTTGTATTTCATTTGGAAACCAAGGTCCTAGAGTCTGGAGGAAGGGTGGAGAAGCTCATAGCCCAAGTTGCTTGAAGTCCAGTGTTAAGTTTCCACAGTCTGTGATGATTTGGGGTGCAATGTCATCTGCTGGTGTTGGTCCATTGTGTTTTATGAAAACCAAAGTCACTGCACCCGTTTACCAAGAAATTTTGGAGCACTTCATGCTTCCTTCTGCTGACCAGCTTTTTAAAGATGCTGATTTCATTTTCCAGCAGGATTTAGCACCTGCCCACACTGCCAAAAGCACCAAAAGTTGGTTAAATGACCATGGTGTTGGTGTGCTTGACTGGCCAGCAAACTCACCAGACCTGAACCCCATAGAGAATCTATGAGGTATTGTCAAGAGGAAAATGAGAAACCAGAGACCAAAAAATGCAGATGAGCTGAAGGTCACTATCAAAGAAACCTGGGCTTCCATACCACCTCAGCAGTGCCACAAACTGATCACCTCCATGCCACGCCGAATTGAGGCAGTAATTAAAGCAAAAGTAGCTCCTACCAAGTATTGAGTACATATACAGTAAATGAACATACTTTCCAGAAGGCCAACAATTCACTAAAAAAGTTTTTTTTTTATTGGTCTTATGAAGTATTCTAATTTGCTGAGATAGTGAATTGGTGGGTTTTTGTTAAATGTGAGCCAAAATCATCACAATTAAAAGAACCAAAGACTTAAACTACTTCAGTCTGTGTACATTGAAATTATTTAATACATGAGTTTCACAATTTGAGTTCAATTACTGAAATAAATTAACTTTTCCACGGCATTCTAATTTATTGAGATGCACCTGTATATATAAACACTTTATTTTGATTGTCCACGTTCCACTTTAGACATTCTACTTTGCTACTACATGTCAACTAGCAGTCATTTAAGTATTAGTAGACTATCTACTTTTGATGGTCCAGCAACACACATTCTACTTACTATGTCACTTTGAAAGTACATGTCAATTTATTCTACTAACCCTAATCTAACAGTGGATGACAGAGATGTTTTGGAGGTGGTTGGGGTGATACACTAGTGCAGCCTTGTGGAGAAACCTAAGCATATTTGGCCAATACACTGAAATTTGGCAGACATTTTAAGCTTCAGTTTTTGTAAAGTATTCTACCATATGGTGCAGTGTAGCTGGTAAATACACTGCCGTTCAAACGTTTTGGATCAGTATGATTTTTAAAGTTATTTTTATTTATTTATTTTTTTAAATGGAGTCTCATGCTCATCAAGGCTGTATTTATTTGATCAAAAATACAGAATTAAACAGTAATATTGTGAAATATTATTGCAATTTCTAATATTTGTTTCCTATTTTAATATTCTATATGACGCAGTGCTGAATTTTCATCAGCCATTACTCCAGTCTTCAGTGTCACATGATCCTTCAGAAATCATTCTAATATGCTGATTTATTATCAGTGTTTAAACTGTTGTGCTGCTTAATATATTTTTGGAACTTGTGATACTTTTTTCTTTGATTATTTGATGAATAAAAAGTAAAAAAAAACACCACCAACAAAAAAACAGCATTTATTCAAAATAGACATTTTTTCTAACAATATAAGTCTGTACTATCACTTTTTATCCATTTAACATCCTTGCTGAATAAAAGTATTAATTTCTTAAAAAAAAAGAAAAACAAAATTTACTGACCCCCAAACTTTTGAATAGTAGCATATATTGTAACACAAAATTTCGATTTTGAATAAACACTGTTTTTTTAAAGTTTTTATAATTTTTTTTTTTTTTTATCAAAGAATCGTGAAAAAAAAAAAAAAAAAAAAAATTGTATCACAGGTTCCAAAAAATATTAAGCAGCTCAACTGTTTCCAACATTGATTATAAATCAGCATATTAGAGTGATTTATGAAGGATCATGTGATACTGAAGACTGGAGTAATGATGCTGAAAATTTAGCTTTGCTTCACAAGAATAAATTATATCTTAAAGTATATTAAAATAGAATAGAATGCAGTAGAGATCAGTGAAGACCTGCTCTTGAATGCTGAATCATTTTCAAATCTATGCCCTTTTTATATAATCATCATCTGCTTTTCATTATCTGACAAATATAGATGCGCACAGTGTTCATGGCTCATGATGCTGTAGCGCATCTGCAGCGCTAGAGGGCGACACAGAATTGCTATTATATGTGAAAGATAAATGTATAAAACATAATAATTGTGCAGCCTCTGGTTGTAAAAAACGAAGAAATTTAAATTCACGAAGAAAGGAGAAACCCTTTTGAAGGCGAGATTGTGTTGATTTGTGATGGTATCTTTTAAATGTCCAGTTAGCTAATGACTTCATCTTATTGTGTTAGCAATTATAATGTTTCCAAATGCATATTTAATTAAAATTACAAATGTCTTTGTGTTGACAGCCCTTCCCCGAATATAAATTATTGTTGTTGTATAGTAATGAATTTCATAGATTTCCCTCTGAACCCCTACTGAAAATGAAATGGAAAATTCTCTGAGGAAAGCGCTTTCAGCAAAATATTCTGTTTTATGGAGCCAGCATTTTGAGGAGGAATACACTGATAGACCAGGTCAAATTGTACTGATAAGAGAGGAAGCAGTTCCATCAATTTTTGCATTTCCAGCACACTAATGTCTATTTCTGCACAGTAATATGTTTCAGGTTGCCACAAACTCTCTTACCAAAATTTCTGCTAAAAGAATGAATGTGAAGTTTAATATTAAAATGAACATCAGTGAACAAATTAAGACACTATTTTATTTTAATTGTTGAATACAGTCATGAAGGTCTAAGCACAGGCCATTATCAGGAGTTACAAACATTTGAAGTGTTTAAAGCTATTTTATATGCTTTTATGATTGATTCTTGATGATTTGTCAAACATATCTAATACTTCTATGCAGTAGTGAGTTCCAATGTCTCTTTCTTGCAGCCTAACGCTCTACATTACATCAGTTTGTATTTCTACAAAAGTACTGTGAAGCCCTTTGTGCCTTGCACAATATTACAGGTGAAGTTCTTTTTTTTAATGTTAAAAAAAAAAACAAAAAAAAAAACCCTAAAGCTAATTCTTATGTAAGAGTGAGTGCTCATTTAACTAATTAAATGCTTAGCCATTCAGGCACATCGTCCTATTATGGGAAGACGTGATTATTTTCTGCCATTACAGATCTCTGGAGTCACTCTCTTGAAACTGAATTTGACGAGCGCTGCCTTTATCTATGCATATGGCTTAGGCAGAGCTATGGGAATTTAATTATGAGCGTGCTTTCCTTAATATAAATAGCACAATGACGAGGGGGTCAGTAAGCTTTAAGTGTTTGTACTAATTAACATGCATAATACACTAAGGGTGTCTGAAAGAGACGTATTAAATATCAAAGAAGTCAAAATATCCTAAAGAAGCACTTTATACGACCTCAAAACTTCACAAGGATTCAGCCACGAATGCGTCAGTTGACATTCAAGATGACATAACAGAAGAGAATGTGTAGTTAAATTCATTTAATGATGGGAACTACTTGTCTCATGAGCCATTGTGAATGAAATACGATATAAAACAAGTAAAAAGTATAAAGAACAATACAACAGTCAAATAGTGTATAGAGAGACTGGCTCATTATGTGAATTCAAAATGTTTCATTGGAGTGAACAGTTGCTGTTGAGCTCTTTTGCCACAATTTCATTTCCATATCAAATGTGACTTCTCAGATTGGTGGATCTCTCTTTGGTACTTCGGGTAGTGTAGTTCTTTACCAGAAATTGGCAATTTAAGGCATTTTTATTTAGTTTAAACCACAATGAACTTTTACAGAAGTAAAAAATTCATGTCCTGTCTACACCAAATGCATGTTGCATTGTTTTGTCTCAAATGCGAATAGAGCGAGATATAAACAATGATGCTGTCTGTGCTGGATCTGGTGGGGTGTTGTCTCATTTCAGAAAAGTAACCATTAAATTTCAATGTATTAAAGTGTTATGAAAAATGAAAATTCTGTCATCTCAATTTATGCTATTAATCCACATCAGTTTACAGAAGTAAAACAACCGAAGTACTCCTAATAATTATTTGGCTTCCACAAATTAATTTTCTTCCTGCTAAGAAATGTGCATTGTTAATAAATTAACAATAAATTAAATAATCTAACCAAGGTGAATTTGAGCAGACTAGTTGGTCCCTCGCATTTGAGAATTGATAGCTCTTCATGAAAAATCCCAAAGTGCCAACGTATCAGACATATGAGAAAAGAAGATTGGGTAACACTTCAGATTAGGGAACACTATGCACTATTACTAGTAACTAGTTGCTTGTTAGTAGTTATAAAGCACATATTAATTCCCTATTCTACATGACCATATTTTAGATCCCTTAATCATACCCCAAACCTAAATTTAACAACTATGTTACTAGCTATTAATAAGCAGCAGATTAGTAGTTTATTGAGGCAAAAGTTAATAGTTAGTTAATAGTGAGAATTGGTCCCCAAACTAAAGTGTGACTGAACATTAAACACTTTTTTAATCCTTTTCAAATGGAATTGTAGGCAGAAATGTTCAGTCATTGTTCACTTTCATTGCATTTTTTTCCATACAGTGAAAGTTAATGCTGACTATAAATGTATTCATTTTTAATAAATGCAACCAGAACTTCTATTTATAAGTAGTGAATGTGAGGAACTGTTCTTAACAATAAACTCACAGAATGCCTTTTAAATTTTAGCTTCTGAATTTGAATTGAATTACTTAACATGAAGCAGACTTTGAATCACAATTCAGTAAATTCCTCTTCCTGTCATTTCAATTCCACTTCTGGTTGATTCAAATTCACACAAATGAACTGACAGGGAGCAAATTCTGCAATTCTAAATTTTGCACAACACTGACATAAATAAAAGTATAGGTCCAGACTGAATCCAAGCCATTCTCAAGGTGTCTATTGTCAATCTGTCAAAGGAGCTGTTGCAGATATGAGTCAACAGAAGCTGCCAAGTTTCTAATAGTAAGCACTGTACAGGCATTAATTAATAACTGTTTCAATAAGTGTAAAATGCATGTAAAAACACTTGCTAATTATTTGATGTAACTTCTCACGATGGAGTTCTTACTGCCCCCTACAATTTGTGTCTGCTTAATGAAATGTAGTTAGAGAAACATAGTCAAATTAATTAAAAACTCCTAAAGTCACACAGAAAATGATCAAGAAAAATGTATGTAATAATTTGATAATAATTCTGACTTCGTCTCATTAACATCACCACACTGTTTTGACAAATGCACAAGAGTGGGCTTACACACAATCTCTACCTTATGACTTAAAATGTATTTATAGTCCTCATGTTTCCCATCGAGCTTCGTTCATTGTAACTCATTGTTAATTTTGCTCTTTAGTCACACTTTACTCCCATTTGTCACTTAGTGAGTGTTAATTTTAGGTTCTGTATGTATTACTGCTGTTATATTTCAAGTACTTTACTGTACTGCAAGGATTAGAAAACAAATGATTGATGGAGCTTTGTTCTACATGATTGTAAAAGATTACCAGCCATTTACATCTGATGCTGGCTTAGATGATGTGATGTCTGGTAAGTGATGTTGCGGCCAATATGGCAGCGTGTGCCAGCAGCCTGAAGCTCCCACACACAAAGTGCATATCATATGCACAAAACTTGGATGTTAAAAAGGCCACAGAACAAACACCAGTACTGGAGGATATTAGAGTAAAGGAATGAACGATTGTGGCTCATTTCAAGTCTAGCACAAAAGCAAGAGAAAGACTAGTGGTGTTTCAATATCAGTTGTACAAGCCAAATCACAAATTGATTCAGGAGGTGGATGCATTGGAAAAACAAGTCAGTAGGCGCTGCTTTGGATACTTTGAAGACAAACCTCAAAACTTTGACTTGAAAACACAGTAAATTGATTTATTTCTGTACTGTGCTACTTCAAAGAATCTTCCATAATATTGTCAATGGACAGAGAGTTTCAGTCTCAACAGTGATTCCTCTTACATGAATGCCTGGTATATCATCTGAAAGAACTCACAGGTTGATAATGAGAAGGCTTTGCATTTGTGCAACAACATGAGGCTTCTGTCTGAGAAAATGTCTACATATGAGACTATGACCCTGCCAACATTGCTTGATCCACTTCTGTAGACTTCTGCAGCCAGTCAAAGACTGAATGTGCTGCAATCATAAGAGCTGAGGCAGTCCGAAACAGCACATCCAAATCCTCTCAAATCCCCTCATCACAACCAGAGTCAGCAGGAGCCACAGGCGGCCATGTAATACACTCGGGTATTGTTTGTGTTAGAGATGTCCCGAGCTGATCTCAAACACTGGTGTCGGTGCAGATTAAAGCGTTTTTAACTGATGGTATCGGTTGTATGAAGCCTGGTCCTTTATTTTATGTCAGCAGTCACAACAGCTGTCGCAAGCGGAATATGTGGCTAAAATGTCTGCAGTGTGAAAATATTTTAAATTGGAATATGAAAGCAGTCCATCAGCAATGTCAGCTTGTAATGTCAGATATGGGGCACAAAAAACTCAGCTGGGACATCCCAGGTTTGTGGTATTGTGCATGCGTGTTTTATTACATTAGACATGGATCATGCGTGACAACCTGAATTCAGTTAAACTTTTGTTTCTTTTAATCTGTCCTTAATCTACCCTCAGGTAAATGTCTGTGGGATCTGCTAGACAGTCATGTTGTAGAAATCAGAATAATGAAAAATGTGACTGCAACACTCCAGTTGAGGTTCAAAGGTACCTCGGTGACCCAAATATTTCACACACACATCCTCTGCATTTTTTTGGCTATTCAAAAGGCTGTCTATCCACATCTTCATCATCTTGTCCTGGAATTTTTATTTACTCCTACCCTGTCAGTCCTGTGTGAAAATATTCTTGAAGGCAGGGGAAGTAATAAATAATAATAATTAAAAATACAAAACTAAAAAAAAAAAGAAAGAAATAGATTCAGCCTCCACACTACTGAACAAGTCCCATTCCTTAATAAAAAGTGTTAATTACCCACAAAATAAAATGTCAACTCCCCAGTTCACAAGCACTTCAACCGACCATTCCACAATAATAAATGTGGTTACGCTTTATTTTGATGGTCCCCTTTAGACATTTTCTTATGTATAAGTAACTTTGCAACTACATGTCTACTCTTATTAGAGTATTAGTAGACTGTAGACCAATAGCGAGAGTTTGGGGGAGTGTAACAGGCTGATCCAGGGGCTTGTAACATGATGGTGGCTAAACAAACTCAGGGTTACAGGGTTAGTTTAGAGTTGACAAAACCAAATCAATTCAATCCAGCTTTGTTGGTACCATGACACTGATCATCAGCTTTCTCTGTCAACTCAGGCTTTGATTCTGAGTTTATTAAGCATGTGCACATGAAAGTGCAATCAGTAATGATTGGACATCAGCCAATCACATGCCTTGAAACTGTTACTCACTTCTCACGAAAGACTCAATGCGATTCACTGCCAAAGACTAAAAAATACAGTCAAACCAAACTTTATTCAGACACCTTCAAAATTTTTCACTTTATCACAGTTTATTTGCTATAGTTTAGAAAATGGTAATAAAATGGGACAAGAACTCAAGAGTTAAACTGTATCAGAACAAATTCATCTTGATAATGTCAAATAACTTTTATAGAAAGGTATTGTATGTAACAAAACATGGTAAGGTCAAAGTATCAAATCAAATTGTTGGCCCCAAATTTTTATCAGTTTTACTGATAGTCCGCTGTATGAAGAATTTTTGGGTATAATATGTCAGTTTACTGTATTTTGCTATCCTCACTTACATAAAAGAACTATAGTGCCCTGCACCCACTAGTAAAAAAAATATATCAAAAATTATATTTGGTGTCTGAATAATTTTTAGTTTGACTGTACAAGGAATTTAAACACGGATACACAGCAAGATGAAAAGAGCTGTCCATAAAAGAGAACAACGTAAAGAAAACATCTTGCAGTGTTTTTACAAGATTGAGGAAATTAATAGAATGTTTGGTATTCAATCAATACAACGAACTTGCAGAGTTTCTTCTCGACGGGTTAGCTAAGCTTCAAGTTAAAAGTATTCCTAATATTTTTGGACCTTTTATTGAAAGTAGCCTGCTTTTATTTGTTGGGACATGCCAGTGATGTTTGAGTTGGTACATGATGTGCAAAAGGGGAGTTTGCAAAGGTTGCTTGAAAAGACTAATTCTTTTTATTGGTTTGGCTTTCAGAGTTCAAAGTGATTACTTTATTAGATATGAAACAATCAAAAAACTGCTGGGTCTTATGGGACCATAAGATGTCACTAGTGTGCACTGTATTAAAAAGCTTCGAATAATCAATAATTTCACCATACAGTTGAGGGGACCATCACTAGTGACCAAAAGAGACTTCTTTCAAAAACATTAATAACCAGTAGTAACTGCTTTTTACAGGTAGCGTATATGTTCACTTCAGCTTGCCTTCAGTGGCTCAAATCCTTGAAAAGGAAAGAAACATGAGGGCTATAATTACATTCGAACTAATTATTTGACCAAGTTACACCTGAATGAAATTACGGCAGGAAACAGGAACATGAAGAGCAGGAAACAGTGAACAAGACTGAAGCAATGAACAAGAATGAACTTCAAAATAAAAGGCATAACATAATTAAGGACATGAACTAAAAACAACAAACAAAAAATCTAAGCACACGTGACAGTCATTGGTTTCAGGGTACAAAAGTGAGAGAAGAACATGCTTTTACACACTGCTGCAGGGCTCTAAAAAAATGCTCTCTCATCATTTATAAATTTGCAAGTCTTTGATCCTCTAAATTATGCGACACTGATGTAACGCTCCATCTCTGTAACACAGCTCGGGCTTCTTCTGCTCTTTGAGAACATGAAACATCATGCTGACTTCTCAAGGGTTTTTCATCTGAACTTGGTGTAAATATACCAGGAGGAAATTTGCCCTGGAACAAATGTAGTGGAATGACAGCATTTCTGATCATCAAACCATTCTCCAAATCTGACAGTCGTGTGAGCTAAGGAAACTATTCAAAGAAAGTCATTATTCATTGTATTAGACAAAAACGATTTTCTCTACATCAATGCATTTTGACAAACACTCCAAGACATCACACACCCTCTTTAGTGATATTCTGTGAGAAGGAACCCATAAGGATTTCAGTTACGTAACTAAGGACTTGCTCAAGTTGATTAGGCTATGCTTAAGCAGATGTTATGCCAGTGTCTGATTTTTTAAGGGCTTATAAACCAGTCAAACAGCCTAGTTGCACAAACTCCACCCACCATTGTCTGTCTGGGCAAGACAAAATTACAAAAGAAACCTGTCTAGTAACAGGTGAATAGTAGTGTTGAGAGGAAGTATGGTGGATATAGCTGTTTATAATAAAAAATGATGATAAAAATGTGTGTGTATGTATGTGTGTGTGTGTGTGTGTGTGTGTGTGTGTATATATATATATATATATATATATATATTTTTTTTTTTTTTTTAATGAACATTCTAAATTTTACCCCAATTAAGCCAAAATGTATAACATCACTGGGCCCCCCAGAGGACATGGACTAAATTAGTGTTAAAAATCTGATCATTATTAACGATTTTAAGCATGAACATAACTAGACTTTTAGAAACAATTAAGAGAATGGAGGGACCTTTTGTAATTAGCTGAATGGTTAAATTTTAATGTGATTTATCAATCTTTGAAAGAGCTAAAGGTAAATCGCATTTTAATTCTTTTTTTTTTTTTAAACTTGGTTCCAGACAAAAATGAGCGACCAAAATAATTCCCCACTTACAATGTAAAGCGCTTTATCTGTGTTACGGCCACTATGAATGTAACTAATAGCCTAATAAAAATCATTGACTCATATATTTATCTATATGTAGGCTATTATTAAGGCTAATAAAGATTTTTGGTAATTAATCCTTCTCCAACTACTTTTGATAACAGTATGCTACATGCTGATTTATCTTAACATTTCGGTCCCACTTTATATTAGGTGGTCTTAACTAGTACTTACATCAAAAAATAACAATGCACTTATTGTGTTCATATTGTGTTGCAAAAGACTTTGCTGCTATTGAGGTGGGATACAGATGACGTTAGGGACAGGTTTGGTGGTATGGGTAGGTTTAAGGGTGGGTTAAAGTGTAAGGGATGGGTTAACAGTGTAATTATAAATATGATTACAGAAATTAATTACAGATGCAATTACATGCAGGTATTTTTAATATATAAGTATAATGTAAAAACATTTATGTACACAGTAAGTGCATTGTATCAAATGATTAATTTAAATGTAAGTACATAGTAGTTAAGGCCACTTAATATAAAGTGGGGACAACATTTGAATCAAATTAATAACAAAATCTCTTACGTTAACGGGCGGTGAAGTAAACGTGTCTTTAGAAGGAAACATTGTTCGAGCGGCCGCTTTGATCCTCGACACTTCATCATGACATCACCACCATCGAGTCAACGGACGCGCGCACAAAACAATCCCCAGGATTGCCTGAATCGCGCAGTCACACGCGCTCAAGGAGCATTTGTCATCAGTGAAGAAGAGACGAAACTGTATCAAGTTGACAGGGAGGCAGACTCATCACTTCTTCTCCTGAAGCCTTTACACGCGTTTAATCATGGATGCGTCCCTCTTTCAGTTCTTCATAGAGGAATTCGGCGACGCCAACTGTACTCTTATGGATGCTTTTCAGGACACTTTATATGAGAATTCGTCTTTCGCGTCGATGAGTGTCGACGGTGAGGATTACATTACTCTGTTAGCGCATTTGTTTTATTCAGCGCTTATAATGCACATTAATCAACACCGGTTGTATTTTCCTCTAAGGTCTCTATTGTAACGCCACCACGGATGAAATCGGAACTTGCTGGCCAAGAAGCAACTCTGGACGGATAATTGAGCGACCGTGTCCAGAGTACATTAACGGCGTCAAATACAACACCACTAGTAAGTGGCTCCTATGAGCTTTCTATTCATTAAAAACGTCCGAGGATAAGGTTAGTGCGACCCTTTGGATTTATGTGCATAACCTATTTATCTGCGGGTCAGTCCTTCAGTCAAAGTTAAAATATGTATAGAAAAATGTGCTCTGCAAAGTGAGTCAGTGAGTAGATTATAGATAAATAGATGCACATACATAGATATTTTATCGTTTCTGTTTTTAGAACATTTCTCAGCTTATAAGATTTAAAGGACATCTATAGTTTTTGGTATTTTTCTACTCAAAGCTATTTATACAATTGTTATAAATACAAATGACATGATATTAATAATTTAGCCAATTGTTTGCTCACCAGTTCTGCACACAATGTTATCTGCCCCGCCACATGTTTTTTGCTTTAATGTGTGAAATGAAGCAGGACAGTGAAGTTCTTATAACACACACACACACACACACACACACACACTGTGCATTGCATCCATGCTGACATTCAGTCTCAGTGATGCAAGGATAACTTATTATATATGAAAACATATGCCTCAAAATAACATGATATGTTATTAAGGTGGATGGAAAAGTTGTGCTTTTTTGTTGAAATTTTGTGTGAGATTTTCCATAACAATTGCATACTTTTTGCACTTTTTTAAAATCATATTATCTGTTTTCCGAAAACACAGGATATGTGGAAAACACTTCTTATAATTTGAAACAGTGAATACATTCATTCATTAAATTCTACCGCAATGGTAGACAATACAGTGGTAAAATCTAACATAGCAGTCCCAATTATTTCAAATGTATTTACAGTGCATTTATTTTATGTCATCTTGTACCTTACATACAGGTTCTGTTTTACTTGACGTTGATTATATTTCATAGTCCGTGATTTTTTTAAAACATTAATTCAGTATTTGACATAAATGGACAGCATGCTATAAAGTACGATTAAAAATATGTCCTCATAAATAAGCAATGAATGCCCCTGAAAACAATTCTAGGGGGCAAATATCACCCCTTAATAAAAAAAAGAATACTTTCTGATATTATTGTGCATATACATGATTATGTAATTATCATAAATAATTATGTAATCATGATCTCATGATGTTCAGATCATGAAACATTAGTTCAAAAGACATGGAGCAGACATACTGTACAGTATTGGATACAGTCTGATCTATATATAATCTCTATGGTATTAGACTTAGTACATTTTCCAGCTGCAGTTGGTTTTAACACTGCATATTAATATGACTTACGATAAAATCGCTGCATGCATATAAATGTGGATTTTCCAAATGTTTCTTATCTTCTGTTGTAGCTGGCAGTTATGATCACAAATCAGTGCTTAGCGGTTTCCTCCTGTGAGCTTGCACAGCATGTAACTTTGTTCAGTGTATTGATGTGACTTTCACATTGGAGGATAATACAGGGCTCCTAGGCAAATTCAAGCCTTTCACTGCTGAGCTCTGAATGTGTATTTTAAATAGTAAAATATATCTCTGTTTGCTCACATTGACCTGACAATGTCTCCTTTCTGTGGTTTATAATTAGATTTATTATGTTTCATTCACAAAGGTCAGCACTTTTTGTTTAACATAATTAATTTTGCAGACGATTGTTTAAAAGGAATGTTTATGCACATTTATAGCAATCATGGCATCAGTAATTCATCAAATGATGATTCAATGATGGAGAATGTGTTTGCAGCATTACCTGATTTACATTATTGCTTTGGGTGCTAAAACAGCACAGACAGCACATGCAACTAAACAGTGCAATCGCAGTGAGTACAATGCTGAATACATTACCTAATTACAGTCACATTATTGAATTTAGAAGTAGTTTGTCAATAAAATCATATTTGCTTTCTTAGACTTAACTTAAATTGATGAGACAAACCTAACTTGAAGGATTATTTATAGCTTGCGTCGAAGTCATGCGTAATAGCATGGTGTCACTGAACCCTTCTGCTGTGCAGAGCTGCTGCCCAAGGCTCTTCGCCTAGCACTTGTTTCTAAACCCTCCTGTTGGCAAGATCCATCCAGCTGTCTGCTGCTGTCTCTCAAAGTAATTCATTTGATCCTGAACACTGTAGTTTAAGGCTCTGATACTCAGTGCTGGTTTCTCCTTCTGCTTCACTTGGTAATATTTTATAATAAAGTTAACTTCTAGTAGTTAACTAGAAAAACTATAGTTTTGTTATTGACAAACTAATCAGTTATCAATATAAATTTGTAGATAATTAGTAAGTGATATGTTAACGTCACAAATGTGTTAAGTAATCTAAACATTTTTTGTAAATCATCAAATGATCATAAATCAATAGTACATGATTAATGATTACTTATTTGCTGATTCTGAACTCTTATTTCACAAATTTAGTATCAATATCTCAGTACACTTTGGTTGATAATGAACAAATGATAAACAAATCACTTGTAAATGACGAGTCTATAAATATGTTGACGTACTGTATCATTAAGTACTTATACATTAGCTCATTTAAAAGACAAAAATACAAACAAATAGTGAATTATTTGTTTATTCCTGTAGCTCAACCAGTAGAGCATGGCACTAGCAATGCCAAGATTATGAATAAAATGTACTGAATGTATGCTGCCAAATGTCAAATCTTAAATAAAATCATTTATTTTTTCATTAAAATATTCAGTTTAAAATATTTTAAAAAGGACAATTCTGAAAACTTTTTATACTGTTTGAAAGAGATCTAAAATGGCTTTAACATATTTTATGATTCATATTATTATTATTTTTTTTTATATACAATGGTTTATACGAGTATAAATATGATTATCAGGTGCACACCCAACTTATAGGATATTAACTTGTTAGATATCTGAATCTAACTATGTCATGTCAACAAATGGAAAAGTCAGCCAATTACAAAATTGTTGATTAAATTACTTTGAAAAAAAACTGAGAATCATTAACAAGACCTTTGTCTCAAAACACATTTGCTACATAAATTTATAACATTTAAAAAACATAAAACATCAGATCAAATTAGTGCAGAATCAATGCGTTGTTGCCCACAATCGTGTCAAGAGTCAGCAAAATTTCTACATGCATAATGAAATGTGGATGTTTAAGAAAGTGCTGCACTGAGGTTTTGTCCTATCTGAAGCTTTAGAGCAGAATAAAATCAAATGTGCCTTTAACCCCAGTGCCCCTTTAGCCATGTCATAACCTAAATGTGTCTTTGCATGTATATATTGCATATGATGCAATTCAGCTGTATATAACTTAAAATTATAAGTACTGTATTCCTCACCTTGATGGCTGCATAAATAAATGTTCAACTCGACCATTGTCTGATTCATGACCATCGATTCTTTCGAACAATCTATTAAAAGAACCGATTCAAGTATCTGGTTTGAATCAGATGGATGAAATGCTCACAGAACAGAATACTTTAGAAAGTTTAGAAACCAGATCTGCTTTGGAATTTATCATTAGTTTGATCTCTTAGTTAATAATAAAGTTTTATTTAAATACATCTCACATTAATCATACTCATCTAGCACTCTTTCAGTCCTACACACACCTGTTTCAAATCGATTGGTTTTGAATTGAATGTCTTTTGCCTCGTTCTTCTGTTAAACCAATAGCTATTGAACTTCATGGTTTGGGCTCTGCTGTTTTCAAATGTACATTGACACCTAGCTCTAATGATTTTTAATATTTAGGTTATTGCTCTGTTAAATGGCTTCGACATGGTTGGCCACTTTCAGTTAGTGTCATATAGTTTGCTTGTCTGCCTTTGGAAAGGTGGCCTGTTTGTGGCTGAACTACTGTAAATTGCAGTTTGGGAGGCTAAACTGAAGAGTAGCTATTTGGATAAGAATGCAAACACTTGAACTGAATAGAGTTGAATTATGACTAGGGATATGCCGGTATCAATTTTTCATGTTGCGATTAATTGCTAATGTTTTTATCACGGTATACGGTATTATCACGATATTGAAATTTAGTTGCAAAAAAAGTGTTGTCATATTACAGTATAACAGGTTTAATAACTTTTTTCTTATAACAAAAATATCTGAACATTTAAATACAATAAAGCAATACACAAAACAATTTATAAAGTTAAACATTTTACACAGATTAAAGTGCAAAAGAATTAAAAGACCAATAGGTATTACTTTACAGTAAGATCTCATTAGTTAATGCATTAACATTATCAATGAGCAAAAGCTACATTTGCTACAGAAGTTATTCATCTTTGTTAAAAATAATACAACTCTTAGTTCATGTTAGCTAGGGTTCATTAAAAAAAAAAAACAGTTTATAACACAGTTTATAATTTTGATTTTAACAATGTGCTATTAAATATTTAAATTACCTAAGATTAATGAATGTTTAGAAGAATTTTTCATTGGGAGTTTATGTTAACTAATTAATTAACTAATGTTAACCAATGAAGCCCTAATGTAAAGTATGACCGAACAATAAAGAATCAAAACACTTTCAAAAAATATCTCTAGGGCATGTTGTAGTCCAGATTAAAATGTAAAAAAGTTTTAAAATAAATAGCCTATTTTGTCTAAATATTAAAGTATTTGGTGCTGTGCTGAACACCACTGCTAATACAAAAACCTGAACGGCTATTTAAATCATTTAAATACATTTTAGAAGTAGCGCAGCTGCTTTGTTTACTGGGTTTCCGGGGTAATAACACTGCATCTGCTGTTCAGCACCCTCGGCTGTCAGAGAGTGAATGTGCGCTTTCATTCAGAGCGTCTCTCACGCGTTCCGCCATGCGCTTCTCATCCGTGCTTGTTTACATCAGAGTGCACACGCGCAGCATGCAGCGGTGTTGTGCATTTAACCAGTTAATGGGAAAAGTATTCTTAAAATGCATTCAAAATTCGGAATAATTTTTAATAAATAATTATTTTCGGTATTTTGAAGTGCCCACGATAACAATACCGTGCATATTTATTATCGTGATATATCGCATTACCTAATACCGGCACACGTCTAATTATGACACTCTTTGTCTTCTGTAGAGCTGCTTTATAGTTGAAAATGAAGTCGGTTTATAAGTAACCCTTCTCCAGGTTTGAATGACAGGCGATCTAACCAATCATAACGCTGAATCTGCCATTTTGTCATTTTGACAAATAAACCAAACAGGAGAGTAGATTAACGTTGATGGATTTGAACTTGAAAAATGGTGTGTATTGACACCTTACCACGGTTGAAATAAGATTGATGTTAAATCATGTTTATTTTGTGCTATAATTAGTAAAGAGGAAGAGATGATCAGTTCATGTGCCACTTGAACTGAGGCACTACAGCAATCTGTCATGACAAGAGCCACAAAATGCTATTTATTGTTTAAATTTCTCAAAAAATACAAAATTTAAAAGCTGAGACTTTGTTTCATATCAAAAGTAACCTGCTCTGTCTTATCTGTCTCCATGTTGTCAGTGTCCTCTTTGCTCCATGAGAATTGGTCCTTAACCCTAAAAATGGCAAGATCATAAAGAGACATCAGAAAATTAATTATTTGCTATTTTCCATCTTATTGGGACACAAGTAATACAACTTGATAATTTTTTTCAAAACATGACTTTTAATTTTGATTTTAATGTTTGTATTCCACAGGATACGTTGGCAGTTTGGGGTAGTATAAATTAAATTTCAGTATAAATTAACTGAAAACAGAAAACTTGTTTATCAATGCTTGTTATAACATGGTTGTAATTCCTGAACGTTTTGGAATACAGACCTAAGGTTGGTCTCTTTTTAAAGAAGACACATAGCAGATTATTGCTGAAGTGAAAACGAAAGTATAAAAAAATTATAGAAGTTTAAGTTTACAATAAAGATAATGTAGTATACTATTTTTATTTTATTTTA
Organism: Spinibarbus caldwelli; assembly: GCA_039654775.1. Lineage (NCBI taxonomy): Eukaryota > Metazoa > Chordata > Actinopteri > Cypriniformes > Cyprinidae > Spinibarbus > Spinibarbus caldwelli. The sequence goes on along the minus strand of CM077235.1, from coordinate 3,837,865 downwards.
TATAAAATAAGTATTTTATAAAATATGTTGAACTCTAAAATTTCTATAAAATAAAAACCATATGTCTAACCAAGTTGTGTTCCAAATTTGAAGTTGATATCACAACAATTGTGATTCCTGTGAAATTGTGTTTGGGCACTGCACCAAAAATAACCACTGGGTTACACCCAAACTCTATTGATTTTTTTGATGCATTTTTCTGTCACAAATCAATCATTTTCTGTCACAATATCACTTTTATTACAAAACAGTTACCAAATATGGAACCTTGACTGTCAGACCTTTCCAACGATATGTGTTTTGTCAAGATTACAAAAAGATCTGATTTTCTAAAACAAAAGTCACAAAATCACAGAGCCTATATATATATATATATGTTTTTATATCTTGATTTATACCCCTAAAAGGGCACCGTATCCCCTGAGATACAAACATTTAGAGACAGATTACAAAAAATGTAAGCATTTAATTCATAAAATTTCAGTGTAAACCTAATAAGCTAATACTGAATAACAGCTTTTTAAACAGGTAAGTCCCCTCCAACATGTAAATATGTGAACTAGATCAACTTTTATTGGAGGGTGAGTAGATTTCCCGCTACAGGCGGCCATGCAGTTTTAAATGCTTCCTGTGAGCGAAAAAAATAATGTAGAAACAAAAGTCACCTCATTTAATATTCACAACAAACACCCTTTCAAAATGAAACCAAGAAATTAGACCTACACTTTCACTGCTTCTCCCCACAGCCTCTCAAATGTTTGTATCCCACAGGATACGTTGCCAGTTTTAGGGTTAAAATAGTGTAACCGTTAATGCTTTGAAAACAATGTCTTTTTAAAAAATGGCATTTTTAAAAAATGACTTGAATGTGACTAGCTTTCCCAACACTGCCTTTCAATATATGTATCGCTAATTAATCAGTGTGTAAACATGCAGTTCATCTCACCTTATTTTATGGATTTGCACCTTTACTAACCAGATTAAAATAGCAGTGACCACTAAAATGTCAACAGTTCCTCTTTAAATAGCAGTTTGCTCATTCAGTGCCAACATGAGCACCATCTATGTAATTCATAAGTAGCCTATAAACCATATTATTCCCGTTATTGAGGCAATAGCCAACAGAACCTGAGTTATAGCAACAAGCTAAACTTGTTTGCAATAAAAGCTTTATTCCCTCTTGCTGTTGCTGTTTTTTAGTATTCGGTATATACAAATCAAACTTCTTCAATTGTTAACATTTTTTAACTTTCTTCAATTTTCTTTAGCTATACTCATCCAGTTTAAGCATCCAAATTTTGATTGGTATTCATTTAATTTACAATTGGTGATTTTGATAAAAGTGATATAGAAGCCCCAACTTTAGTAAGCATTCATCTTCAATTTTATTTTCATTATCTAAGTTGACAGAAATCTTTTTTTTTCAAGGCTAACTTCAGTTCTCCGCTTTCATTTCAAGACATTTGAGCAGCCTTTCAGAATGAACAAACAGAAAGAAAAAGAAAAGATTTTGCTTTTCCTTTATTAGAGGAAAGACTACCGAGATTTGAAAATGATGTTTATACTAGACTTATGCTCTGTTGTCTTGTGTTGTTGGTAAATCCTCACATTTAAATGTAATGTAAAATGGTCCATTCAGAGCTGAAATCTTTAGTTGCTCTTATCTTATTCTGTTCATGTCAAAGTTCAGTCAACTGATAAAGTTTATGAAATATTTCACTCTTTCAGAAGCTCCCTCAGACCCCTCTGGTTTGATTGTTTCTCTAGGCTAAGTCCCTGGTTTCTTCTCAACATAATTACACCCCTGCTGCGCTCATACAGTATCACCTCAATGGAAGTCTAATTTCATTAGCACCTCCTTAGAGGTATAAAATTCTCCTTAGTATTCACAACAAATGAATTCAAGTTTGATTTTTGAGTAAATTATTCCTTTATATTCTCACTCTCATTTTCCAAACCTGTATGGTTCTATTTTTATTCTGTGGAGGACAAAAGAGAAATCTATTTACATTTCTTTTCCATATGACAGTTATGCTTCACTGCAAAGCATCTCTGCTGCTGCAGCTCTCAAATCACATTATTTATCCACATGTTCTAACTGGCATATTGTGTTGGACTGCATCACAAACAAGTGCCGAGAGTGTTTAATATCAGTGACATTAAACCTGGCATGGAGTGTCAGGAAAAATTAGATTTCAGAGATTCGGCTTTGGCGAAGATTGTCAGTGAATTTACATTTCTGGAGCAGCAACTGCTTTAACACCCTGTCTACACCAGACGTGAGCAGTGCTTAGTTTGTGTCAAAAGAAGATAAACACATTATAATCAGTGATATTGTCTACAGTGGGTGTGGTACGGCGCTTTGAATCATTAACAGTTAGCAGATGCCTCATTGTATTTCTGACGTATTCCATGCAGTTATGCTATTTCCGACAACAGGACAAATGGATATGGAATGTTCACTTCAGAAATGTACTGATATGACTGCACTGACACCACTGGATGATGACAAAACTTGAATGAATTAAGCTGGATAATTACAATATTGTCTTTAGAGCTACTGTAGCCGAGTTGCATTTTGCAACATCAGCACTGTTATTGAACTGAATTGAGTTAACATTGAACTGACTCGAACTGCACAATAATGAAATGGCTGATCACGATTATTTTCTTCAAAAAATAATCACAATTATTGTCTTTTTTTCAGAATTATTGCATTTTCCACATAAGCACAAATCAAACGTCAGCTTGCATGTTTTGCTTGCAGATTTATTCATAACAAACAGTGCAAACAATCTCTGGCTGTATTAAACTTTTATTTGAGCAAAATATCTCAATAGAGATCACTAAACGTCAATTTACGTTTGCCTTTTTTTGTATAATGTAGAGAAAGCACATGTGCATGGTTGCCAGGTTGAGAAGATTAAGTAAAGCCATGGACAGGAAATCTATTGATTTACTTTAGTAAGTTTTAATAAGAGAAAAAGCTCTGATTGGAGAATAAACTCTTGACATCTGGCAACTGCAGTCATGAAAGCTTGTGGAGGCTTGTTACTAATGCAAGACAACGCAAATGGCAACTTAAAATAAAGCCTTTTCAGGATAAATAAACAGTGGGAAAATATCGCAGGTGATTATGCTTAATAAATGGCAAGAAGCAGAATTTGGGATCATGATTGTAATACGACTTATAATGCATCCCTATTAGAACTAAACCATCACTGACTTGAGCAATATGACACTGTTGTCTTTTTGATCTTCTTTACAGCAGAATCCCAATTGTCTCCAAAAGTTGAGTTTCCAGAATTGATTCTGCTATTTTACAGTTTATCACTGTGAAGCTGCTGACACAATCTCTGTTCTATGAAGCGCTATAGAAATAAAGGTGACTTGGTTTGACTAGACATGTCTAGTGTAGACAGCTCAAGCTGTTTCAGCATGACAAGGGACATCCACGTACACATTAGGGCGTAATTGATTTCTGTTTGACTTTTCTCCATTACTTAATGAGCTCTACAGGATATAATAGCACGCTTGTTTTGACTTTGACGCATCAGTAACTGAACTTTCAATAACGGCATTTAAATTGCTGCACTGTGTGTCTGTGGATCTAAATCTGTTAAGTGACTTACTTTGCATTAGACAAGCTGCATTTTCAATTGGACTTACACTTGCATCTCTACATAACTGTAATGCAATAATCCTTAAACCAGATCCAGCATGCTCACATGTGACAGAAGCTTGTATCACTAGCCCACTAGTAAAAATTTTGTTTATACAAAATCTACACCTCTCATCTTTTTCACAGGTTAAACATTTTGTTTGAATGTGGATCAGGCTCATTTTGAGGTGGCTTAAGCTCTCGGGCTTTGACAGAATTACTACAGTCTCATGATAGAGCTGGTGGTGAGAAGATGATGTAAAAATAGATTGAGCTGATAATGACGGCTATATTTATACAGCCTTTCTCATCTCCTGGTTAGATTTTTACTTCCATTAAGGTTCATTTCCAGCCCAGCAATCAGCCAACCTTTAAGTATCTTCTCAATTATTAGTCTTCGAAACCATTCTGCTGAAAGAATATAGACACCTAAGCCACTTAATAAATAGTAAAATGAAGTCAAATATTTAAACACTTTGATATTAAATATTAAATATTTATATCTTCATACTTAATGTGACCTGTGGTTATTCTGCTATGAGACCTGTATGCATATATGAAACTGCATTCATACGTTTACTAAAGACTTTTTTGTCACTTTGAGACCAAGTATTGGATAGTAATTGCAAAAAAGTCTTGAAAAGCCGTGAACCAGATGCCACTTAGTGTTCGTGTCAAAGACGAAAAGTTGGTTTCAAGCATCAAAAAATATAAAAGTTTAATACAGCTTTAATGTTTTTTTTTTCCATACATTAGAATGTGTCCTGGTTATTTTATTTTTCCTAAGCAAAAAATAATGACTATCATACAGTTTTTTACCGTGATTTACAGAAGACACCTGCTAAAATGTTCAGTGTAACAATTGTTTATATACCAAAATCTTGTCAGGTTTATTTAGAAGAAGAATCATTAGATCACATTAAAAGACTCTAGTTAAGGATCACAGTTCAGCCCCCCAAAAACTAATTAATTGTCATTTTCAATCTTTACCAATCTTTGCCACTATCCTTCAAACCACTGGATTTATCTGTCAGCAAGAAGTTTTTAATTATTAAAATACAACAACATTTAGTGTGATCACTTTTTCTTTTATATATTTCAATAAGTACAGGTCAGAATAAGATTGTTTCATTTTTACATTAATATCAGTTTATCTGTTATGCTGAATGACGATGGAACGTTGTTTCAGCATTATTTTGACATTAAAGTAGAGATTTTACTTGCATTTAATATGCTGTCTGTCTATATAAAATCACTTTGGTCAATTTAATTTGATGCACATACCAAAACGGGATATCTTGTCTTTAATTTAAAAATTTTAGTTGATTTCTTTATCGTGTCCTGTAGTATGTATTGGCCCTTTACAGAGTGACTTGTATCTATATATTTTATTATGTTTATATTATTATTATTATTATTGTAAGTTTTTATACATTTTAAATTAAAGTTTATTGTAAGTTTATTTTAGGTTCTTTTTACAATGTAACCTATTGTAAAATATTCTGATAATTTGTTTTGCACAAACAACCTATAGTAGTATATCCAAAATGAATGGCTTAACACAACTTCTGCTATTCACATAGAATTGCATCAGCCTACCAGAACATGATTACTTGCTTTTGCAGGTGTGCTTCTGTCTAACTTGATAACAAATAAGAAATCAAATACGCTTGCTACCCTCCATTGATCTTCCTCAACTGTTGTGATTTTTTTTTTTTTTGTTTGTCCTGCACTGGCCGATGGTAGATTAACTTTTACTAACACCTATGCAACAATAAATTCATTCTGTGAAGTTTTTCTGAATGGGCCATTTGAGTGAAAATTGGTCAGAGGAGTGAAGTCCTGAAAACTGCATTTAAAAAGTAAATAGTAAACAGCTGTGTAAGAGGACTGATTAAATGTACTCACAGCTTAACCAAATCATAAGTCATGCTATTACTTATTATGCAAGTGGTTAATATTAAAGTAGTGGTTAAAATGTTAATTTGGCCAGCATTAATTATTGATTAGTTTCACACTAATTATGACTATTATAATTATGACTAATTATGACTACTAACTATTACTCACTAGATCCTTAATCAGAGTTTCTTATTAGGAAATAATATTTAGCATGATAATATTAGTTACTCATTTGTTCCTGTGTAGTTATTTATTAATGACAGAACAGTATTGTTTTCCACAGAAAATATAACATAAACATGAAGAATATGAGGGTGAATAAATGATGTAATTTTAAATTTTAAACTACTCTTACTCTTTTTTGACCACTGTATGTATCATAAACCATCATATCATTTCCTATATAGTTGGCTTTATCTTTAATACAGTTGAAACTTCCACCTTCAGCACACAAAATGGATGGATTTTAATATAGAAAGCACTAGTGTCATTTGTCTTGTCATTGTCGATGCAGGTTTTGTTGAAAAAAAGCCAGCTTTTAAGTTGTAAGTACATTGCTAATGGGATTTATTGAAGTGCAGTATCACAAAACATTCAATCAATATGTCCATCAGAAGTGTCTATAGGTTTAAATTATCCCCGTGTGTGTGTGTGTGGTGTTACCGTAAGCTTTCTGTGTTGATCCACTATTTACTAGATACTGGCAGCACTCAAAATAATGAATAGATTGTGCTTAACTCCAGACTCAGGTAAGCCGTTATGAACCGCTACTTTCCAGTTTGCTTAATAAATATTAATCGCAGCGGAAGATGTTGCTAGAGAGGTTTATGCATCTCTTTAACAACACAAATGGGGAGATGCCCTCCCCATTTGTGCTGGTTAATGGCACATTCGTTATTCCAAAATTTTCATCTATTCCTGTGTTCTTTACCATGGCACGAGGTCCTTGATTTCCCACAGAATACAACCCCTGGTGTGTCATTAAGAAACTGAGCAGCCTTTAAGCTACTCAGCCCTTCCATTACTAAAAAATAAACTCTTAAATCTGACATTGCTAATTCGGTTTTCTTATTTGTCATGTCTCTGAGTGCTCCGCTCCTTTTAGCAGCCCCCTTGTTGCTAAAGAGGATACCCTTTGATTGTTAGAAATCTTTGTCTTTCCTGCATGCTTAGAGTTTGCATAGAGAACCTGCAGCCGCTTTGATATTCATATTAGAGGAAAAACATATTCCTGTTATCTCTGTTTGTGTTTGTATTTGTATTTTAGGAGCGTTTCCTATCCCAAAAATCTTCATGAAAAAATAGTACAGAAACATTTAAAATATTACAAAATATAACATTAAAAATGTACAAATCACTATTTATTATTTTTTTTTTACTTAACATTCTCCAACAGTGAAAGCAGTGGGTAGAGTTAGAGCGGGAGGCAGCATCTCTCTTGCCTCCCTTGAGTCCAATGAGTTTTAACAGACCCCCTAAAGCGTGCGGTGCGTTTGGTGGGGTTTAATTAAGAATGAATGAGGGAAAGTCAGGTGAGAGGAGGTAATGCTTCCATTGCACTTGTAACGCATAGCAGGGACGGGGAGGGCAAGGATCTATGTGCAGCAGTTTATTTGAAATACAAGTGAAGATAATCCAAACAGGTAAGGCAGGAAAAGATAATCCAATCAGATATGGCAGGTGACAAGATTCCAAACATGTAACATAATTCCAAATAGGGAGGACAATAATCCAACAAAAATCTAAAAATGCAACAGCTTTACCAAAACTAGTAAAGACAACAACCCACAACCAAAGACTCAAAGATAGGGGAATGTATACAGGCAAACAAGAAGATTAGTGAGTAACAAGGATAAAATAGGCCTTGTTCAGACTGTTAGCAAAAATCTGAATTTTTGCATATTCAGATATTATCCAAATGGGTTTTTAAAAGTCTGGACTAAAAAACAAACAAACAAACAAAAAAAAACACATGAAATCTCCTCTGTCGTAACCAAACCAACCCATGCAGATAATTAAATAAAAAATAAATCCCACCTGTTGCTTTTGTACATGTTCCGCAAATCAGTCTGAATGAACAAAAATGATGGCATTAAAGGGAAGACTAAATGGGAAGATTAAAAACTAAACTTATCCACTTAGATATCACCTTTTTTGTCATCAAAATAAAACTTGAAGTTACCTGAAAACAAGATTTGTGTTTTTTTTTAGTGAGCAATCAGCTTGATAAAATTAAAGGTACATCTCTGTCTGTGACCACAGTGTTTACTGAGTTTTGATGACTGATGATCTGGAAATAAGTTGACTATTAAAGAACATTTCACAAAATAAAATATATTGTTTTTAATTGTTACTGCCTTGAGTTATTATGTTGGAATAAATGTAAAAAAAACAAACAAAAAAAAAAAAACACTAACTTGATGAGATTACTGTTAATATAAAAATACAAAATATAATTGTAATTTTGTTTTTGTTTGTTTGTTCTGGACAGTGTAAGTAATGTTTATTTAACCAGGAAAATGTGAACAGTAAGTGTAACTGGGACATGAATTTGCATTTTATTTATACAAAATAAATAAACAAATCTGTGAGGACTTTCCCTCCTGGTTTCAGAACACCCTGTCACTGCCCTGGAGATCTGCCCAGAGGCACATGGGTTAAACTCATGCGAGTCGACATGATTGGATAAAATATGGTAATTAAAGTGGTTGCAACAGATTGTAATGTGTGCGCTTCAACACTTCAAGCAAAAGTCTGCTGTAAACAACACTCATAAGCAGGCTACAACAGTTGTTGTACTCATCTAACTTGTAGCAATAAATTGTAAAAACCTTCTGTTAAAAATTAAGATAAGATTAGCAGTCGTGGTTACCAAAACTTTACCGTAAAGAATATAGTGATAGTGTTATAGGGATTGCAGCAAAGTACAATGTAATCATCCATCAATTCGAAGCAATGCTATTTTCCTGGATACGAAAAATAACCTTCTTCCTGTATAAGGTACTGCTCAGAGCATGTAGCAAGATCAGATCGTTTAAAGGGATAGTTCACCCAAAAATGAAAATTTGCTGATAATTAGGTCTCAGACTGTCCCAGATGTAGGTGACTGTGTTCTTCAGTAGAGTAGTAAAGATTTTTGGTCCTTGGTGATTCATAAAATACAAGTCAGCAGCTGCCTGTCTTTTGTGAATAATCACCATGATTGTTGTTTTTGTTCAGTTAATAATTATTGGGTGACCTCTGTTGGTGACCTCAGGTAATAAGTGGGTCATTGACCCAAAATGTACTGAGGAACCTAATAATTTGTAGCATAAACATAATTTTTAGTTGATTACTCAAAAAGTAAGTTGCTCAAACTAATTTTATTGTGGTCCTCGAACCAATTAATTATGTATTTCAGTTTAAATCAACACTTAGCATAGCACATGCTAAATGTAACATATATTGTAAATTTAACAAACAAATAAAATATTACTGGTTGCTGGCATTAGTGCAGTCATTGCTCATAGAGTAAATGTGTTTACCTCCATGCAGTCTACTCTTCAGCACAGCAGTAACCACAAAAACTTTAATAAGAGCTACTCTTTTAAATGTCAGCATTAAACACTAGCAGGTCTATCCCTAACAGGTCTAAAAACACATAAAATAACACTTAATTTATTATTTTTTCTCTTTATCCAATCCTGTGCAAAGATTGCTGGGAACTAGAAATCTACTGTCCAGTTTCCAAAGTTAATAAGACAATTTTATTAAGTTACTTTACACATAATAAATAATGTAATGATCATCATTATTACACCAACAGAACTAATCAAAATAACGTTGGGAACTTAAGAGGTTTAATTAAATGGATACATTTGAATTTTTAATTTGCAACCATGCATTTATTTAAGTTGTAACAGGTTCCCTGAATTATTTTTAGATGTTGTGCTTAACAACATCTCTTAACCATGGTAAAATCAATGCATATATAAATTCAGTCAGGTTAACTGTCGCAAAATGTATTACAATACTCTCTGTACTCCCCTATATTTGGATTTTGGAAGAAGTGTTTCTTTATGCCATTTTTTTCTCTCCTGTAGTTAAATGTTGACTCCTTTATCTCATTTTTTTTTCTTAAATACCACAGTGAAGGTTTGGAGATGTTTTGAGAACATGATTTATTGAGGTCAGTAAAAACTTGTTTATGACAATAAATTCCTTGTCACTAATTTAAACTCTACTCCGTGGATAAATAAAAGAAAGGATGGGCTGGAGTTTTTTACCAAGTGCAAAGAGAAAATAGTGAGGAGACGTGAAAGCATCTATTGTGAAGAGACTTCTAAAGAGTCAGAGAGAACAGTCACTGTGGAGGATAGAGCGTTTGATTCTCCCAACATATGTGCCAACACTGACATGAAAAAAGGGTCTCAGAGCAATTAACTAATCATAAAGTTGAGAATGAGAATCTTAACTTGCTTCAGTGCAAAGCTAAAAAGAGGCATTTTGGAACATTCCAGAAATATATAATATATACAGGTGCATCTCAATAAATTAGAATGACATGTTTATTTCAGTAATTCAACTCAAATTGTGAAACTCGTGTATTAAATAAATTCAGTGCACACAGATTGAAGTAGTTTAAGTCTTTGGTTCTTTTAATTGTGATGATTTTGGCTCACATTTAACAAAAACCCACCAACTCACTATCTCAACAAATTAGAATGCTTCATAAGACCAATAAAAAAAAAAACATTTTTAGTGAATTGTTGGCCTTCTGGAAAGTATGTTCATTTACTGTATATGTGCTGAATACTTGGTAGGGGCTCCTTTTGCTTTAATTACTGCCTCAATTCGGCGTGGCATGGAGGTGATCAGTTTGTGGCACTGCTGAGGTGGTATGGAAGCCCGGGTTTCTTTGACAGTGGCCTTCAGCTCATCTGCATTTTTTGGTCTCTTGTTTCTCATTTTCCTCTTGACAATACCCCATAGATTCTCTAAGGGGTTCAGGTCTGGTGAGTTTGCTGGCCAGTCAAGCACACCAACACCATGGTCATTTAACCAATTTTTGGAGCTTTTGGCAGTGTGGGCAGGTGCCAAATCCTGCTGGAAAATGAAATCAGCCTCTTTAAATAGCTGGTCAGCAGAAGGAAGCATGAAGTGCTCCAAAATTTCTTGGTAAACGGGTGCAATGACTTTGGTTTTCAAAAAACACAATGGACCAACACCAGCAGATGACATTGCACCCCAAATCATCACAGACTGTGGAAACTTAACACTGGACTTCAAGCAACTTGGGCTATGAGCTTCTCCACCCTTCCTCCAGACTCTAGGACCTTGGTTTCCAAATGAAATACAAAACTTGCTCTCATCTGAAAAGAGGACTTTGGACCACTGGGCAACAGTCCAGTTCTTCTTCTCCTTAGCCCAGGTAAGACGCCTCTGACGTTGTCTGTGGTTCAGGAGTGGCTTAACAAGAGGAATACGACAACTGTAGCCAAATTCCTTGACACATCTTGATGCCTTGACCCCAGCCTCAGTCCATTCCTTGTGAAGTTCACCCAAATTCTTGAATCGATTTTGCTTGACAGTCCTCATAAGGCTGCGGTTCTCTCGGTTGGTTGTGCATCTTTTTCTTCCACACTTTTTCCTTCCACTCAACTTTCTGTTAACATCCTTGGATACAGCACTCTGTGAACAGCCAGCTTCTTTGGCAATGAATGTTTGTGGCTTACCCTCCTTGTGAAGGGTGTCAATGATTGTCTTCTGGACAACTGTCAGATCAGCAGTCTTCCCCATGATTGTGTAGCCTAGTGAACCAAACTGAGAGACCATTTTGAAGGCTCAGGAAACCTTTGCAGATGTTTTGAGTTGATTAGCTGATTGGCATGTCACCATATTCTAATTTGTTGAGATAGTGAATTGGTGGGTTTTTGTTAAATGTGAGCCAAAATCATCACAATTAAAAGAACCAAATACTTAAACTACTTCAGTCTGTGTGCATTGAATTTATTTAATACACGAGTTTGACAATTTGAGTTGAATTACTGAAATAAATGAACTTTTCCATGACATTCTAATTTATTGAGATGCACCTGTATATATATATATATATATATATATATATATATATATATATAAACATACTGCAAAGTCAACAAGAGATAAATTTAATAATAATTAACGCTCCCAAGTTGCTGTTTATACTTTTTTAGACTTCCAAAAAGAACTATTATATTGTTGATGCAGTGATGAAAACATCAGATTTGTGGAGCTGTTGTGAATGAGAATAGGCAGGCATTATTCTCCTGTCAGTCTCCTGTCTCTTTATATCTAAAACAAGATTTTACACCTTAATTCAGTGTGCTCTTTATACGAGAAAGCTGCATTTTGTATTCTCGTGAAATGCAAAACTCAGTGGTTGAAAACAGGTAAAGGGTTAGATTATTCATTAAGATAAATTAATTAGAGGATAGTGTTTCACATGCTGTCAACTCTATTCTGTGAACCAGTAAATTTCATTAATTTACAATGCTGTGTCTGGCTGTGGGTCTGTGAAACATGGGTTATGTTACAGAGGAGGCTTCCGTACCTCCTCCTCCGCACCACCAGAGGAAACGGTCTCCTGAATATTAGCCATTCCCCATTCGGACTCCATTTCCCATCATCCCTCATACCTGGGACTGATTACACTTCCACACCTGCACCTCATTTACACACACATATAAGCCACTCACACACACTGACTGTCTGTGAAGTCTTGATTTGCCCTGGCTGTCACTCCTGAGAGGTTTACCCGTGTTTGTGTTATTGTATCTGACCTTGGACTGATTTCTTGAGTGTTATCTGCCTGCCTCGACTTGGATTGTTCACCTGGACTGTGTTTGCTTGCCACCTGCCCTGATCTCTCGCCTGGTTCACCATTCTGCCTCTGTCTAGCTTCTGCTGTTCTGCTTTGCCGGTATTTGACCCTGTATTGTTTGACCATTCTTAATAAAAGCTGCAAATGGATCCAGACCCTTCTGACTTGTCGCAACAGAAGACTTCGCCAGCAAAGATGTACCCATGTGCTTTCTTCTCCCTCAAACTGACAGCTGCAAAGCGGAATTACGACGTGGGCAACCGTGAACTCCTTGCCATGAAATTAGCTCTAGAAGAATGGCGTCATTGGCTGGAGGGAGTTACTCACCCATTCATTGTTCTCACTGATCATAAAAATCTGGAGTATCTGTTCAGCTAAGCGTCTAAACCCCCGACAGGCCAGGTGGGCATTGTTTTTCACAAGGTTTCGGTTTACTGTAACATACAGGTCGGGCACCAGGAATACCAAAGCCGATTCTCTCTTGCCAAACTGAGGAAACAGTCCTACCCATCACCAATGACAACATCATTCCCGAAAAGCTGCTCATGGCACCAGTACAATGGGATATGATGACTGAGATTGAACATCTGAATCTCCAAAATCCGCCGCCTCCTGAATGCCCTACAAATCTCACCTGTGTCCCTGAACCCCTTCGTCCATGACTACTCACCCAAGTGCATGTGACGCCCAGCTCGGGTCATCCCGGAATCACTGCCACTGAACATCTGCTCAGGAACCGATTTTGATGGCCCACGTTGCTGACTGACACAACCAAATTCATTCAGAACTGTAACACATCCAAATCCCCTAGACAGCTCCCAACCGCCCTACTAAATCCACTACCTACACCACGTCGGCCTTGGTCTCATATTGCCATCGATTTCATCACCGATCTGCCCAATTCTCAAGGTAACACCACTATACTCCCCATCGTAGACCGATTCTCCAAAGCCTGCCGCCTAATTCCTTTGCCTAAACTCCCCACATCCTTCAAAACCGCTGAACTACTCTGTAACCATGTGTTCCGTTTCTACGGTTTACCCGAAGATATTGTGTCTGATCGAGGGCCCCAATTCACTTCAAGGGTATGGTCTGCCACCTTCAAGCACCTCAATGTTAACATCAGCCTCGCATCCGGCTACCATCCCCAATCCAACGGGCAGACAGAACGCCTGAATCAGGAGGTGATACGATTCCTCAGATCATACTGTCAGCAACAACAATCAGACTGGAGCAGGTACTTGCTATGGGCAGAATACGCACAGAACTCACTGGTGAAACCCGCCACAGGTATGACCCCTTTTAAATGCATTCTGGGCTTTCAACCTCCATTGTTTCCCTGGTCTGGTGAACCCACCGACCTACCCTCAGTCACAGATTGGTTGCAACACAGCGAGGAGGTCTGGGATCGGGCTACTTCATGCCGTAAGACGTCAAGAACAGCAAGCCAACCGACATCAAAGTCCCAGTCCCGAGTACACCCCAGGCCAATGGGTTTGACTTTCGACGAAAGATCTACACCTCCGACTTCCATGTAAAAAGCTCAGTCCCAGGTATGTTGGTGCCTTCAAAATTTCTAGACAAATATCTCCAGTATCATTTTGTTTGGAACTGCCCTCTAATTACCGTATTTTTCCCACATTCCATGTATCATTTCTGAAACCCGCTGGTAGTCCGAGAGGAGAGACTGAGGAGGGAGCCAGACCGCAGACCCCCCTGCTTTTCCTGGGGTGCGTTTCCCAAATGCATCGTTGGCCAACTATGGTTGTAAGTTCCATTGAACTCTATTGGTAACGACGGAACTTGCGACCATGTTTGCTTTTGGGAAACGCACCCCTGGTTGATGGCGAGGAGGCGTATCGAGTGCACGAGCTGCTAGACTCCAGACGCCGGGTTGGTACCCTCCAGTATCTGGTTGATTGGGAGGGGTTCGGTCCGGAGGAGTGATCTTGGGTCAACGCTGGAGATATCCTTGACCCCACACTCACTGAGGAGATTCACAGGACGCATCTGGAGAAACCGGCCCCTCGAACTCGTGGGAGACCCTGGCATGACTTACCTCAGGAGCCACTCGCAGGGGGAGGGCTCTGTTACAGAGGAGGCTCCCGTACCGCCTCCTCTGCACCACCAGAGGGAATGGTCTCCTGAATATTAGCCATTCCCCATTCGGACTCAATTTTCCATCATCCCTCATACCTGGGACTGATTACACTTTCACACCTGCACCTCATTTACACACACACGCATATAAGCCACTCACACACTGACTCTCTGCGAAGTCTTGTCACTACGGAGCGTTTTACCCATGTTTGCTTTATTGTATCTGACCTTAGACTGATTTCCTGATTTCTTGAGTGTTCTCTGCCTACCTCGACTCGGAAATTTCACCTGGACTGTGTTTGCTTGCCGCCTGCCCTGATCTCTCGCCTGGTTCACCGTTCTGCCTTTGTCTAGCCTCTGCGGTTCTGCCTTGCCGGTGTTTGATCCTGTATTGTTTGACCATTCTTAATAAAAGCTGCAAATGGATCCAGACCCTTCTGACGTCACAACAGGTTATGATGCATGGGGTGCAAAAATGGGATATGCAGTACACTGTGCATTGTGCCAAAATCATCTTTAATAAAATGTTAACTGATCTAAAGCTTATTGATTAAACAAGTAGTGTTTTAAATGAATTCAAAAAATTAAATGTGTAATTACAAAATGACACATCAGCTGCTCACATTAGCACTTTAAAGTCACAGACACAGTCACATGACCTAAATGAATAGAGGAAAGAAGCGCAGATAAAAGAGGGAAAAATGAAAAACTATGCATTAAAATCGATTTGCTTGTGATGGAGAGTGTTGCTTAGAACCAATCATTTGGAACAATTAAGAATATTTTTCTGCTTCTATTGAATTTAATTGTGCAGATAATTTAATTCATTTATCGTTTAGCAGATAAAATGGTTGTATTGCTTTGTATTTGGCTGTTCACAAAAAAAAAAATGTCTTAAGGACTTGATCTAGCATATATTTCAGTTTTTAATAGTTTAATAACTATTTTTTTCAGGAGTTTTTAACCATGGTATATGGAAGTAGTATATATGGATGTAGTTTCATACTGAAAGTTAACATTGTGATTAATTTACTCAGAAATTAAGATAGAGAGGACAATGAAGAGATGATAGAAAATGACAAATCAGTTGAAGAGAACAGGTAGGAATGACTCACACAGGACATTATGACTAAAAATATCAGGAAAGATTGCAGAATTAAGTATTGCAGATTTAAGGCATATATTTTGTGAACTATCCGATGTTTACTGTAGCACAAAAACAAGAAAGCAAATGAAGAAATGAACTGCCACAGAAGATATTATGACTTAAAACGGCCATGTGTAGTTTTTTTTTAGGTATAGTTTTTGCACCAGAAGCAGTCATGATTTTGTAAAAAATTACAATTTTCCTCACTGTATCTAGCTCTTTGACCGAAATGCTAAATTTTTTTAAGCTCTTTTGCTATTTAAAGGCCAATTCACACTGCATCGACAGATGTAGACAAATGGCAACAGACAAATTCATTAGGTTTTGTCGGATGGAGTGTCTTAGAAGTGACGTACTGTATTCTGGTGACAGTCTGCATCTGTCTTTGTGGTGTGAATTGGCCTTAAGACTTCAGTATATCTGCCTTTCTCTCCTCTCAGTTGTTTATGACTGACAGAGCCAGCGAATAGGGGTTAGCATGTAATGATGTAGAAACAAGCATCTGTCTTTCTAAAGTGACAGTCATATGCAAATGTATTTTGGTCCTTGTGACATCACAGACTCACACATTCCAAACGAGCTGCTGAACCTGGTTTAAAGCTATTTTTGCAGTGAGGAATGAGGAGTTTAAGCTCTGTAATTTACAGGACATTTTTATAGTACAATGATCTCTTATTTGTCAAAAGCATATAATAGGTGGACTTATGCTATTTTATTTTTACAGGAATACTATCTCATTTTACTTCATACATACTGTAGGTTAATATTTTCAGAGTAACTTAAATGTCCTTTACATCCTTTATTTTGGATGAATATAATTAAATGAATACAGCGTATTTTATATATTTAATTAGTGTGTACCTACATTTAAACTAATTTAACAAACATTTTGTGTCAAAAGATGTTACACTTATTTGTCAAAATATCAAGGAGAACTGAGGCGCCAAATGTGTAGTTGCAGCTCTGTGTCTTAGGAATTATTCCCCCAATCCTGATAATGACTTCCAACAATAGCAGTGCTGCTATTGACTGCTCATGTGGAGATTTGAGACCGCTGTTTCTTTCTTGAATTTGTTCGTTTGTTTAGGGTCAAAGCCACTTGCTTTTCTTCAAGGAAGCTTTGTGTTTAAAGAGCTAATAAAAAAATTCAACTCAATATTTCTTGCCAAACGATTCACTTATGTGGCAAGTAGCCATGTAATAAACCATGTAATATGGTTATTATTGCAAAATAAACCCCTTTAGGGTGAAGACTCCTCTGCTTTGGGGTCCTGATTACCCTGTCAGGGTTTATTTATTACACCCATAATAATAATAAGTCGAGCCAGACACTCAAGCCATAAATGCCATTCAGAGACTAAATAAGAGAGCCGCAAAAACCAGCATCTGATTGGCTGATGGCAACAAGAACCAGAGCCAGTCCATCCTATAGATGATATATGCAGTTGCAACCAGCAGACCTCATCATTTAACACTCAAACCATAATGACAGTGAAAATTAAAAATAACATAATGAATATAAAATTAGCTCCCAATAATCACCAAATTACAAATAACCACTCAACATTCATAAAATCAGCGTAATGGGTTGATTTATACTAGTTCATTTTTACAGGAAAACTAACATACATACATACAGTCATGGCCAAAAATATCGGCACCCTTGGTAAAAATTCACAAAAATCTAACCTTTCATTGGATAATAAGAATTTAAAATGGGGGTAAATATCATTATGAAATAAATGTTTTTCTCTAATATACATAGGCCACAATTAACGGCACCCTTTTATTCAATACTTTTTGAAACCTCCATTTGCCAGTTTAACAGCTCTAAATTTTCTCCTGTAATGTCTGATGAGGTTAGAGAACACCTGACAAGAGATCAGAGACCATTCCTTCATCCAGAATCACTCTAGACCCTTTAGATTCCCAGCTCCATGTTGGTGCTTCTTCTCTTCAGTTCACCCACTCATTTTCTATAGGGTTCAGGTCAGAGGACTGGAATGGCCATAGCAGAAGCTTGGTTTTGTGCTCAGTGACCCGTTTTTGTGTTGTTTTTGAGGTTTGTTTTTGGATTATTGTACAGTTGGAAGATCCAAACATGGCCCATTATAAGATTTCTAACAGAGTCAGTCACTTATTAATTTTTTGTCTGTTGGTATTTGATAGAATCCATGATGCCATGTATCTAAACAAGATGTCCAGGACCTCCAGCAGAAATAAAGGCCCACAACATCAAAATACAGCAGTATATTTCATTGTACACATGGGGTACTTTTTATCCCTGTGTTCACCAAACCCATCTTGAGTGTTTGCTGCTAAAAAGCTCATTTTTTTAGTTTCATCTGACCATAGAAGCAATCCCATTTGAAGTTCCAGTCGTGTCTGATAACTGAATATGCTGGAGTTTGTTTTTGGATGAGCTAAGAGAATTTTTCTTGAAACCCTCCCAAACAACATGTGGGGATGTAGGTGCTGGTTGACAATTTTTTTTTAAGGTTTTCTGACCCCGAGACTCAACTATTTTCTGCAATTTTCCAGCTGTGGTCCTTGGAGAGTCTTTAGCCACTCAAACTCTCCTTCTCACTGTGCATTAGGACGATATAGACACACGTCCTCTTCCAGGCAGTTTCCTAACATTTTCTGTTGATTGGAAATTCTTAATTATTGCCCTGATGGTGGAAATGGGAATTTTCACTGCTCTAGCTCTTTTCTTAAAGCCACTTCACTAATTTGTGAAGCTCAGTTATCTTTTGCTGCACATCAGAAATACATTCTTTGGTTTTTCTCATTGTGATGGATGATTAAGGGAATTTGGGCTTTATTTTCCCTTCTATTTATATTTCTGTGAAACAGGAAGCCATGGCTGGATAATTTCATGTTCATAATCACCTTGGAGTGCTCAAAATTGTGAATATGAATGGGAACATACTTCAGAGATATTTTACTCATAAGAATTTCTAGGGGTACCAATAATTGTGTCCAACGTGTATTTGAGAAAAACATTTATTTCATAATGATATTTCCCCCCATTTTAAATTCTTATTATCCAATGGAAGGTTAAATTTTTGTGAATTTTTTAAATAAAAGATTAAAAGGATTAATAATGCAGGCTTATTTTCAGAGCCTTCTTTGATCATATTTACCAAGGGTGCCAATATTTTTGGCCATGACTGTAGGTTAATATTGCCTGATTAACTTAAATCCTGTAAAATACACTACACAGCCACTGTTTGCATGATATGTCCTTTATGAATACAGTTTAATAAACACCGCATATTTTATAGTTTTTTATATAAATACATGTCAACTGATTTAACAAACATTTTAGAAATAATAATTTTAAAGCAACATGTGAATTTAAGTGTAATCAACCATCAACCTCATCAACCATCAACCTCTGTTATCCCATATCCTCTGAAATGGTGGTGGTTCTTGTGTTGGTAAAAATCGAGTCAATGCTGGGCTGATGCAACATATTTTAACTTTCAAAGTAATTCACCTCAGCATTATAACAAATAAAATCTGTTTATTTTATTTTATGCAAAAGGCATTTCCATCATGCAAAACCAATGCTGACTGATGTGTTTAGCCGACTGACATCTTGTCCCTTTATGTTGCGTTGCATAAATGATTTACAACACAGTAAAGACATTATAGATTTAATAAAATGTATACAAGCCTTACAAATTGGGTGGCGATAAGAACTTCTCTGTGCTCTGACTGTAACTCAACAGTTGGGTTGTGTTGGAGGGTGGGTTGATGAGAGTTGTACGGTTTCAGGGATATTTCTGGGATATCGAATACCTATTGATATATTTCCTCTGAAATGCAGAAAATAATTTACAGAAAAGATTACTTTGCAGATGCTTAATGTGTTTAAAACAATTTTAGATGGCAGAAACAGCACTTCTACTGCATGAGGCTTATCTTTTTTTCTCAAGAATAATCTGGGTCACCAATTCAAACACCGCCAAAATAAATCTATTGACACATTTAATCAAACTAAACAAACTAATCTAGATTGATCTAGGGCTGCAGGGAGTGAATCGGGGCGGGGTGGGGATTGGGGGGTCTGATTCCCCTATAAAGAAGGTTTGATCCCCCCGAAGGACATCAAAACAAGATGTTGGGGGTCATAAAGTAGTTGTAATATGAAGTAGTTGAAGTTGTAATATGAATTTATTTACCTGTAAATATGAAGATACATTTATAGCGCGTATTCAGGGACCTGCATTTATTGAATGGGTGAAGAAAGAACATATACACAGTTCGGGTGAATAATAAAATTTGCCCTCTTTAATGCTATTAAACTGAATGTACAACACTGATTTTAGAATGTGCAGTTTATCTGTCAAGACAAATCAGGAGACAAATCTGGGATGCAGGAAACTTAAGCTGAAGTGATTTTGTGATTTTCTTTTGACAGGCTTAATGTATCAGAGGATTTGCAATTCCATCATTTTATTTGACCATATGCTGCCAGATCAGATCAAACATGATTTTAAGATCAAGCAAGTGAATACTTGCAATACTTATCTATTATCTACAGCTTGTACCTAAAAGGCAGTGTAGTAAATGGCTTACCAGGGGTGCAAGTGTTTCTCCTCACTTTGGTCTGGTTCTTCTGGTATTTGTTGTTGTGATACGATGTGTAGCTACAGTCTCTAATATACACATCAAAGAGTCCTTTGTACCAGAAAGGCTGAAATGTACTGAAACCTAGCTCATTATGTTTCCAGTTTCATCTCTGGACATTTCCACTTCTGTTATTAGGCTTGAGTCAGATATCAGTGATGGAAGCAAGCGGTTACAGTTTCATTTTTTTTTCTCTAACAGTCAAAAAATCCTTATTATTGATTTTCTGGAGCTCAACCATCCAGCTGCACAGACTGTCAACACACTTTACCAGGTACTTGATGTCTTTAATTAAAATTTCTGTAAATTTTAACTTTCAAATTGTAAACGGTTTCCTACCGATCTTATCTTTTTTCTTTTTATCAGTTTTGTAACAGAACATGTATAACCAGAACATGTTCAATTGAGGATACTTCTCACCTCATCTCCACTAAGCATGCAAAGAAGTGACAGAAATACTGAATTTATGATCTATATTGTTAGTTTTCAATAATTACTTGGGTTTATGCCCAGTCAGAAAATCACTTTTTATCACTTTTACCTTTAAACACTTGAAGGGCTCACATACTGCCCATTTTGGCCTTCATAACCTTAACAGGAAATGACTTTTTATTATTTATTTTTATTGTATTTATTTATTTTTTTTTAAATTTTTTTTTAAGTTCTTTGAGGTTCACTCGTGTTGATTATGTTATCAACGCCTGCTTGTTTCTGATTGTTTTTATGCAACTCACAGTGAGTTTGATTCATACATCGATAGTTCTTGTTAATTATATCATGCAATGAGCAATTTAGCACTGATGCAATTCATATTAAAAGTTTCCTTTGCGTAATGTTCCTCTGCATATTATGATGTTTTGGCTTTTTTTTTTTTTTTTGTATGTATTAATGAGTCATCTGAAATTGTATATTGATAGATTGTTTATCTGTTGAATGACTTAATTGACTAGCAAAGCTGTAATTTATATAACAACACTCTCCAGCAGCAGAATGTTACTTCTTTAGCAACAAGCACTAATTTCTTAAATCAAAATGATATCTTAGCTTTACCATCCATATCATCTATTTTCTAAAGATAAGTCCAGATGTGCAGTCTACCAAAATAATTACAGTGACAGCATTAAGAATTCCACATACAGCAAAAAAATTTGCTGGCGGTTTGAATGAGGCTTCAGCCATGAAGTGACTGAATGCAGTGGGTGTTGGATAACACAATATCCAAACCAGTCATTTTTGGAGCTTGGTTGAGTAAATGCCATTTTCTTTTGTAATAAGAAGGACATTTTAAGCTACAAAGTCCTCTTATATATCAAAGATGAAGGAAAATTGATGGAAATTGATTTCTCATGCCATGACCCCTTTAAACAAATGAAAGAGAGACACTGTGACTCTAAACCCATTTGTGTATTTTACATAGACAGTTGTTGTCATATCCCACAACCTCATCATCTACAGAGGGAAACCAAAATACACACAGAATGATGAATGTAAAGATGTTGTAGAGGATTGTAAATATATTTCACTGAAACCTGGTCTTCATTACATTTATTTTGTTTTTATTTCTTTATGCATTTATTTATGTTCAATGCCAGTGATCATTTATTAATGTATTTAGCTAATTTTAGTTTAGAGGACTGTCGTTTTTGCTTGTTCCTCATGTCAATAAAAAATAAACGTACCAAACCGACAACTTGCTGTCTAATTTTTAAAATTAGATTTTGTGGTAATAGTTTGTTTGTATATGCCTGATGAAGGTCATGGGACCGAAAAATGAATATACTGTATCTATTTTTTTATATGTTTGCAAGTACTGACAGTGTGCAGGATTCATTCATTTATTTATTTTTTATGTAAAATGAAAGTTCTCTCTTATTTATTTATTTATTTATTTATTTATTTGTTTATTTTGAATGAGAAAGAACCCGGTTTGGTGCAGACCGTATTGTGGAATTGGACAAATTGGGGGTCCTTCAGAGACTTTAAGATCAGCATAATCTTCACTAACTTTTAATTCTTTCAGAATCATCTCGTGATCTTGTGATCTTTTTGAAGTGTGAAGATGTCACACCCTCAGGAGGTGAGAGAGGCAATAAGGAATTGTACTTTTGGTGGGAAAGTTTACGATCCTTTGTCTTCTAGCAGGGTGTTTGCAAATGAAATTTAATTTGGTGATAAGGGAAAACGTTCAAGATTCTAATAATAATAAGATGCAAAGGAGTTTGCAGAGAGTTTGTATTAATGTAGAACTAATAGGAAAATCATGAAATGGGAAGATTTGATGTTTGCTTGGTTGCTTTGTGTTTATACATTTCTCAAGTGGTTATATGTAATGTATAGGAAATAAAGGTTTTAATTGTCTGTATCAAAGTGAAACTCCCTCTAAATTCCTTTGGTTTGTTAAACAGTCTTATCTCGCTGGTGTCTCTTTGCTGCTTTGGTAACCAGAAGTCTGGTTCTGGATCTGGGTGTTAGTTGCAGGTTGGGGCAGTTCCTCTGACAGTTTGGTTGATGGGTGATGGATCTTAAAAAATAAATAAATAAATAAATAAAAATCAATCAATCAATCAATCAATCAATGATGGTAATATTCCTTGGAGGAAAAAAAAGCTGAAAAAAAAAAGCCAGACTTCCTCATTCAGTATGGATAAAAACAGCTGACTCATTGTGAATTCTGAAGTCTCTATTAAAATGACCATAATAATGAGATGCAGCATATTAACAGGATTTTGAAAAATCTAATTTATTAAGTTCACAAGTGCAGCTTGGAAAAGAGATAAAAAATGGTAGTGCAAAGCAAGACAATTTTAGCACGCTGGATTTTCTGAGATATTCAAATTAACACCAATAAGAAATGAAGTAAATCCTTCTGTGCATTTGCATATTACATGTTCAAATACCCAAATGGAAAACAACATATCAAGTAGGTGAACTCTTAACTGGAAGGTTTACTCTCGATAGAGCCAACAGCCCTTGAAATAGGTTAAAACTTTAAATGAGTAAGTTCCATCAAGCTGTTTTATATTATACGTGTGAATTCAGCAAGTTCTTGAGTTTAGGGCTGCAACTAACGATTATTTTGATAAACGATTAGTTGGCCGATTAATTTTCCGATTAATCGGATAAAAAAGCTAAATTTTCTTCTTTTTTATTTTATTGGCTAAAACACTTCCACATTCTGCCCAATGTTCTTCAAGCAAACGTGCCAACTGAATGCTATGAAAACATACAGTGCTTAACAATTTATTAGACCACCTGTCATAATAAAGAGAAAACACAAATATTTTAGGAATCTGTCAAAGAATAGTTTAAATCTAAAAATGTTATTGTCATTTATTGGGCAAATAACAAACTGAAACAACTAAATATTTATTCACATAAAAAAAAAAATAAAAAATAAAAATTGCCTCCTGCCTTTCATAACAGCATGCATTCTTGCTGGCATTGTTTAGCTACTTTTTGACTGTAATTGGGTATCTGAAAAAATCTTTCATAGATCTTTCATAGATAACAGAAATAATTATATTATAGCATTAGAAATAGCCTATACTGTTACTAAAGAAATTACGCATAATTGGAGGACTTACCAATACAGATAGCTAAAAAATGATTTTAGTAAACACTAATACTGTTAGTTTAGAGCAGCAGTACCACAAAGCTTACATTATTTGTTATAAACCTTAAACACATTTGTTTTAATAAATTTGTTAAGCACCGTATATAGGCCTATAGTTTAAATCTCTTAATCAAAAATTAAGATAATAATAAAAATAATAAAGATGAATAAAAACACAAACTCAGTGTTAACCAACTTTTTTATCACAGTCACGTTTACTGTAATTTCTTTATCCTGTAAAAAGTGGCTATGAAGCATCTGATATTTATATTCAGACAATACGCGGTTATCCCTTTACAGTTCCTACTCTCATAAAATACGTGCACTACATGTTGACTTTTAAACCTAAATTTAATGTTCAACAACAGATATTTCAGCACAATGAATGTTTTTGCGCTGAATATTAATCCCTCTCTGATGCGCGTTCACGCGACCGCCGCGCTGGCGATCATTCAGTAATGATTTAAACTTAACACAGACTTTCAGGACGGAACTTTATGCAAAAAATGGAAATGCTCGCGTGAATTTGTGACATTTACAGATAAGGATATGACCTTAAACTGAACGTTTTTGCGCTGAGGACGCACACGCATCTGTCAAAGCGCCTGACAGGGCAAGCCATTACACTAATGCATTAACTTAAAGCTTAAAATAAAGATTTCTCATGTTTTGGGCAGCTTGGATCACGTAACACTTGGATCACGTAACTCTCACGCAGCATCTCTTTCTGTTTCCTCCACTATTTTTAGATGCATTTTGGCCATAGAAATGCGTTATTCAGTGCAGTAACGTTAATTTGACGCGACCGGCTGAAGTTGGACGTGCACTGTGGGCAGACCCGACTAATTGATAATGAGAATCGTTGTCGATGATTTTCATTATCGATAATAATCGATTTTATCGATTAGTTGTAGCAGCCCTACTTGAGTTAGGAAATTTTCCTTAAAGAAGTTTTTGACTACCCATTTATTATAACTTGTGAATTTGACCTTATTATGACCACTGAACAATGAAATATTTCAGGAGATGAACAGAAAGCAAATGGCACCTTTGTAGGCTTTAAGAATCACAATGAATGAACTTCTGGTTTCATTCTCCTCTCTGCAGGAATTGCATACAGAGAGTGTTTGGACAATGGCACGTGGGCACTGAAAAGTAACTACTCCAACTGTGAGCCCATTTTAGAGGAAAAGGTGGGTAAATGTGCAATAAAATCTGAACTGTACATTAATTTTCTTTCTTTCTTTCTTGCATTTAAGCTGGTAAATGCAAGAGAACTCTTTCAGTCTTTTTAATAAGCACAGACAGTCCACAGTGAATCACAGGAAACGCACAGATATAAGACTGTTCCTGTTTGTGATTTTAGCTGGCTAGTTTGCTGAATAAATAACCCGCTAGTTGTGTGTGAGAAATCGCCTATTGGGGCATTGAATTTCAGCAGTGTTGACAATAAATATATAAATGGTTACATATCTTTTGGCAATACCGCCTTTGCATAAAGTTTCAAATATAGCTGCCAAGTGAGTTACAGTAAATTTGGCACCCTTTATTTGATCTGTTTTCCAACAGGGAACGCTGTAATAACATTTCTCCCATTGTCTTCTGCACCAGCTGCAATGTTTACTCTGCTGTTGTTTCATGTTTGAATATGGTCTTGAATATGAATATATGAAACTTGAATATGGTCTTTTATAAGTCAATAAGATCTTTCAATCAATCAATAAATAAAAATAAAAATGAAAAATTCTTCTCTTTTCCAGATTTGTGAATTATATATATTTTTACTTACTGAAAGCAACCAAAAATGTTTGATTGGTTTAAATCAGATATTGCTATGTCAATACTTTTACTTTATGTTGTTTACAGAATCCACAATGCCTCTAGCCTAACATTCTCAATGACATGCATAGAATGTAATCCATTCGGCCCAATTATTTTTCTATCATTGCATGTTATTGTCATGGTGCACACACACGAGGGAAGTGAGGAGACGAGGATAAACTCAAAACATAGTCTTTAATCCAAAACAGACAGGACAGGGCAATACAAGGCAGGGCAGACTCACAGGAACACCGGGAGTAATGAGTAGACCAAACAAAAACTAACTGAACAGGTAGGAACTAATATACACAGGATAATTAACTACACACACCTGATTGAAATCATAAACAATCAAACTTGACGAGGACAGGAACAGGAAGGACCAAATAAGGGCATGGAGGGGGAAACACACAAGACATGACATGACTGTGGCAGTTATGGAGAAGTCTATATTTGACATGAGAAATTATTAAGCAAATACATAGTATTGGATGTAGTGTAACTGATATCCATATATATTCTGTTCACTCGATCTTACTTGCTCTTGCAAGTGAACGTCTCACTTCACATGACTTCTGCATGCAAGTATTCTGCAAAAGGACAATTGGATTCCTTTAGTGTGTCACAGTGTGACCTCATTCAAGGACTCGTGAGAAATATATAAATTAATCTGTTTCTAGTCTTTTGGAAGCTTCCATAAAATATTGGTCACTGAGTAACAACTATTGATTTGTGCCATAATTGCAATCATTTATTATCATATCATATGTTAGGACACTGAGTTCCTTCTTTAATTTTGATATTTTAATTATTTATTTATTTTGTTTTTTACAGAGAAAGTACCCCGTGCACTACAAGATAGCCCTCATCATAAACTACTTTGGTCACTGCATATCTGTTGGAGCTCTTGTTATCGCCTTCATTCTCTTTCTGTGCTTGAGGTAAGTGTGTCAGTGTATTTTCAGCACTATAGTGTGTGAGTAATGCCTTGTGCCGAGGCCTTGTTTAGAGTTAAGAAATGCTAATTCAGTGAAGGAAAAAATATATATTATGAAAATTAAGGAAACTTAGATTTTAATGAGGATCATATATACGCAATAGGAGAGTTTCTGTCATTATTTACTCTAATTGCATGAGCTAAGGTTGCTGTTGTGATGCACAAACAAACCACAATATTTTTTATAGCACCACAGAGTCACAGTGTTTCAATTTTTTTAGGAAAAATCAACATATGAATCATTAAAAAATTAAATGAATAAATATCATCTTTAAATATGCAAGCTTCATAGAAAGTGTTACTGAACATTGCCTTAAATACATGTTCAGAATTATTAAGCTTTCAGAAACTACTGTTGTTGTTGTCACAGTGTAACTGCTGAAATGATTTTTTCATTGATTTATCTTTTTAAATTCAAGGAGCATCCGATGCCTTCGGAACATAATCCACTGGAACTTAATTACGACTTTCATTCTGAGGAATGTAATGTGGTTTTTGCTTCAACTGATTGATGAAAACATTTATGAGACGAATGAGGTATTAAACTTACTCAGCCTATTAGTATAAACCCAGGTTTCTAACATTTAAATTTATGTTGCTGACAATGAGTTTTTTTCACCCATATTGTATTACTGTACTGTAATACTGAAGGTATTGCATGGCATATTTTTATTTATTTATTTTTTTTGAAAAAACACTTTAGTGCTATTTTTGTCTGCTGGTATCTAGTGCCTCATTAGAGTCTTCCAGCATTTTTATTTCCAACTTGACAAAGTAATTGACAGTGAAGAGAAGAGATCAAAAGTCAAAAGTACTTTGTTTTGCAATGTGTCCAACATACAGTGCTAATTTAGACTATCTGTAAAAATGACTGTAGTCAAAATCTTTATTGAAGAACTAAAGAACAATTGAGAGTGACATGAGAGAAGTGTTTTCCAATGCAAAAGACAGATGAATAGCCTTGACGAATATCATTTTGAAATATACACTTTAGGTACTAATGCATACCATTTAAGGCTAAATAAGGTGCAAAGATGTACTGTACTTGTAGTGTTTGTACCTTAAGGTACTGCCTCAGTGACAGTTTGTACCTTTTTCTGAGTGTAGAATCAAAAAACACATTTGATAATGTTTTTTTTTTTAAAGCTGTTTAAGCTGCAATATAGCACCTTATAAAACACATTATAAAATCTTTGGAAAACCTGAGACGTGTTGTTTTATCCCCTATAATAGGATTCATTTTATCATCAAGTCTGTAAAAGGTTTGCAGTGTTGTAAAACATCCGAATGTTCACCTCAATTAACACCCTGTCCCTTTCTCTCTGTACAGCCGTGGTGTCGTCTTATAACGACAATCTATAATTACTTTGTGGTGACCAATTTTTTCTGGATGTTTGTGGAGGGCTGCTATCTTCACACGGCTATTGTGATGACATACTCCACCGACAAGCTTCGAAAATGGGTCTTCCTCTTCATTGGATGGTGTAAGTTGATTTCTCTGCACAAGTCTGCTTATTTTGAAAGGCCTAATCATATGCAATTTGCATTGAATAAGAAGGCTGAAATGTAGTCTGCTTTTCTTTTTGGTTTATTTGGAGCATTTCTGTCTTTCTCTTGTGAATTTTGTGAGACCTGTTTCATGCACACACACACACACACACGCGCACACATGCGCACACACACACACACACACACACACACACACTGGTTTCCATTTTTTTGTGGGGACTCACCATAGACGTAATGGTTTTTATATTGTACAAACCATATTTCCTATCGCCCTACACCTAACCCTAACAGGAAACTTTCTGCTATTTCAGATTTTCAATACATTCCATTCTGTGTGATTTATAAACTTGTTTCCTCATGGGGACCAAAAAAATAAATAAAAAAATGTCCCCACAAGGTCAAAATTACTATACTTGTGGGGACATTTGGTCCCCATAACATGATGAATACCAGGTATACACACACACACACACACACACACACACACACACACACACAAACAACAACAACAAAGCAATATTCAATATTAGAACATAAGTGACATGCAGAGCTAAAATATAAATGGTACAGATGTTGCAACTTGCAAGATCCGAACACTAAAACTTAAAAAGATGAGATTCATAATATTCAATATGAGAATTAAAAAAAATTAAATAGGTAAAAATATAATAAATGTACATGCAAATGTACATACAGTATGACAAAGCATTTAGATGTTGCACAGCTACTTTAGTGACTTGCTGCTTATTGTGCCACATAGAGGACACACTTTCCGCTTGATGCCACAGAGAGCTTCCAAGTAGAGGTCTGCATTCCTGCAGTTCTCCCGCGGGAACCACGGGACCTGACCAGATTTCTTGCGACACGGGATTAAATTCGGTAACTCTGGTGTAATTTGAATGGGAGCGGGCGGTCTAACAATATCCTGTTCCCGACGTCCTTTCAGAACAGCATATCTGCGCTTTATTCTCAATGACCACCAGTACAGCCTGCAGTCAGGACTGTTATGCACGCGCTGCATGCATGAACCAGTGCTTTCTGCGTCACGCGTTTTATTTGCGGGGTTTTTGTGCGCAGCATGTGCATAACAGTCCTCAGAGCAGGCTGTACCAGTGGTGAATATATGGCCCTCAGACAGAACAGGGCCGGGTTTCCCGATAACGATTGATCTTAGCACTTAAGAGCGTTCTCTACGAGTCATTTTAGGAACGTTCATTATTGTTTCACGTGCGTTTCCCAAAAATGCACTTAACACAATCGCATATAGCCGTGCTTTAACAGAAAGTTGAGTGGAAGGAAAAAGTGTGGAAGAAAAAGATAGATAGATAGCAATGTGCTGAAACGTTTGCTTGCTGGTGTCTATCTGTTTTTAACTCACATGCACTTTGCACTTTTTGCACGATGCAATTTATAAAATAATAAAAAAAAAATGTTTTTGTAGACTTTTTCAGCAAGAGACCAAAAAATGCAGATGAGCTGAAGGCCACTGTCAAAGAAACCTGGGCTTCCATATCACCTCAGCAATGAACATACTTTCCAGAATGCCAACAATTCACTAAAAATGTTTTTTTTTTAATTGGTCTTATGAAGTATTCTAATTTGTTGAGATAGTGAGTTGGTGGGTTTTTGTTAAATGTGAGCCAAAATCATCACAATTAAAAGAACCAAAGACTTAAACTATTTCAGTCTGTGTGCATTGAATTTATTTAATACACGAGTTTCACAATTTGAGTTGAATTACTGAAATAAATTAACTTTTCCACGGCATTCTAATTTATTGAGATGCACCTGTATACCTGTGCTACTTATGACTGGTTTTGTGCCCCAGGGTCACAAATGTAATTAATTAAATTTATTACACAATAAATTGCTAACACTTTAAAATAAAGTTTCATTAATTAACATTAGTTGACTACATTAGTTAACATGATCTAATAATGTACAATACTTCTACAGCATTTAGTAATCTTAATGTTAATTTGAGCATTTACTAATGCATTATTAAAATCACAAGTTGTGTTTGTTTACATTAGTTAATGCACTATGAATTAATATGAACTAACAACGAACGACTGTATTTATTAATAACATTAACAAAGATTAATAGTGTAATAAATGTATTGTTCATTCATGTTAGATAATACATTATAACACCTTACTGTAAAAGCGTTACCAATTAATTTATATAAATAGATGTATTTGGCTCACAAAATGAGATGACAGAGAAACTCTCTTAATCACCATTTAATTAGCTATATGAAAAAAGAACTGAATGACACATTCTGCCTAATATCTCATTTTGTAAGTCATATGGATAAGAAACAAAATAAAGGTAAGTGATAAGATGCTTTATTTTTTTAACTATTTTATTCACAACATATATCTCTCTTAAAATACCTTATAGGGTTATGATAACCAAAACAGTCCTGAGCAAGATCAAGCTTTGATCTCTGCAAACCAAACTATCACTTTAATTAATTTGTTTCCCCAACTAATAAAAAGATTTTATCATTAGCTAGCTCCACACTGGAGAGCTGCTTTATAACAGAAAATCAAGCTGTAATTCTAACTGAAAGCGACACTAACTAAACTGCTTGATTTAAGGCTATCTCTTGCATAAAGTACTATATAAATAAATGTGATGTGACTGCTTTACTGAAGTACCAAACTGAAGAGCTCACGCTAACATCACTTTCTCACCGCTATCAGTTTTTGTTGTTTAAACTGTTGTTTTGTTTGTTGTTTATTGTGTTATTGAGAAGAAAGCGCTGCGCTCTAAAGTGCTGTGTGCATCTTCTTCTCTTGAACTGCATCAGAATTACAGTCTTGCGCTACAGCGCCACACTGCTCCAACCGCAGTATTGCAGGCTGTATTACATTAGGTCATATGGGATCAAACAACTACTCGACAACAGAAATATTTGTTGACAATTTTTTATTGTCGACGTTGTCGATAATGTCGACTAATCATTTCAGGCCTACACCGCACACTCAGACCCCTCTTCGGTCCGCCCATGGACCGGGTCCCTGCGTTCCACTTCGCTGCCCCACCCGCGGGTACGTCGCTGGTCCCGCTGGTCCAGCTTGTACGGTGTCTGGGTGCCTGGCTACCCAAACCTTCTCACTGGCTCCTGTGGACCATCAGACTCGGCTATGCGACTCAGTTTGCCCGGCATCCCCCTGAGATCAGCGGCATCCGCTTCACATAAGTGAAGACGGCCGATGCTCCTGTCTTGCGTGCGGAGATCGCAGTTCTTCTGGCGAAAGATGCGATAGAGCCGGTCCCTCCAGCTAATGTGAAGATGGGGGTTTGACAGCCCTTACTTCATTGTACCCAAGAAAGGCGGTGGGTTATGACTGATCTTGGACCTGCGTGTCTTGAACCGGGCCCTTCATCGGTTACTGTGCAAGATGCTGACGCAGAAACGCATCTTCGGGTGCATCCGTCTCCAAGATTGGTTTGCAGCGATCGACCTGAAGGACATGTACTTCCATGTGTCGATCCTTCCGCGTCACAGGCCATTCCTGCAGTTTGTGTTCGAAGGACGTGCATATCAGTACAAGGTCCTGCTCTCCGGGCTGTCCCTGTCACCCCGTGTCTTCATGAAAGTTACAGAGGCAGTCCTTGTTCCCCTGTGAGAGGAACTACCTCGATGACTGGCTCATACTAGGTCATTCTCGGGATCAGTTGTGTGAACACAGGGACTTGGTTATCTCGCACCTCAGCCAGTTGGGCCTTCGGGTCAACTGGGAAAAGAGCAAACTCTCCCCGACGCAGAGGATCTCTTTTCTCGGTATGGAGTTGGACTCGGTCGAACAGGCAGCACACCTCATGCAGGAACGTGCTCAGTCGGTGTTGAACTGCTTCAATACGTTCAAGAGCAGGACGGCAATCCCACTGAAACGGTTTTAGAGGCTCCTGGGGCATATGGCAGCTACAGCGGCAGTCACGCCACTCGGGCTGCTCCATATGAGGCCGCTTCAATACTGGCCCCATGGCCGAGTCCCGAGGTAGGCGTGGCAATGCGGCACTCACCGGGTCCAAATGACACCGGCCTGCTGCCAAACCTTCATCCCGTGGTCAGACTCTGCGTTCCTTCGGGCAGGAATGCCCCTGGGGTTTGGACGGGCCCCCATCTGCACTGGCACATAAACTGCCTGGAGTTGCTAGCAGTACGTCTTGCCTTTATCCTTCTCAAAGGACGCTTACGAGGCAAGCATGTGCTGGTCCGCATGGACAACACTGCGACCATTGTGTACATCAACCGACAAGGTGGTCTACGCTCACGTCGCATGTCGCAACTCGCCCGCCATCTCCTCCTCTGGAGTTAGAAGCATTTGAGGTCGCTTCGTGCCATTCACATTCACAGCTCGCAGCCCACAACTCACAACCGGGCAGCTGACGAGCTGTCACGAGCTGCGCTCCCCGGGGAATGGAGACTCCATCCCCAGATGGTTCAGCTGATTTGGAGACGTTTCGGAGTCGCACAGGTAGACCTGTTTGCCTCTCCAGAGAACTCTCACTGCCAGTTGTTTTACTCCCTGACCGAGGGAACACTCGGCATGGACACACTGGCACACAGTTGGCCGCGGGGCCTTAGCAAGTATGCGTTTCCCCCAGTGAGCCTTCTTGCGCAGACTCTGTGCAAGATCAGGGAGGACGAGGGGCAGGTCCTGCTCGTGGCACCGTACTGGCCCACTTGGACCTGGTTCCCAGAACTGAGGCTCCTCATGACAGCCCCTTCTTGGCAGATTCCTCTGTGGAAGGATCTACTGACTCAGAGACGGGGCACTTTGTGGCACCCACGTCCAGACCTCTGGAAACTTCATGTCTGGTCCCTGGACAGGACGTGGAGGTTCTAGGTGACCTACTCCAAGAGGTAGTTGACACCATCACTTCGGCGAGAGCACCGTCTACGAGACACGCTTACGCCTTGAAGTGGAACCTGTTTGTCGAATAGTGCTTTTCTCACTGAGAAGACCCCCAAAGATACCCGATCAGAGTCGTGCTGTCCTTCTTGCAGCAAGGGTTGGAGCGAAGGCTGTCTCCCTCCACCCTTAAAGTCTATGTGGCTGTGATTGCTGCCAACCACGACCCCGTGGAAGGGAAGTCGGTGGGGAAGCATGACCTGGTAATCAGGTTCCTTAGGGGGGCGAGAAGGCTAAATCCTCCACGGCCCCCCTCCATACCCTATTGCAACCTGTCTCTAGTGCTCAGAGCACTACAGCAGGGCCCGTTTGAGCCTTTGCAGTCAGTTGAGCTGAAGTTTCTGTCAATGAAGACTCTGCTCCTGCTTGCACTGGCCTCCATCAAGAGTGCAGGGGACCTGCAAGCATTTTCGGTCGACGATTCGTGCCTAGAGTTCGGGCCGGCTGACTCCCGGGTAATCCTGAGGCCCCGGCCTGGCTATGTGCCCAAGGTTCCCACTACTCCCTTCAAGGATCAAGTGGTGAGCCTGCAAGTGCTGCCCTCGGAGGAGGCCGTCTCCAAGCAGAGGATGGTCCACTGGATAGTGGATGCCATCACCCTGGTTTATCAAGCACAGGGTGTGCCCTACCCGTACAGGTTGAGAGCTCACTCTACTAGAAGTGTCGCATCCTCCTGGGCACTGGCTCGTGGAGCCTCGCTGGCAGATATTTGTAGAGCTGCAGGCTGGGCGACCCCCAACACGTTCGCTAGGTTCTATAGCCTTTGTGTGGAGCCGGTATCCTCCTGTGTTCTCACCTCAAATGGGTAGAAACACTGAGAGGCCCCGGCTTCGAGTCGGCTTGCTAAAACTACTCCAGAGAGTCCGTCTGTAGACCCTTTCGAGTTCCTCCGTCTCCTCGGCAGCCAGACGTGATGGAACGTCTGGCTCCAGGCCCTCATTCAATGAATCCGTGAGAACCGGTAGAGGGCTGGGTTCCATATGTAGAGACCTAAATGGATCCCATATGTGTAAATTCCACAGTATAGCCTCAGAGCCCGCGTTCCCTGGCAGACTTCTGCCATTCTAAGAGAGTTACAATCACCTCTAATCTTCCATATGCACCTAAACGGTTTTTCATATGTGTAAGTGCTTCTGAAACCTCCTTCGGGAAGGATGGGGCTTCCGCATGTTCCTGTTCCAAGTGAACGGGTACGTTTTCCCAGTGTTATCCAAGTTCACTGAGTTGGTAGTGCTACGACGACAGTGACTGGCCTTCTTGTTGCGAGTCCCAGCCTACACCAAAAGGGGGCACAGAAGGCTCGCACAGGACACTGGAAGGGGCAGCATCCCTGGCGTTTTGGTAGGGATCCCAAAGTCAGTCATTAAGTCAGAGAGTGACCGACTGAAAGGGAATGTCTCGGTTACGTATGTAACCCTAGTTTCCTGAAGGAGGTAACGGAGACGTCACGTCACGTCCCGTTGCCACGGCTGTTTTCCACCGTTGAGCGGCTGGGTCACCGGCTTGGCTCCTCAGTGAAAACCTGAGTATGCGTTGCACCTGCTGCCTATTTATGCTTGCGCTGTCATCAGCAGCAGCTGGATGCAATCATCACATGCCAATGTGCATTGGCTCGTTTAGTTTACACTCGAAGTGGATTGGTCTCTCTAAGTGAGATCTCAAAGTCGCTCATTACCGACATGACATCTCCATTCCCTCCTTCAGGGAACGAGGGTTACATACGTAACCGAGACGTTCTGTTCCATACACACACAAAACTGTAATTTATGGCATTCATTCCTGTAATTAAATATGGTTGTCACTCCTGAAACTTTAGAGTGTGTACATGGCCTGATTGTGCTTAACTGCATTGGTGGACTGCTGCCTACAGAAAACAGAAAAACAGACAACTACAGAAAAACCCCAGAATCCTCTAGTTACACAGACAGACTGAGAATGATATGAATGTCAAATACCAAACAGTTTACACAAGTCTTTGAAATGGCATTTAGCGTTTTCAATAATACATGCTTCCAAATATTATTTGAAACGTTTCCCAATAATCTGGACTGCACTTTAAATAGTTTCTAACATTTAACTGTATTATTGTCTGAATCTTTAAAGTGTTTAATGATGTGACAACAACATCATTTAACTAATTCAATTTACTAATTCAATCTGTTATTTAAGACAATGAAATTCACTTATTTTCAGAAGTGTGATGTTGCCACCTTATAGTTGTGTTGGGTTGCGTTTCTAAATATAAAGAGCTCAGATGTTTAAAATGTCATATTGCATATATTTAAAGAACATGTAATGAAAAATGGAAGCATTTTATAATTAGCATGACCTGTGTGACAGCACTAACTTCACATTTCATCTCAATGCAATCAATACCTCAGGTCAGCAAATGTCATTACAATTAAGCTGTCCACAATTAAACTGATATTTTGACAAATGTTGGTATCCAAACAGTTACTTACATAGCATGGAAAGAAATATCAGTTAGGAAAGGTGCAGCACTCACTCTTGAAGAGATCAAACTTTATGTCTGATGAAGGCCTTGATAATGGCCGAAACATCATTTTAACTAATAAAGTTTGATCTCTTCAAAATTGAGTGCTGCACCTTTCCTAACTGATATGGCTTTTTGAATTTTGGTTGTGCCACTTCCATTGGTAGAGTACCTCTTTTTAGTAATATCTGTATAGCGTGGAAAGAAAAAAATATTATTGAAGTCAATGGCTATCAACCGTCTGGTTACCAACATTCTTTAAAATATCTTCTTTTGTGTTCAACAGAAGAAAGAAACTCTATACAGGTTTATAACAACATGGGGGTGAATAAATTACAACAGAATTTTTATTTTTGGGTGAAATTCAATGTGCCTTGTGCAATAGTTGAGGAATATATGGGCTGGCTTGAATTCTGAGACAGTCAAAGAGCTTAGACTGTGACTGATTTTGCACTTTGTGCCACCAAACATACAGCAGGTTTGGTGAACTTCACTCTAACAAAGAGCAGTTTCAGAATGTTGATGCAGAAACACATTGTGACTCAGATTCAACCATCAAACTGGTTTGTTATGTTCTGAAAGATACAGAAGATTTTCATATTTTAATCATTCAGAAACACAGGAACTTCCTCAGGTTTCTTCTGGTGGAAAAAGCTTACCAATTTTAGGTTCTTCATTTCAGCCTGGCCTTAGCGTCTTCTGGCTCCATTGTGACTGCAGGGCATGCATGCCTTGAATTACCTCAATGATTGGATGATTCTGAGTAAATCAGAGGCTTTGGTGTCTCAGCATTGAGACCTTGTTCTCAATCACCTTCAGAGGCTGGCTATCACACTAACCATACATTACATTAGCAGCAAAGTTAATAGAAACCACTTCAAAAACACGTAAAAAACTACACAACACGAACACAATGGTAATCCACATGACCGGAGTTGATGAATATCCTCTGAAACTAAACAACTGGTTTGAGTGAGAAAAATACTCAAACAAGTTTCACAATGTGTTTACATGCTGATATTTACGTATTTTTCTCACATTATTTTGTTTCATAAGACATTGATTTATCATCTGAGATCATATGGATTAGCATTGTATTCGATTTATGTGGATTTTGAAGTGTCATCTTTTGGGTTACTCTCCACTTGCACTATATGAACTCACAGAGATGGATTATTTTTCACAGAAGAAAAAAGCCATAGAGTAAATGAGAGAATTTAAATTTTTGGGTGGAGCTTTTGGATTCCTTTAATGAACTTTAGATACTACCACCTGTAGTTTTCTTTGCAGCCTTTTTAAAAAAAATAATAATTATGTTTTTTGTTTGTTAATATTATTATTATTATTCATTTTGGGTTATATTTTTTATTTATCTTATATATAAATATATAATTATATATACTGAGACGAAACTTGGTAAATGGCATCACAAGCATGTCCTGGAGGTAGCTGCACAGTTTCTGAGCATTGCTACCTGCTGGTCAATGGACATGAAAAACTGCCATTTTTGGTTATAAATTCTGAACAGTTTGGCTTAAAACTCACCATAAAACTCACAATATGAGCACCATATGGAGGCAAACAGTACCCAGGTTTCTCATTTCATCCATTTTGGGCATCGGTCAATTTCAGTTTAGTCAAAAAATGCAATATTTTATGAACACATTGGTATATCCTTGCAAAACTTGGTGTCATTACCACGTATCATTACCACAGTGTCCTGAAGAAGCCTGAATACATGCTTAAAACTTTCGATTTTATTCAGATATTTTCATGGGAGTCCTTATACCATACTGAGTGCAAATACATCCCTCAATTTTGATTTATCGCTACTTTCGCAAACCGCTTCTAGGCCATTCACTGATTGGGATGAAATCGTTTAAATAATAACCTATATGGTTTATTTTATAGAACATTTTGAAAATTACATGCTCATTAATATAAATGACTATACATTTAGACAGAATTAATTCTTTTCTCTAAATTTGACACTTATTTATTGTTTACTTATTTATTACTTATTAATTTGGCTCACTCTGAGGACAGAGAAAAAATGTGGGCTTTTCATCAGTAAACAGTGTTAGCTGATAAGCTATGTTAGCTTAAACTCTTAGCATGCTAACTAATGTTTTTGTGTGCTCATCCTCACCTTGGAAGTAGAGGTCTGCGCGGAACTGTTTTTTTAGTCCTGCTCCCGCGATGTATTCACTCTTTGTTCACCCGCTGTCCGCTTAGAATAATTCTATTTCCGACCCAACCGTTCCCGCTAAATTTAGATCTCGTTTCCAGAATCTCACATTTAAATTTCCGCTACTAAAAGAAAGAGAGATAGGCTAATAAATAAAAGTGTAATCTGCACAAAATTATTATTTTTTTTTGTCTTGTCAAGAGTTTTTAATTTATTGACAGCTAATTGTTAAGCGAATTTTGTGTCTTAAGACACAAAATTCGTTGAACATTTTGCTGCCAACACAGTAGGAAAACATTTACAACACAATAGGAAAAAGTGTCACAGAGAAAAAAAATTGTAGATTGTACAAAAATAGCCTATTAGCTATTTTATTCGCCTTGTCAAAATACAAAATACTGTACTGCAGCAGACCGCCTGTACTGCAGCAGACCGCAAGACCCTCCAGCGGACAGTGAACACAGCTGCAAGGATCATCGGTGCCCCTCTCCCCTCCATCCTGGACATTTTCCTCACACGATGCTCCAGCAAAGCCAACAGTATTGTAAAGGACTCCACACACCCCTCCCACAGTCTCTTCCAGCTCCTACCATCAGGTAGACGGTACCGGAGCATCAGAGCCCACTCTGCCAGACTGCTCAACAGCTTTTTCCCCCAGGCTGTGAGAGCCCTGAACTCAAATCACCCCGCCCCTCTCTGAAACCCCATACAAACCCCCTACCTCCTGAAACATGGACCATCTGGAACTTATGGAACTTTGTTTGTGCAATCGAAGGGTGCTACAGGTGAGTGGGCCTGTACAAACCACCCATAGTAGCACACTCTCTTCCTCTATGCGCACTAGTCACTTTTCACACACACTGCTGTGTGTACACAAATCCCACAAAAAGACTCAGTAATATCAGTAATATTTGTATGTTTACATGCTCATGCACTACAAATCATCCTGCACTGTTCCCCAGCCAGCTGCTTGAACTCACATTGTCTCTCTTTGCACATGTACAGTATTTATCTGAAGCATTCGTATAGTTTGTATAGTTTGTATTTTTTAGTTTATGTATAGGTAAATTTTTTTATATAGATAGTATATTTATAGTCAAAATCTATCAGTAGGATAGTTTGTGTATGGGTTTATATTGTTTTACTTCATTGCTGTATGCCTGTATTTATGTAGCACCGTGGTCCTGTGAGGCACGACATTTCGTTCCACTGTATGCCCCCGCATGTAGCGGAATGACAATAAAGCTCAACTTGACTTGACTTGACTTGACTAAATTCGTTTAACATTTTGCTGTTAACACAGTAGGAAAAGTGTTGCAGAGAAAAATAAATAAATAAATGCGACATTTAAAATTATAGGCTAAGTAAAATATAAACAAAACCGAGTTGAACGTTCTTCAAGGACAGCACATCCACACTTTGCTTAAAACTTATTTTGCTCTGTCACTCATCGACAACCTGCCTGGGCTGCGTTTCCCAAAAGCATCTTAATATTACGGTCTGTTTCCCAAAAGCATCGTAACTTAAGTAGCACTTGAAAATCATTGTAGATCCACGAGTGCTCTGGAGTAATCGTAAAGCCCTACGTGCATCGTAAGACGACAGAACTATGAGGTCACCTGCAGGACAACAAAGACTATAGAATACCCAAGACGTGTCACTCGTATAGTTTTGAATGGGGAAAAATGCAATGCTTAAAATGGCCGCTCAATTGCAGGAAGCCCCACCTTCTGAATGAAAGAGCCAATTGCTAATTGGTAAAGTCAGCGCGTCACTGCAGCTGCCGTTAGAAGTCCCGGTTGCTATAGAAACAGTCAGCATTCTGAGACGTGCACCTAGGACTGCGCATGCGCACTGGGTGATCTAGCCTGAAATTAACCTTTTTATAATGCTATTTGAGCAAAAGAAACAACATTTATGTCACAGTTGTTGTCCGATTTCATTGGTGATTTCAAATATGAAATTTAATCGTAAGCTTAGTGAACAGTTTGAGAGAATTTGATGTTTCCCCATACAAAGTGATTGGAGCTGCACTTGCATGCCCAAGAGGTGTTTCAACGATGGCCGCCGAGTAACATGACTTGACTTAAAGAGACTTTGAGGACAATTGGCAGATTACACCTTTAACTTTATTCAAGTGCAATGTTATTATAATTAAAGCTTTTGATTGTACTTTATTGTACACTTTATTACTTGTTTTTTTATATATAAAAATAAAATAAAATGAAATATGAAATGAAAAAGGGCACAAAACCAAAAAAAATAAAAAAAATAAAAAAAAAGAAGTAATGTAAGAAATATGCTTCAAAGACTGGGAAAAATAGGGATAAACTCATAAAAATCTGTCAATGGCTTGCTGACGTGCACGAAAACCAGCCATGTATTGGACCCAGAAATAATGTCTCTACAGATGTTATATGCAATAATATTTATTATTATTATATATAGTATATTAATATTATACTTTTTATATTAATATACAGTGGGTACGGAAAGTATTCAGACCCCATTAAATTTTTCACTCTTTGTTATATTGCAGCCATTTGCTAAAATCATTTAAGTTCATTTTTTTTCCTCAATGTACACACAGCACCCCATATTGACAGAAAAACACAGAATTGTTGACATTTTTGCAGATTTATTAAAAAAGAAAAACTGAAATATCACATGGTCCTAAGTATTCAGACCCTTTGCTGTGACTCATATATTTAACTCAGGTGCTGTCCATTTCTTCTGATCATCCTTGAGATGGTTCTACACCTTCATTTGAGTCCAGCTGTGTTTGATTATACTGATTGGACTTGATTAGGAAAGCCACACACCTGTCTATATAAGACCTTACAGCTCACAGTGCGTGTCAGAGCAAATGAGAATCATGAGGTCAAAGGAACTGCCTGAAGAGCTCAGAGACAGAATTGTGGCAAGGCACAGATCTGGCCAAGGTTACAAAAAAATTTCTGCTGCACTTAAGGTTCCTAAGAGCACAGTGGCCTCCATAATCCTTAAATGGAAGACGTTTGGGACGACCAGAACCCTTCCTAGAGCTGACCGTCCGGCCAAACTGAGCTATCGGGGGAGAAGAGCCTTGGTGAGAGAGGTAAAGAAGAACCCAAAGATCACTGTGGCTGAGCTCCAGAGATGCAGTCGGGAGATGGGAGAAAGTTGTAGAAAGTCAACCATCACTGCAGCCCTCCACCAGTCGGGGCTTTATGGCAGAGTGGCCCGACAGAAGCCTCTCCTCAGTGCAAGACACATGAAAGCCCGCATGAAGGACTCCAAGATGGTGAGAAATAAGATTCTCTGGTCTGATGAGACCAAGATAGAACTTTTTGGCCTTAATTCTAAGTGGTATGTGTGGAGAAAACCAGGCACTGCTCATCACCTGTCCAATACAGTCCCAACAGTGAAGCATGGTGGTGGCAGCATCAAAACCGTCTCCAGAGTGCTCAGGATTTCAGATGGGCCGAAGGTTTACCTTCCAACAAGACAATGACCCTAAGCACACAGCTAAAATAACGAAGGAGTGGCTTCACAACAACTCCGTGACTGTTCTTGAATGGCCCAGCCAGAGCCCTGACTTAAACCCAATTAAGCATCGCTGGAGAGACCTAAAAATGGCTGTCCACCAACGTTTACCATCCAACCTGACAGAACTGGAGAGGATCTGCAAGGAGGAATGGCAGAGGATCCCCAAATCCAGGTGTGAAAAACTTGTTGCATCTTTCCCAAAAAGACTCATGGCTGTATTAGATCAAAAGGGTGCTTCTACTAAATACTGAGCAAAGGGTCTGAATACTTAGGACCATGTGATATTTCAGTTTTTCTTTTTTAATAAATCTGCAAAAATGTCAACAATTCTGTGTTTTTCTGTCAATATGGGGTGCTGTGTGTACATTGAGGAAAAAAAATGAACTTAAATGATTTTAGCAAATGGCTGCAATATAACAAAGAGTGAAAAAATGAAGGGGGTCTGAATACTTTCCGTACCCACTGTATATATATATATATATATACTATTAATATATATCACATTATATTTATTATATTATTATATCCGAGCTGTCTGGAACACAGCATTAGGTTAATATTTCAAACGAGCGTGTACTACAATTACAAGCCATTCTATAAATTGACATTTCAGCACTTGACAAACGGATAGTGACTCCTAAGTAGCACTTAACATGCTTGGATACAGCACTCTGTGAACAGCCAGCTTCTTTGGCAATGAATGTTTGTGGCTTCCCCTCCTTGTGAAGGGTGTCAATGATTGTCTTCTGGACAACTGTTAGATCAGCAGTCTTCCCCATGATTGTGTAGCCTAGTGAACCAAACTGAGAGACCATTTTGAAGGCTCAGGAAACCTTTGCAGGTGTTTTGAGTTGATTAGCTGATTGGCATGTCACCATATTCTAATTTGAGATAGTGAATTGGTGGGTTTTTGTTAAATGTGAGCCAAAATCATCACAATTAAAAGAACCAAAGACTTAAACTACTTCAGTCTGTGTGCATTGAATTTATTTAATACACGAGTTTCACAATTTGAGTTGAATTGCTGAAATAAATGAACTTTTCCTACGACAAAATAGGAAAAGTTTTCCTTTTCCTACGACATTCTAATTTATTGAGATGCACCTGTATTTGTAGCAATAGCCAACAATACTGTATGGGTCAAAATGATCAATATTTCTTTTATGCCAAAAATCATTAGGTTATTAAGTAAATATCATGTTCCATTGAAGCTTAATTTTTGATTAGTAATACGCATTGCTAAGGCAAGGCAATTTTCTCAATATTTTGATTTTTTTTTTTTTTTGCACCCTCAGATTCCAGATTTTCAAATAGTTGTATCTCAGCCAAATATTATCCTATCCTAACAAACCATACATCAATGGAAAGCTTGTTTATTCAACTGTCAGGTGACGTATAAATCTCAATTTCAAAAAATTGACCCTTTTTACTGGTTTTGTGGTCCAGTGTCACATATGATTTTCAAAAGCTGAAGTGATTACCTTTATTTATTTGTTAGAATATGTATAACTCAATATTTTAACTAATTGTAAAAGCTGAATAATCAAAGTATATTGATTAATCAGTGAAATAATCGACGATTAGTCGATTAATCATTCTAATAATCATTAGATTAATCGATTATCAAAATAATCATTTGTTGCAGCCCTAGTGCAGTGCAACACTTACCTGGTTCCATGGTTTGGCAGAGGGTGCGTGAGTAGGGCCTTTAATGATGCTCTCAAACTGCCCGCTACTGCCTACTGGCGAGAGAGGAAGATGAGTGTGGTCCGGTGTTGGTCCGTCCGTAACTCTCCACACCCTCTTGGGACCCAGAGATAGAGAAAACTGCCCTTTTGTCGAGATTCTTGGAAACAAAAATATTCTTCACTCCGGGGGAGAGAGAGGTGCATTCACCATCTCCCGAAAAGCAGTTCCCTCTCCCTCTGGGTCGCCCATCCTGGGGTGCGGGGGTGGATGTAGAGGGCCACCCTCGGCGAGGAGCAGGCTGGGGTGCTGCAGCCGGCGGACAGGTGGTGGCAGCAGCTGCCCGCCGGGGCAGGACGTGTTGGATCGCATCAGTCTGCTCCTGTGCAGCCGAGAACTGCTGGGCCTTGTTCTCAACTGCGTCGCCGACGAGGCCGGTCTGGGACACAGGGACCTTGAGGGACCCATCCCTCATGTTGACCAGACACAGCCAGAGGTTGCGCTCATCGCACGACCCAGAGAACTCACGGTGACCCTTGTCGCTTGGAGCGCGAGGTCAGTTGCGGTTCAGAGCTCTTTCGGAACTTCTGGATCGTGACCACCTTCGTGCAGGTCCCTCAGTGCTATAGCCTGAAGAACCTGCAGTAACGCCGTAGCGTGTAAGGCGTAGGCAGCTTCTCTACAGGCCGCATAAGCATTGTCGGACAGAACAGACGAGTACCTACAGGCCCGGGAGGGGAGGCACGGTTTGCCCTGCCGGTTGAAGGCGGTATTAGGACACAACTGCAACGCAACCGACCGCTCCACCGGGGGGACCCACTGCCGAGGGTGGTGAGGGAGGAGGAGCTAGCAGGTCGGTTTGCAAGGGGGTTCCGGCTCACCCTCCGATGCAGCTATCGACATCTTGTTGTCGGGAGGAGAGCCAAAGGATACCGCTGGTACTCTCTTTGAGAGGGCCCAGCGTGTTCCCTCGGTTGCTCAACTGGTTGCGGAATGCAAGAGGAGTGATGGTCCCTCAAGGGTTGATTCGCTGGAGGGTTTGCCACCACTGTAACCCTCAGACCACCGGTACTACCACCTGAAGTAGTCCCCACCTGGCTGCAGCCAGGACGAGAGCCAGATC
This sequence comes from Spinibarbus caldwelli, assembly GCA_039654775.1. Classification (NCBI taxonomy): domain Eukaryota; kingdom Metazoa; phylum Chordata; class Actinopteri; order Cypriniformes; family Cyprinidae; genus Spinibarbus; species Spinibarbus caldwelli. The sequence continues at coordinate 3,793,688 of CM077235.1, read as the reverse complement.
GAGGCAGGCAACGGAGCTCCGCCCCTTTTGTGGTAACGGAGCTTGGTCCGCAGCTCTGAGATGGGAAGATAACTCATCCATGAACACCACCTCAACGTGCTTTATGCCCAGACACATGAGGCAGCAATCGTGACCATCACCCTGCGCCAGGTAACGACCGCATACAGAAACGCACGGGTGGTACGTTGTCTATAGCAAGACCCACATCGTCTTTACAAAGACGTAACGTCAAGTTTGCCAAACGCAATGTCGTCTTTAAAAAGACGCACCCGTGAATGCTCTTTTAGGGAAAAAGCTCTTTTAGAGCTGAAGCACACAGGGGAGATGGCCACCTGCAACACAAACGGGGGTAGTGCAGCCTGATGTGTGCAACCCACTCGACATGGGAAAACCACCACCGCTGAAGTGCCGTACCACCAACACGGAGAGATCTCAAAGAGCGTGCTGAACTCGTTGCACTTGCTGCCTATTTATGCTCGCGCTGTCATCAGCGGCAGCTGGATGCAATCATCACATGCCAATGTGCATTGGCTCGTTTAGTTTACACTCAAAGTGGATTGGTCTCTCTAAGTGAGATCCCAAAGTCGGTCATTACCGATGTGACATCGAGAGTGACCGACTGAAAGGGAACTCACTTTTGAAACTGGAATGATTGACACCATTGTAACCACAGCAGTGTTTTGCCATCTCAAGTATTTGGTTTCCGCTATTTTTGATCAAAGTAATATTACAGCAACCAAAGACTTATGTTTGGTGATTTTGGTGAAACCACCATCGACAGAGCCATCATGTTTTATTTACAGTATGTTTGGAAGGCTGCTTCGCAGAGCGCACTTTTGGAGGGTTGCCATGTCCACATATTATAAGCGACACTTATTAGGCATCTTTGGTCTTGTTGTTTGGCCTCGGCTCATATAGTGATCTATTTTATGGAAATATTAGCCAGGTTCACTTCGCGATATGTGGCTTATTTCCAAGATAACGTGTTTGGTTTTAAATTTATTATAGGCTTGTTCTCATTTGCTATTTTTTAATTTACATTTACATTTACATTTAGTCATTTAGCAGACGCTTTTATCCAAAGCGACTTACAATTGGGGAATACGTAAAGCGATTCGTCTAGAAGAGGCAATCAGACAGAGGAAGTGCTTGTAACAACAAGTCTCAGGCATTGTTCAAATAAGTACAAGCTAGAAAGGAAAGGAATAAATAAAGAGAAAGTTTTTTTTTTTTTTTTTTTTTTTTTTTTTAGGATGAAGTCAAGTAGTGCTGAAAGAGATGAGTTTTCAGTTGTTGCTTAAAGATTGGTAGGGATCCAGCATTCCGGATAGGGGTGGGAAGATCATTCCACCAGCCAGGAATGGTGAATGAGAATGTTCTGGAGAGTGATTTTGAGCCTCTCTGTGATGGTACCACGAGGCGTCGCTCACTAGCAGATCTCAGACTTCTGGAGGGGGTGTAGATTCGTAATATTGAGTGGAAGTAGGCGGGTGCTGAGCCTGTGGTTGTTCTATATGCAAGCATCAGTGTCTTGAACTTGATCCGAGCTGCAACTGGTAGCCAGTGCAAGGAGATAAAGAGAGGTGTAACATGGGCTCTTTTGGGCTCATTGAAGACCAGACGTGCCGCTGCATTCTGAATCATTTGTAGAGGTTTGATTGTGTTTGATGGAAGTCCAGCCAGAAGAGCATTGCAGTAGTCCAGCCTAGAAATGACAAGGGCCTGGACAAGAAGTTGTGCACCATGCTCTGTCAGAAAGGGCCTGATCTTTCTGATGTTGTGTAGTGCAAACCTGCAAGATCGAGCGGTCTTTGCAATGTGCTCTTTGAAGGTCAATTGGTCATCAAAGATTACACCGAGATTTCTGACCGAAGTTGATGGGGCAATTGTTGATGAACCTAACTGAATCGTGAAGTCATGCTGTAGGGTTGGAGTAGCAGGGAAGACAAGAAGCTGTCTTTGCCAGGTTGAGCTGTAAGTGATGTTCTTTCATCCATGCCGAGATGTCCGCCAGGCAGCCTGAGATCCGTGCAGCTACTGTTGGATCATCTGGTTGAAAAGAGAGATAGAGCTGTGTGTCATCAGCGTAGCAATGGTAGGAGAAGCCATGTGCCTGTATGATGGGACCCAGTGATGTCGTGTATGTGGAGAAGAGGAGGGGTCCAAGAACCGATCCCTGAGGAACCCCAGTGACCAGTTGATGTGCTTTGGATACCTCACCTCCCCAGGCCACCCTGAAAGACCTGCCAGTGAGATAGGATTCAAACCAGCAAAGTGGAATCCCAGTGATGCCCAGAGATGAGAGGGTAGACAGGAGGATCTGATGATTAACAGTGTCAAACGCAGCAGATAGATCCAGCAGAATGAGGACTGATGATTTGGAGTCTGCTTTTGCAATTCGCAGGGCTTCAGTGACTGAGAGTAGCGCCGTCTCAGTTGAATGGCCACTCCTGAAACCTGACTGTTTAGCATCCAGTTTGTTGTTCTGTGAAAGAAACAATGAGACCTGGTTGAAGACAACTCGTTCGAGTGTTTTCGCTATGAATGGAAGGAGAGAGACAGGTCTGTAGTTTTCAGTAAGAGAAGTGTTTAATGTAGGTTTCTTGAGCAGTGGGGTTACCCGAGCCTGCTTGAACGCAGTGGGGAAAATGCCTGTGAGGAGAGATGTGTTGATGATGTGTGTGAGTGCTGGTAAGAGTGTGGGAGAGATTGCTTGGAGAAGGTGTGATGGGATTGGGTCTAGAGGACATGTTGTAGGATGGCTGGAGAGGAGAAGTTTGGATACCTCTGCCTCAGTGAGTGGACAGAAGGAGAAGATGGGAGTTTTAGCAGTGGATGTGGTTGGTTGGAGGTCGTGTGTGTGTGGAGGAGGTCGTGTGTGTGTGTCAAGATCTGGCAACGCTCAGTCAAGACATACCTCCTTCCCTGTGATTTCTTGCATGATAACTCTGATATGCATTTAAATATGTCATTAACAACAAGCTTTTCAGTTTGGTTCTGTTTACACTACATAGAATTTTTCAGGAGTCAATTCAGTTGTGGAATTTGGTTGTCACTCCCTTAAATTACTGAACTGTGTGTTTACAGAACAGGATTAAGCACTAAAAGGACAACCAAATTTAGCTGCAGTGTGTACGTGTGCAGAAAATCATACTTCAGTCAAGCGACCAGCACTTTTGTCTCTTTGCTGATTTAATGGGACCAGATAAGACAAAATGCCACTATTGACATAAATTGCCTTCAACCAAAACATTTGTACTGTTTCTTTATTTAGATATATGCCAAACTTATTGCAAGATGCAATAAGAGTAGTGGCATTTTCTCTGAGGAGGCAAAAAAGCAAAACAAAACGCCGAAACAACACTATATAAAATTGAATAATGTTGCAGTATTGCTCCTGTAGCAATGATTAAGTGGGAGGGAGGAACTGCTACATACAGGCAAAAGGTCATGAGAGGAGGCAATGTTTCCATCATGCTATCGGCTCATTACCCCTGCCAGTGTCGTAATGCCTGCCTATCATGTTTGTAAATTGGCATGAATCAGTCAAACAAATTAGTGGAAATGGAGGGACTAATTACAAAGCAAACAACTCACCCACTCAGGCTATCATTTCCATTTCCAGGCTGTCACATCCAAATTAAATTAAATTTGAAATAACTTAAAACATGAGATTCTCTTTAAAACGTGAGATTCTCTTTGAATGAGCTGCTTTTTTTTAGAGCGCTCTTAAAGCTGTGATCATCATGACACCTGCTGTGTTTACTGAGTGTTTCTTGACTAATGGTCAGAATAGAAGGTGACTATTAATAATAATAGGCTGTTTAATTTTGCTGAACAACAGTTTGTAGTAACAAAAAAATGTTTGTGGCTATTGTGTTATTATTTATAAGTAATGTTTAAAAATGCAATAGCATGCATAAGTGATACAAGTGAAAGCGATTAAAAAGCTGTCAGTATGGTTGCGGAGATGTGAGTTATTGGCATCAGCTGCATATTGCAAAATGAATAGATTTGATGAAGTAGACTCAAGTAATTCATGACAATCTTTCTGGCTCAATATCTGATGTTTTCTGTTAGCAGTCTGCTTGTCATTGTTGAACAAATTTCGCACTGTAGGTTGAAAAATATGCTTATTCTTGGGGTCTTTCAGCAGACGTGTTTAATGGCTCCTCCATGTGACTTCCTACTAGATTCACGATTTCTTGCTCCCTCTTCATTTGGGTGAAGAAATCACTGGCCTCGAAACACTACACACAATAGAACCCTTTGTTTAACATGGCTTTGTTGAAATAAGACTGACCTACAGTAGTGATCAAACACTTCAGAGAATGCTTTTGTGCAGTATGGTTTCATCCTCTTCACGACGTTCATTAAAATAGTAGAGAATTGTGCCCTCTGATAGCATTGTTTACATGTACTGTGCAAGTTTACTATATATTGGGTATTGGTCTAAATAAGTCTAAATAATAAGTAAATAAGTCTAAATCGCAATTTTCGATTGTTGATCAAAAAAAATGCACATATAGAAATTAATGATCGAAAGAAATGCACATATACATCCTTTTCAACTGCATTTCTGCTCACCCATCTTTCTGTGGGCAGTAATAGCTCAGTGTTAATTGTGGCAGACAAATAGTGCTGACATTTGTGAATGAGGTGCATATTTGAAAAATCACACAAACTTCCCACAGCACAGGTTCAGTGCATTTAGTGGCTGATTAAGTTGTGGGTGGTTGGGGTATAAAAAGCTTTTTGCACTGAAATATCGTACACAAAATTGGCACTGCTGTTTGGTGCATTTCAATAGATAATCACCTGTTGGGAAAACAATGTTTCATTTCCATGTTTCTGCAGTTGCTGTATGTGAAGTGTGATTTGAATGTATGCAATCTTCTCTTTTTCAGGTATACCGTGTCCGATAATTATAGCGTGGGCCATTGGAAAACTTTACAATGAAAACGAACAGTAAGTTGCTGATTTGCAGAAAGAAATGCTTATGATTGGAGTGAAAGAGTGTTGAGCATGATAATTGTAGAGTATATCTGGCACGAGATGTCAATTAATGAGCCTGTGATTAGAATACTTGGAAATTAGTGGAATTTCCTCCAGATAAAATGTTTATAAAACTGAAAGAGTAGTTAGAATAGTATGTAAAAAACAAAAATTTAAGAAATAAGTGTGCCCTTTTTTATGTTATATCTAATGTTAGAACAAAATCCATAAAATAGAACCTGTTCATAACAAAGAAATTGTAAAAAAAAATAATTCATTGCCACAATACTGTGGTGTTTTGAATTGTTAGTGAATTGCTATGCATTCCTTACAAAAATTGTTTACGTAAAAATTAATTTTATGTAAACTTAAGTAAAGTTCAAGTATATTTTTCAATTATCCAAATAAATTTGTGTAAGTAAACAAATAGTGCTAGAAATATATACCTGAATGTGTACTATTTCAATACTTCTTGAGACTAAATCGTCCCATTTTTATAGTACTTTTAAGTGTTCTTTAAGTGTTACAGTAATATTTTGAGTAAACAAATGTGTTCTCTTTTACTCTGCAAAAGCATATAGTTTACATACATACATACATTCTGTATGACAGGTTAATGAACAATTGCTGAATTTACAACATGACATTGACAGTGACACTGAATAAAAAATGTTTATGTAAAATGTCTGTCAGTGTTATTGGCTTAAGGATTATTTTTAACACGTAATTTTTTAAAAGTTCACAAGTATAAACAGTAAACTATAAGTAGTGCACTTGTAATATAGTTGAAACAGTAAATAAAGTATATAGTATAAAGTATTCACAAAATATATTTCAATGTGAAAGTGTATATAAGCTATAAGAACACACTGAAGAAAATCTTTGTATTTCAGATGCTGGTTTGGGAAGGAACCTGGAAAGTACATAGACTACATTTATCAGGGGCCTGTGATATTAGTTCTTCTTGTAAGTATTATTATATTATTGCTTACCTCTGATTTGTGGTTGTCAATTCCTTCAGCAAATAGAGAAACAGCGTGAAGAATCTGGAAAAAAAAAGTTTAAAATTAACTCTTAATCCATTACAAAGACTGAGATGACTAAAATGTAAATGTAATACCCAATACGATTTTGAAGAATTATTAACATCAGCAAATAGTAAGCCAGTCCTTGCCAGAATATCAGCTTTTAATATGATAGAAATGTCTGCTGTTTTCAGATAGAGTACTTGAGCTTTAAGAGAATTATTGACCCGATTCTAGCTAAGGAGATGAATCTGTTTTATATATATATATATATATATATATATAATCGTCTTCATGTAAAAGCATTATAATAACAGTATTTAACGTAAGCCATTCTGCAGGGGCAAAACCCACTAGTGTCTTTATGAGCTCTCCACAGCTTGAAATGTCTACATGTTCTCTTTCATAGGTTAACTTCAACGCTACGTAACTTATAACGCAGTGGGAACACCCCCTGGTGTGATGATTGTCTGAAGCCTGTATAGAATCACGCCAATACATTGGCTGATGGTGCGAGTTACCGCCCCTACATCATATGTAATTGACATACACCTGCGCTCGTGCCATCTTACCCCTCAGATTTTCCTCTCTTCAGAAGCGTTCGCTTCTCACGGTTTTTCTGGCTCATTCCTTACGACGGCTTAGTGTTTGGATTTCTTTCTACTTCAGCGACCTCATCTGTTGAATATTATTCTCTGAGTGGTGAGTGGAATAGATTTTCGTCGGTGCCAGCCGCCGTGCTCTCGTCTCATCGCAAGTGACGATCAGCACGGTAAGTGTGTCAGATGTATGGGGCTAGCCCATGCACGAGACGCTATCTTTGGCATCTCTAACTGCAAGTGCTGCGAGAATTTAACCCTTAAAACTTTGCGCGCTAGACTCGCGATTTTTGATTGCGAATCCGTCATTCTCTCCCTCCGCGCTGCTCCGGAGGCCTCTTCCCTCCGTGAAGCTGCAGCCTGGAGTTTGGATGCGGAGCTCGAGGCTATAGAGTTTGAGCAGTTTCAACTTTCTCTCGACTCTGAGGATTTTGGGGCCACGTCGTTCGACACTCTCCCGCCTAGCGGCCAGGAGGCGTGGCTCTCCCCAGCCTATAAAGAGCTGGTGGACGTTTTGGTGCGTGTCACTTAGAAGTTTGGCTTAGATTGGCTGGACGAGCCTCGTGAGGCCCAGTCATCTAAGCTCGACGAGCACTTGCTCAGTGGCTCTAGCTCGCGCCCGGTGAGGAGAAAGCTCCCTTTCTTCCCTGACCTGCATCATGAGATCTCCAGGTCCTGGAAGCAGCCTTTCTCTTCCCTCCTCACTAATGCGGCGGCCACTGACTTCACCAACCTCGTTGGTTCTTGTGGAGCAGGGGTACCCTGCAGTCCCGGTGGTTGAGGACACGCTTGCTGCGCACCTCTCACCGACTTCCGCCCCCTCGTGGAAGTCCCGCCTTCTCCTCTCGTCTAAGCCTTGTTGGACCACTTCCGCTTTGATCAGTAAGTCCTGCATGGCGGCGGGACAGGCAGGTGTGAGTCTCCACACCATGGCCATCCTTGGAGGCCCCCTGGAGGCTGAATCTTACGGAGATCAGGGAGAAGGAGAAGGTTTTTCCAACTCTGGCTTATTCGGCGAGGCGGTTAACGCCATCGTCGATAAGTTTAGAGCTGCCAAAGCGCAGTCGGCTACGTTTAAGCAGTTCATGCCACAGCGTGCGCATGAGCCGGCCCCTCATCCTCCAGGGAGTACCCGGCCCCTAGAAAGGAGCCAGTCGGTAGAGTGAGTGACCCGGCGCATCCCCCACCATACACGGTCTGGGGAGCCTGCAGTCGTTCCGCTACTCATTTACATTTACATTTACATTTATGCATTTAGCAGACGCTTTTATCCAAAGCGACTTACATTGCATTCAAGTTATAGTTTCTACATTTTATCAGTTCTTGCTTTCCCTGGGAATCGAACCCATAACCTTGGCATTGCTAGCGCCATGCTCTACAATTTGAGCTACAGGAAAGCTCACCAGCGCTCTCGCAAGCGGGTACATTTGAAGCACCCGAAAAGCCCCCCACGGCGGCTTCTTCGGGTCGCTCCTGATATGTGTATCAGGAAGAGGAGAACTTCCTCCACCTCGTTGGACTTCGACAGACCGCTAAAGCGTATCTGTCCATCCCTGAGTCACTCTCCTCCACCAACTGCGCCCCCCCTCCCTTCTTTCTGCAGCACCAACGAGGTTTCTGTCCTGCAACAGGAAGTCACTTCTCTTCTGCTAAAAGGGGCAATAGAGGAGGTCCCCTCTTCGGACTTAAACCGCGGCTTCTTCAGCTGTTATTTTCTAGTCCAGAAGAGGGATGGGGGCCTGCGTCCTATTCTAGATCTACGCAGACTGAATTATTCCCTCTACAGAGGGAAATTCAAGATGCTGACGCTCAAGAGCATTCTCACCCAAGTCCAAGAGGGGGACTGGTTTGTCACTGTCGACTTGAAGGATGCCTACTTCCACATTCAGGTCGTTCAGAGGCACAGGAAGTTCCTCAGGTTTGCCTTTGGGGGAAAGGCTTACCAATACAAGGTTCTTCCCTTCGGGTTAGCTCTGGCCCCAAGGACATTCACCAAGTCCATGGATGCTGCTCTGGCCCCACTGAGGCTCCAGGGGATCCGGATTCTCAACTACCTGGATGACTGGCTCATTCCAGCCAGTTCCAGGGAACAGCTGATTCGTCACAGGGACTCTCTCCTTCTTCACATTCGTACACTTGGCCTCCGGCTGAATGGCCAGAAGAGCGTGCTCACTCCAGCCTAACAGACTACATTTTTTGGAGTCTGTCTGGACTTGACCTCGATGTTGGCCCGTCTGGCTCCCGCTTGGGTCGAGAGCATCAAGTTGTGTTCAGCCCACTTCAGGCTAGGTCGTCACGTGTCAGTGGGCCTGTGTTGCAGGCTCCTAGGCCTCATGGCAGCGGCTTCCTCAGTTCTTCCCTTGGGGATGCTCCACATGAGACCATTTCTGTGGTGGATGAAGTCCCTGGGAGTTCGTCCCTCCTGGCCATCCCTCCGCCTACTAAGAGTGTCAGGCATCGGTCTCCGCGGGTCCCCAATTTTCTCCAGAAAGGAGTGAAAATGGGAGTAGTCTGCCACCACCAGATGATCACGATGGATGCTTCCCTCTCAGGATGGGGTGCGGTCTTCGAGGGCAGGCCGGCTTGCGGTGTCTGGATGGGCAAGTACCTCGCATGGCACATAAACAGCCTGGAAATGAGAGCGGTTCATCTGACTCTCATTCACTTTCTTCTGTTCCTGGCACACTCTCATGTCATCGTCAGAACAGACAATATGGCAGTAGTTTCACACATCAATCACCAAGGAGGCTCTCGGTCGCGCACCCTAAACAGGCATGCGCGCCGACTTGTCCTTTGGGCACAGGACAAATTTTTGTCCCTGAGAGCGGTCCATGCCCCAAGGTTCTTGAACCTGGCGGCGGACTTTCTGTCGAGGCAGAAACTCAGGTCAGGGGAATGGATGCTGAACCACCGAATGGTGGCTCAGATTTGGGAATGATTCGGTGAGGCAGAGGTGGACCTCTTTGCGTCTCAGCAGTCGGCCCAATGCCCCCTTTGTTTCTCCCTTTCTCACCCTGCCCCTCTAGGGATAGATGCGCTAGCACACCCATGGCCGGACATGAAACTATTTGCTTTCCCTCCGGTCAAGCTCATCTCAGCAGTCTTGTGCAGAGTGAAGATGTGCGGAGTTCGCCTTCTTCTATTAGCCCCATTCTGGCCTTCCCAGACGTTGTTCTCGGAGTTGGTCTCCCTTGTGAAAGGTGAGCCTTGGGAGATTCCAATCAGGAAGGACCTGTTGTGTCAGCTCCAGGGCAAAATTTGGCACCCACCTCCTGAGATCTGGAAGTAGTGGGTGTGGCCGATCAGAGGTCAGTGAGTCTGTGAGACCATTAATAGTGCCAGTGCCCTTTCCACTAGGAGGCTCTATTCCTCCAAATGGAGAGTTTTTGAATCCTGGTGCTTAGCTCGTGCTGTGGAGCTAGTCAACCGCCCAGTTGGTTCAGTGCTGGACTTCCTGCAGGATGAGTCTTCGGCTGGAGCAGCCGCTACCACCCTGAGAATCTACGTTGCAGCTATTGCTGCTGGAAGGGACTCGGACAATGTTCCTTTGGGTAAACATCATTTGGTCTCCTCCTTTATGCGTGGGGTTAAGCACTTGAGGCCAGTTCGTCCTCCTACTTTCCCTTCTTGGGACCTTTCAGGCATTGGCCTCTTTAAAGCATGTAGGGGACTTGCAGGCTCTCTCCGTCAGTGAGTTCTGCATCGAGTTTGCTCCTGGGCTGGTCAAAGCATTCTTGAGACCCAGACCTGGTTATGTCCCCAAAGTTCTCTCTGCATCTTTTCTGCAGGTTGTGGTGTTGCAGGCTTTCTCTCCCTCCTCTTCGAGTGAGGACGGTAATCTTCATCTGTTCTGCCCTGTTAGGGCTCTGAAGGTGTATGTGGACCGTTCCATTCAGTGGCGTAAATCCCTACAGTTGCTGGTGTGTTTTGGTGCAGGCCGCAGAGGGCTAGCCACATCAAAACACATGATTTCCCACTGGGTTAGGGAAGCTATTTCGATGGCCTATGAGGTGTGTGGTCTGCCTTCAGACGTCAGGGCTCATTCCACCAGGGGGATGGCTTCCTCCCAAGTTTTGTTTAAAGGGGTCCCCCTGGAGAACATCTGTATAGCGGCAGGTTGGTCCTCTCCCCATACTTTTGTGAGGTTCTATAACCTTGATTTGAGTATGGCTTCTGGCTCCCAGGTTCTTTCTGTTTGAGCTAGCTGTATTTTAGTGTTCTGGTATTTATGGGGAGCGTGTTACCTTGGCGTGTGTGGTATATCGTTCCCACTGCGTCATAAGCTACACAGCGTCGAAGTGAACCTATGAAAGAGAACATCTCGGGTTACTTACGTAACCCATGTTCTCTGAGTAGGGAACGAGACGCTGCGTCCGCTGCCAAGCTGCTCACGCTGTCGACCTGCTTCTTCGACAGGAAAATCTGAGGGGTAAGATGGCGCGAGCGTGGGTGTATGTCAATTACGTATGACGTAGGGGCGGTATCTCGCGCCATCAGCCAATGAATTGCCGTGATTCTATATGGGCTTCAGACAATCGTCACACCAAGGGGTGTTCCCACTGCGTCATAATCTACGCAGCATCTTGTTCCCTACTCAGAGAACATGGGTTACATAAGTAACCCGAGACATTATGTGCAGAAAGATCAAACTATTTCAAGAATATGCACAATCACTGACCTACATCTCTTTTCTTTCTCTCCGATATAGATAAATTTTGTGTTCCTTTTCAACATTGTGCGTATTTTAATGACAAAGCTGAGGGCCTCAACCACATCTGAAACAATACAATACAGGTAAAGATCTTTTACTAGCTACTGCTCACTATAACTGTAATGAGCTAGAGCAGTGAGATGTGTTTTCTTAGCCTGAATGACATCCTGTTTCATGGTCAGTAGAGGAATAGTTCTCCCAAAAATAAATGTTCTGTCATTATTTATTTACCCTTGTGTAGTTTCAAAACTTGTGGTACTTTCCTGCTTGTGACCATGATGTTATCCAATATGAAAAGTGAGAAAAAAAAAAAATTAAATTCAGGTAGATTTTACTGGCATCTGTAGAGACATATATACATATATGAGGTTTTCTTGGCATTTAATATTAGACCGCATTGAGTAAACCAATCAGATTATTTTTTCATTGCAGAAGATAATTTGAGCACCACCTGTTCCCTAATTTTAGCATGTATATACAGTAAATCCCAGTGTCATCTGCATATATTTGAATATTTACATCAGGACAAGCTTCTAGAAGATTGTTCAGGTACAAACTAAAGAGGCCCAAGGATAGAACCCTGAGGAACCCCTTTGTTAAGGATGACACACATTTCAACCCGACTCCTCATAATCAGATACGACTCAATCCTTTTCATTGCATTAACTGTGAAATTAAAATATGATAATTTAGATAAGAGTTTGTTGTGGTTTAGTGTACCTACCTGCTTAAAAGTCTTTAAACTTGTTCTGTGATCTAGATTCCTCTGCATGCCACTATAGACACTAAACCCGTTATCTGTTCTAAACCCAATCAAAAAAAGCTAATCTTTATCTTTATACAAGTCTGTGTTGTCATGTCATTTGAGGTTACTTAGTTTTGAGGATTGAGAATTTAAAGTTTCAGGTTATTTAAAAGTCTTTCCACCATTTAAGTCTACCGTTTTATATTTTTTGAAACTTTTGACCTGAAAGCATGACTTCCTAATGTGTGAATGTATCTCAGGGCAATACTTACTTCGGTCTGAGCAGGGAGTAAAATGAGACCTTTCATCTGAGTTTGCTGAGAATGCATTTGCAAACTTTGTTGTGGCGTTTCACTTGATTTCATAAGTATTAATGGAGTGAGTCTGAGTCTTGAGAACAAGCTTATGTATAATTAATCCTCTTTTCTCAAAAAGGTTAGGATTTCATTGTTGCTTGGATTTCAGAGTTCACCAGAACCCATACTTATTAACTTTAATTGTATTTTTACATTTTCTGAAGAAAACAATGACTTGTGCTTAACTCGTGGCAAACTCCCCATACAATGTTGGCTGAGTGGATGACAGCACATATGTTTTTTTTTTTTTTCCCTCTTTGTGTGTGTGGGTTGCTTTTGCTTTCAGAAGAATACTTCATATCAATGAAGTTACTGCTATTATTGTTTCACGTTTTCAGCATGGCATACATGGTCCTTGATATTCCATGCATAAACCATAAGACATTGACATTAAGGGAAAGATGCGCCAGTGGTGTCATTTTAATAACAATTAAGGAATTTCAAGTTCAGATGATGTCATTACATTAATTAAAGTTAATTTTTAAGGCTATATCAGTATACTACAACAAATCTGTTTAACGCCTTTTATCATACAATATTGTCCATCACACACATACTATAAATTTCAGTAAGAGTAAAAAGTAAGAGTAAAAAATATAATATAATATAAAAAGTATATTCAGCAACCTTAAGTAGATTTTTATGAGGCAATAATTCTTTCAAGCATTGTTAACATATTGAAATACACAGTGAAGGTGCATTTTGTTGTCACATTTGATAAGAGGCCAAATGATATGTTATACTGACTTCTGGTAAATAGACTTTTGATGAACTACTGTATTTAAGGTTAACAGGAAATAAATGGTTTGGAATGGAATGGCAAATTATTCCTTTTGAAGAGCTTATTAGAGCATGACATCTTTGGCACATATTTATTCTAGCGAAAATAATCCAAATTTAGATGCTGATAAAGTGTGAAGAATTTGAATGAACTCTTAAACCATTACAAAGACTGAGATGGCTAAAATGTAAATGTAATACCCAGTGCGATTTTATAGAATTTTTTTGTAGGATGTTGTAGTCTGCAGTTCATACCTGATCACAGGGACAGAAGGAACTCCTGATGTACATATAAGTTCTGACGTTTAAGGCACCTTTAATTGTTCTATTAAAAAGGCAGCTCAATCTACAGTATTATTTACAAAAATCTTGACCTTAGCTATTGCTTATGTCCAACAAAACTTGCATAAATAGAACTTATTTCATGTATAACCTGGTGTGTAGCAACCATTATAATTTTTTCAATAGTAAATATTGAATAGTTTGTGAAAGACCCAACATTATAAAGTGCATGCAAACAGCAGTTTGCACAGATAATGCAAATAATATACTGTATAGCCTACATGATTAAAAAACTTTACAAATACGGATTTCATTTTTATTTATTTATTTTTTTTTGTGGTGGGGTTCATAACAGAAGATGCAAGGGAAACATGATATAGCCTATCACAAAAAGGTGTTTTCAGTGTACAGAGGTGTCTTGAATGTACTTATGTAAATATGGCAGGGTTTGAAGTAGGCAGCTCTGAAGCAGCACGATGACACAGAAAGAGAATTACGAGGACTGTGGTGGTGCGAGACTGAAGTAGAAATGCAGAAGCAATATTGTAACACAAGCATAGTGATTTATTATACTAATGAAATATTAGTCTGCTTTTTCCTAGCTTTATCTGTGTATATCTAAAGTATTAGAGCTGCTGCTGAACAATGCACATTTTTTACTTCTTACTGAAATCACAGTTTCAGATCTTTTCTCATTTTCTCTTCTGCTGGCATATTGTCCATTACAACCATATTTTGTTGTCACATTTGATAAAAGGCCAAATTATATGTTATATAGACAAACTACTGTATTTAAGGGTAACAGGAAATGAATGGTTTGGAATGGAATGGAAATGATTCCATTTGAAGAGCTTATTGGAGCATGGCGTCTCTGGCACACAGTCATTATAGCGAAAATAATCAAAATTCAGCTGCTGGTCTGCGGTTCACACCTGATCGCAGGGAGAGCAGAAACTCCATGTTTTTATGTACCTTTGATGTACTTAACCTTCAGATGTTGAAATGTTGCACTGTATACACTAAATAAAAATAAAGGTTCTTTATTGGCACCGAAAAACCTTTAACATTCATGGAATATTTCCATTGCACAAAAAGTTCCTTGCAGTGGAAAAAGGTTCTTTAGATTATAAAAGTGTTCCTTACACTAAGAAAAAAAAAAAAAGGTTCTTTTAAGAACTGTTCACTGAAAGGTTCTGTTGCATTGCTACAAAAACCCTCTTTTGGAACCTTTATTTTCATGAGTGTATCAGTTGCAACATTTTAAATGGTCTGCAACCATGTTACATTTGGGACATCTGAATGTAGTTTAAATATAGTAAAGCCCTGATTGGTGTGAATTTGTTATCACTGACATAGCTAATAGTTGTCACACATTTTCTCAATATTTGAAAAAGTAATGATTCTCCAAAGTTGAAGTTGGGGAATGTGTCAAATCAGTGATGTGCCATAAATCTAATTAAATTTTTTGCTCCTCTCCTTCCCTTTTCCATTTTCTCTCTTTCTGTGATTGCAGGAAAGCAGTGAAGGCCACTCTAGTGCTTCTGCCTTTACTCGGTATCACATACATGCTGTTCTTTGTGAACCCAGGCGAGGATGACATATCTCAAATTGTGTTTATCTATTTCAACTCATTTCTACAGTCCTTTCAGGTCAGTGATACATTATGTCTGTACACAGATCTTCACACCTGTCTTGCTCTCTAACACATTTCTAGAACTGCAGTTCAGAGAAAATGCTGTTGAAAAACAAAGATAGTTAGTTAATGTGATATTTGCTTTAAATTTAGGTACTTTATAGTTGACCAATACTAAAGCCACTTTTTCAAAACTCTTCTTTCAGTCTGTGTTACCAACATGAATCTTGGCCCAAAACTCACTAAAGCCACAAAAATGCTTCAAACATCAAAATAAGGTGCCAATACTGGAAACTATTATCATTAAGAAAGCATTATAGAGAATGTGTAGTATATTCAGTACGTGTTCATGTACAGTACTGTGAGGGCTCTTGTCCTCCCTTTTTCTGCCACACTTATTTCCCAACCAACCTGTCTTCTTTGATCCATGTTTCCAAAGAAAATAATTTATGAGACATCCCTGAAAGATACTGAAAGATAACAAGACTAAAACAGGACGTGTGTAGGCTTTCAGCTGAAATTGCAGTTAGCTGTATTTTGAATGATTATTATTTCATTTTTAAATGTTCTACTAAGATATGTAGGCTAACATAATTACTAAATTCACATAATTTAAAAAATGTGCAAATATATACTAACATGCAAACATTTGGATGGTGAAATTTATGTAATTTCTTTGAAAAAAAGTAATATTGTGAAATATTATTACTAGTTAAAGTAGTTTTTTCTAACATTGTTTAAAAGTAAATAAATTAAAATAAATTAAAATATATATTACTGTGATGAAAATGTAACATTTTAACATCATTACTACAGTCTTTGGTGTCACATGATCTTCCAGAAATCATTCTAATATGCTGATTTATTGCTCAAGTAAAAAAATATATCTATTACACTTTTCCCACAATTGTTTAAACAATAAAATTGGAACTTGAAAAGCAATTGAAATCTGAAATGTATCCACCAAATCAGTCTACTGAATTTGCTAAATTTCTGTTTTACACTCAGTTCACAGTTTTTGCAAAACACTACAAACAGTTCTCAATATTTAACACATACTGTAGATTCAAATTCAAATCTAAAAATTCAAATCAGATTAAAAATTAAATTCTCTTTAGTCTGTTTAGTACAGAAAACACAATCTTCCTTAATGTATGTACTGGTTTTCATTTTTTCTTTTCACATAATCATTGTTTCTAACATTTAATGGAAACGTTTGGTTTAATTGCTAAAACAAAACATAATTATCTTCTTTCAGTTTAGTACTTTTAACAATCAGTAAATTCAGTAGCAAACAATGTTGGTTACTGTAGTAAAATATGGTAAACAGTTATCACAATGGATATTACACTTACATTAGCCAAAAAAATTGACAAAAGCTGTAAAAAAATACAAGAAGTAAAGGCATTGTATACAGGGAAAATATTGCAGTGTTTTCACAACAATACTGTGGTTGCATTTTGAAACAAATTTACAGTAAACACTTTGTTAACATTAAGCCTGTCTTCAACATTTGGTCATAAATTTTCATCAACGTCACAGTGAATATCCTTGCCTCGTTCATGCGCTGTGGAAAAAACCTTCTGGCATGACGAATCCAGGCTTAATATTGCACTGAAATTGTCACTGCAAGTCTTGCACCTCCATGTAGAGTAGTATTACTCTGTTTGATTGAGGAAAGGGGAATATGGTGGAAAATAGAGACTCATGAACTGAGCTAGAATTTTTTTTCGAAAAAGCTCTGCATGGCTCTGCACAAAAAAGCATGCAGTAACATAACCGATATATATGTCCTGACAGGCCTGCTCAAGTTCATTTAGAAAAGTTATAGAGTTGTATGATCTAAGAACTGGTCTACAGCCTGCCACAGCACCTTCACATATAGCCACATACAATGAGATGTTTCTCTCATATTGTCCAGGCACTTGGATTGTTGCCCGTTGGCCAATTAGGTTATGTCCACAGCGTGGTTTTGGCAGATTGAAAGCCTCTGCAAAGAATAGTTGACATTGGCAGTGTGTAGTACAGTACTGTAAAAAGCATGCCTCACATACACACGTGGTCAGAATTGTTGGTAAATATGATCAAAAAAGGGTGTGAAAATAAGTCTGCATTGTTAATCCTTTTGATCTTTTATTTAAAAAAAATTCACATAAATCTAACCTTTCATTGGAGAATAAGAATTTATAATGGGGGGGAAATATCATTATGAAATAAATGTTTTTTCTCTAATACACATTGGCCACAATTATACCCTTTTATTCTATACTTTTTGAAACCTCCATTTGCCAAAATAACAGTTCTGAGTTTTCTCCTATAATGCCTGATGAGGTTAGAGAACACCTGACAAGAGATCAGAGACCATTCCTTCATCCAGAATCACTCCAGACCTTTTAGATTCCCAGCTCCATGTTGGTGCTTCTTCTCTTCTCTTCAGTTCACCCACTCATTTTCTATAGGGTTCAGGTCAGAGGTCTGGAATGGCCATAGCAGAAGCTTGGTTTTGTGCTCAGTGACCCATTTTTGTGTTGTTTTTAAGGTTTGTTTTTGGATTATTGTACAGTTGGAAGATCCAAACATGGCCCATTATAAGATTTCTAACAGAGTCAGTCACTTATTGATTTTTTTATCTGTTGATATTTGATAGAATCAAAGATGCCATGCATCTAAACAAGATGTCCAGGACCTCCAGCAGAAATATAGGCCCAAAACGTCAAAAATACAGCAGTATATTTCATTGTACACATGGGGTACTTTTTATCCCTGTGTTCACCAAACCCACCCTACGTGTTTGCTGCTAAAAAGCAATTTTTTTAGTTACATCTGACCATAGAAGCCAGTCCCTTTTGAAACTCCAGTCATGTCTGATAACTGAATATTCTGGGTATTGTTTTTGTATGAGAGCATTTTCTTTTCTTGATTTTTTTTCTTGAAACCCTCTCAAACAACATGTGATGTAGGTACTGTTTGATGTGTTTTTTTTTTTTTTTTTAAGGTTTTCTGACCCAGAGACTCAACTATTTTCTGCAATTCTACAGCTGTGGTCCTTGGAGAGTCTTTAGCCACTCAAACTCTCCTTCTCACCATGCATTATAGACACACGTCCTCTTCCAGGCAGTTTCCTAACATTTTCTGTTGATTGGAAATTCTTAATTATTGCCCTGATGGTGGAAATGCGAATTTTCACTGCTCTAGCTCTTTTCTTAAAGTCACTTTCTAATTTGTGAAGCTCAATTATCTTTTGCTGCACATCAGAAACATATTCTTTGGTTTTTCTCATTGCGATGGATGATTATTAAGGGAATTTGGCATTTGTTTTCCCTTCTATTTATATTTCTGTGAAACAAGCCATGGCTGGATAATTTCATATTGATAATCACCCTGGTGTGCTCAAAATTGTGAATATGAATGGGAATATACTTCACAGATGTTTTACTCATAAGAATTTCTAGGGGTACCAATAATTGTGTCCAACGTGTATTTGAAAAAAAAAAAAAAAAAAAAAACATTCATAATGAGATTTTCCCCCATTTTCTATTGTTTTAGTCCAATGAAAGGTTAGATATTTGTATTTTTTTTTTAAATAAAATATCAAAAGGATTAATAATGCAGGTTTCTTTTCACAGCCTTCTTTGTTCATATTTACCAAGGGTACCAACAATTCTGACCACGTGTACATAAAAAATGAAGGTATGATAAACCACAGCGCTGTACCTTAAAGGGGTAGTTCACCCAAAAATAATCAGGCCATTCAAGATGTAGGTGACTTTTTTCTTCAGTAAAACAGTAGAGAAGGTTTTTAGCTGAAACTGTGATCCTTGGTGATTCATAAAATGCAAGTCAGCGGCTGCATGTTTTTGAGGGGGAAAATACAGCATATCAAGGAACACAAAAATACGCATGGCTCCTGACAATATATTGATGTCTTCTGAAGTGAAACGATCGGTCTGTGCAAGAAACTGAACATTATTCACAACTTTATTACCTGTAATCCAGAGCCTCGGGCAAACGGAGAACTGGACTGGAGTGATGTCCAGTTCACACACAAATTGTTCATTTAATCAGTTCTTTTTGGTGAACTACTGTAGTTGAATCAGTTCACTAAATCTGACTGAACCATCTGAAACAGTTCGCAGCTCGAGCAGCACAGATCTACAAGTTACTCAATCACAACTCACTTTCAGATGCCTGACAGTAACTCTGACTCCAAAGGAAGCAAATTAAGGAACTGATTCACCGCTCCAGTTCCTCAAACTCCAGTCACTGAACTGAGGAAACAGTTCGACTCAGACTGAAGACCAGTGTAGAGTAGTATTACTCTGTTTCAAAGGGAATATGGTAGAAAATTGAGACTCATGAACTCAGCTTGATCTGTGCATATGTGAACCGAACACTTGAATGAAGGGGCGAAATGAAAGTTTTTCTGGTTTCTCATTGTTTATGTAAAAAGGTGAGCTAATGAAGACTAGTTTACTCACTTTAAACATGTAAAACATCCATCTTTATTGGGTGCTTTAATAGTATAATTGTGTATATGTGACGTCATTGTGTGATTACACAAACTAGTGAATTGAAGCAGTCCAATGAAATGAACTGACTGAAAGAACCAGTTTGTGGAAAAGGCTCTAGATTACAGGTAATAATATTATAGATAATGTTCAGTTTGTTGCACACAGTTGTTTCACTCAAGCTTTCTTTTTCTCAAAAGGCACCAGGTAAATTTGTTTTATAGAAACCTGCGGCCACATTTATAAAATTTAGTTTTCCTTGTAGAAGAGTCAGAGTACTGCAGGTATTTGGTATTCTCGTATAAAGTATCCGGACGTTGACTGGTGCTCTTTTATATGCTAATTACATTAATTGGGGGCATGTACAAGGTGGAGATCTGAAACCATTCAGCTGCGCACATTTGAGAAATGATTTTAGATCAAATGTAGGACTGTTTCTATGTAACATTTTATAGAAAAAAGGCCCCTGGTGCTTCTTCAAAAGGCAGGCAGTAGCTGGAATGCTGATTGAAGCCTCATTGGCAAAGGTGTCATTGCTTTTCTCTGTAACCTGCTTTATTTCAGACAACCATATGCCATTCTTTGTCCTGAACATTTCCACAACAGACAACAACTGCTGTTCAGTCAATACACATGAGCAACCACCAGATATCTCCTGCCAATTCTGAGAGTAAAAGACAGTATTTTCTAAATGTTACGACTATAAATGACATATAATTGTGTGCCAATTATATTTTGTTCAATATTCTATATAGTAATGCCATTTGCTGTACTGCAAAAGTATTGTAAATTGTAACTGTAGCAGATTGGTTTTCTTGGCTAGCTCAATGTTCTGATGATGGAGCTGACAGCTGACCTTTGTAGGTTAGTTTGAATTAATTTGGCAGCTTCTGCCATGCTTTTGTTAACCACATGGTCAATGATGACATGGACTTCATTTGAAATGACAGTATGCTACTTTATGCCTACATATATAATTAAATTACTGAAAAAAACTGCCTAATAATAAATGTACTTTTGGGCTTCAAAGATATTGTACAGCAACATACAGTGTGCAATGTTGTATCTGAGCTGATCAGCAGTGCTTGTCAATGCTAAAATGACTGAGATAATCAATCAAATCAAAGAAGGCGGGCTTTACTGTTACTGTTTAACTGTGAGCATAATATCAGCACAACACTTTGGTTTTAATATGCCCCCCAAAAACTATATATAAAGCAAACTGCTAACATTGTCAAAAATTATTTAATTCTCACTGAATTACAGAAAAGACAACCATGACAAGTCTCCCACAGTTTTCAAAAGATAATTATTGGCATAGATATTTACTGACACGCATGATTTAGAAATGACATAACAGAATTCGAATTGAAATTCTGGTGATGTCACAGTACTTTTCTTACAGGCAGAGGCAGAACTGCCCACGGCCACCTTTTTTGGCTCTGTTTACACCTGGTGTTAAGATGGGTTTTTGTCAATCTGATCACAAGTAGACAGTGTTAAATACAAGTGTAAATACAGCGTAATTATACATTTAAGTACTGAGTAATATTAATTAGTTTTATGAATGTACTTACTATATGGTTAGGGTTAGGATTAGGGTTTGTCTTAGGGTTACTTGCATGTAATTATTCATACTTTGTTATTATAAAAGTAAGTACATGTAACGTGTAACAAGGACACCTTAAAATAAGGTGTTACCGAACTTTTTGAGCTTGTCTACTTTTGACCACTTCCAGAGTTAGTCGAAAATGCACCATTTCAGGTCTTAAAGTCTCTATTAAATAAGCTGATGAGTTGAATCAGGTGTGTTTTGTTAAGGAGAGATATAAAATGTGCAGAGTTGGATGTACTCCTGGATTGGGAACCGCTGCTATAGTTTACACCTTGCCAACACACAATAATCAGACTAGCTAAAAATCTATAGACAACTGAAAAGTTAAGCTTCAACCCTGATCAAACACAATTGAACCAGCTAATTAAGATCTTCAGGAGCACTTGATAATTACAGACAGGTGTGTAGGGTTGGTGCTGAACTCTGCAGGTAGGCAGATCTCCAGGAACAAGATTGAGTACCTCTGTGCTAACAAATATACTGCAATGTTTGAAAAAATGCATTTTTAATGATCTGCTGTGGGATTAGTGCTAAGATTGTATCTTACATTAGAGCATATATTGGATGTTTATCTTGTATGTTAATGAGAAAGTTAAAGAAATCTCAAAATAGTCTCTTAGATCCATTTTAGGGATTTGTTGATTTACTCATGTGGATAATACCCATTTTTGATCTCTTGGTTGGTTGCCAATGGAAAGTAGAGCAGTTCACCTAAAGCTTAAAATGGTACATATAATTAATAAAAGAGTATTTTAAAAATTATTTTTGAAGGAAAACTTTGTAATAATACTAGAGTCATGAGGATAGCCGTGGATAACCAAATCTCTTTTTGATTAAAAGTAAAAATGCATTTCTTGTGTTTCACTCAGAAAGAAAGAGTGCTCTGCAAAAAGAAATAAAGTACAAAATTAGGAGGGCCAAAAATAATTACAAGGAGAATGTAGAGGGGGATCTTACAAGAAATAGACTTGGCTCTGCATGAGAGAGCACGCATATTACAACTGCATCTCAAAGTAAGAGTAATGCCCCATAAAATTGATTGGCTATCAGTCAGGCAAACAATTAGTACAAGAATTGAATACATTTTATACCAGATTTGATGTAGAGGATTTTATCAGTGAAATGAATGGATTAAGACTATGCATAATAAGTGTAAGAACTTTTTTAATCAGCTGGATGTTGTACAAGTTTTTAAAGGGAGCAAGGTGATGAAATCTTTTGGCTCAGATAAGATTGGAGGCCATCTACTGAAGATGTGCAGATCAGCTAGGTCCTGTTTTCTATAATATTTTCCAGAAGTCGCTTAATCTTCAGAAAATACCTCATTTGTGCAAAGAGGTCTTAGTATTGCCTGTAGGAAAGATAAGATATCCAAAAACATCAAATGATTGCAGACCCATTGCTCTTACATCCTTGGTGATGCAATGTTTTGAGAAATTGGTCAGGTATGAACTTTTATTGGCAACTGTTTTATAGATCCCTTGCAGCATCGACAGGCTAAACGATGAGTTGAGGATGCCTTAACTGCCTTGATAAATATGATTATGAAAAGGAAGGTAAAAAACATAAGGAAGGTACCCTAAAAAAAACATAAAAAGACTGTTCTTTGTAGATTTCTCTTCTGCTTTTAATACTATACAGCCATATGTTAGTAAGGAAATTGATTCAGATTTTGCCCTTTCTCTACATTTTATATACAAATGAGTGTGTGAGCAAATAGACTGACAGATTTATTTTAGAATTTGCAGATGACACGTTCAATGTTGGGGAAAGTTACTTTTAAAAGCAATGCATTATGATTTTGCATTACTCCCTAAAAGTAACTAATTGTGTAACTTAGTTTATGGAAAGTAAGTGAAAGTGAAGTGACATGTGGCCAAGTATGGTGAGCCATTTTTATGCTGCGGCGCCCGGGGAGCAGTTGGGGGTTCGGTGCCTTGCTCAAGGGCACCTCAGTCATGGTATTGAGGGTGAAGAGAGCGCTGTACACTCACTCCCCCCACTTACAATTCCTGCCGGCCCGAGACTCGAACCCGCAACCTTTAGGTTATGAGTCCGACTCTCTAACCATTAGGCCACGACTTTCCCAAGTAATGTGTTACGTTACTTTTGCATTACTTTTTTCCCATCATGTTGGACTTGCTTTTTTGTTTTTACATAAAAAAAAAAAAAAAAAATCTATTTTGGAAAATGTAAAACACACCAAGAGTGAAATGAATAAGCCTCGGGGCTGAAGGAAACGTAAATTCACATCTGTACAGTAGAGGGTGCAGCTCAAACAAACCTTTCAGCTGTGCTGTCAGTCAATAAATGGGGAAACAAAGTAGACTGGCATTACTTATTAGAAAAAGTAACTCAGATATTTTCTTGTAAATTTAAAGTAATGCGATACCTTACTAGTTACTTGAAAAAAGTAATCTGATTAGTAACTAGCATTACTTATAATGTTTTACCACCAACACTGGACACTGTTATTATTAGTTTTTTTGAGCAGGGATGAGAAATGTCCTGTGGTGAATGATTTTATTAGATGGTGTGACAATGCTTTTTGTCGATGTACAAAAGACTAAAGACATGGTAATAGACGGTATATCCAGCCTTTCTGTTCCACAACCAACTTACGTAAAAAGTCAAATGTTGGAAAGGGTTTACAGCTACAAATATCTTGGAATTACTATTGACAAGATGCGTTTTGATGTGCATGCTGAGGCAGTACGTATGAAACGCCTGCAGCGACTTCACTCTCTACAGAGGTTCTCTGCATGTAATATTAGCAGGACTCTTATGCCCATGCATTATAAATCTTACACTAAATCTGTCATTTGTTTTTTTGTTATGACAGTTTAAATATTAAACATTTGATCTCACAGAATGGTGTTGTTAATCAGTGTGGCAAGATCATAGGTGTTAAACAGATTAGGTTATCAATTATCTATGGATGGTCTGTTTTGCAGAAAGCAAGAGCTATTCTTGGTGATGCAAACAACCCACTGTTTTATAAATTTGTAGTGTTTCCTTCTGCCTAGACTAAAAAGCTGTCCGTATAAGCAGATTTGGCTTATATGTTTTGGCTTGCCTCAGACTGTGATTTGGACTATATTTAAAATGTTGTCAGAGGCATATAGGGCCTCCTGCAGGATTTCATTTGACAGTTCACAGAGAGGAGGAAAATTTAGCACAAAAACAACACACAAAAAAATTCTAACAATTTATATACGTTCATGTTAAAAATTCAACTCTGAGAGAACTTTCTGTCCAGCATTCATGTAACTATGTACCATGTTTTATGCAGTAGATCTAGTTTATTAATAAACACAAAGCAATTCTAAGTAAATTGATCATATGTTATTCATATAAATTTATATTTACAAGCCGTTTTCATTTACTCTCAAGGACTCACTCATCCATTAAGTGCTTGGCTGCTAAATATAGCATGTATACATGCCTGTGCATGTGTGTATGTGTCTGTGTTCTTGCTCTTTGTTATCATTGTTTGGATACAGTTTTAAAACAGCTCAAAGTTACAGTTCTTCACATGTTCTGCCAAAAAAAACAAAAAAAACACAATTGCCTCTCAATGGACCCTGTGGTTGTCACAATACTTTTTTTGTGCCTATACCAGCTAAAGTATCTTAAACTGAAGAGTATTCGGTTTTACAAATGTATTTATTTTTACTATAAAAATGATAAATTATTAAAAAATAGCCTTTAAATTGTCAGTAGGTGGTAACAAATTACCACCTTACAGGTGGGGTAAGCGATTTCTGGTAGCCAATGTTGATATTTCAAATCACCAAAACAAACACGCCCCTACCCCAAAAGGGTCTCGCCCCTATTTTGATAGCTCCGCCCCACACATATGTACACAACTCAGGCAACGATTAGTTCTGTGAAACAAAGCAAAACCAATGTTACTCACCTATCGAGAAGAAACAAAACAACCTCGGCAACCAATCGCAGGCCTTGAGTTCTCTCCAGCGCTGGAAAACTGATATTTACACGGGTCCTCCTTCTTGCCTTATCATAACACCGTGTCTACACCGGACGCGAGCGGCGCGGCACGACAAAATAATATAGAACGTCTCGGTTACGTATGTAACCCTCGTTCCCTGAAGGAGGGAACGGAGACGTCACGTCGAATGACCGACGAAATTGGGATCTCGCCAGAGAGACCAATCCACTTCGAGTGTAACTAAACGAGCCAATGGACATTGGCATGCGATTATTGCATCCAGCTGCCGCTGATCACAGTGTGAGCATAAGAGGCAGCTGATGCAACGCATCAATTATGTTTTCGCTGAGGAGCCGAGCCGGCGACCCGGCAGCTCAGCGGTGGTACAGCGACTGTGGCGACGGGACGTGACGTCTCCGTTCCCTCCTTCAGGGAACGAGGGTTACATACGTAACCGAGACGTTCCCCTTTCAGTCGGTCACTCCGAGTCACGTCGGATGACCGACGAAATTGGGATCCCTACCAAAGCGCCACAGGAGCTGCCCCTTCCAGTGCCCTGTGTAGGGCTCCTGACCCTTCCTATAAGGCAGACGGTAGGACCAGGCTCTATACAGAGAAGGTCAACTACTGGTGTTCCTTGAGCAACCCAAACAGTAGGACAAGGATAACACTGGGAAGCGTGCCCTTCCACTTGGAAGAGGCACACTGCGGAGTCACCTCCTCCCAGAGGGGGTTAAGTGACATTCAAACATGTGAAGTAACCCCGAAGGGCCCTATTGCACATGGAAGTCTCTGAGATGGCTCAGGCTGCATCTTTAGAGATGGCAGAACGTGGTCCGCCAGGGGAAACACGGCTCTAATAAGCATACCGTGGAATACACATATGGGATCCCGACAGGGTCTCTCATATGGGCACTAGCCTCGCACCAGATTTCAAGAATTCATTGGCTGAAAGCCTGGCGCCGGACGCCCGCCGCGTCCGGACGCCGGAGTCCTGGAGGACTCAACAGGGTTTGCCTGGTTAAGGAACTCTCTGGAGAATTAGGCGTAAGGACGCCGCAAGCCGACTCTGAGCCGGCCCTCTCAGTGCCACTACCCGTTTGAGGTGAGAACACAGGAGGAAACCGGATCCAAACTCCTGATACTGCATGCCCGTTGTACGTGGCACCCCAGCCGGTGGCTGAGGCATCCGTGAATACCACAGCATGCCTGGATACCTGCTCCAGGGGCACTCCTGCCCGAAGGAACGAGGGATCTGACCACGGGCTGAAGGTCTTGCGGCAGGCCGGTGTAATCTGAACCCGGTGAGTACCGCGATTCCACGCCCACCTCGGGATTCGGCCATGGAGCCAGTGCTGAAGCGGTCTCATATGGAGCAGACCGAGCGGAACTATGGCCGCAGCTGCAGCCATATGCCCCAGGAGCCTCTGAAAGAGTTTCAGTGGGACCGCTGTCCTGCCTGATAAAGTCTTGAGGCAGTTCAGCACCGACTGAGCACGTTCCTGGGTGAGGCGTGCTGTCTGGTTGACCGAATCCAACTCCATGCCGAGAAAAGAGATCCTCTGCGTTGGCACGAGTTTGCTCTTTTCCCAATTGACCCGAAGGCCCAACTGGCTGAGGTGCCTGAGCACCAGGTCCCTGTGTGCGCACAACAGCTCTCGAGACTGTGCAAGTATGAGCCAGTCGTCGAGGTAGTTGAGAATGCGCACACCCTGTTCTCTCAGGGGAACAAGGGCCGCCTCTGCGACTTTGGTGAAGACACGAGGCGAGAGGGACAGCCCGAAGGGCAGGACCTTGTACTGATATGCCCGACCTTCGAACGCGAATCGCAGGAATGGCCTGTGCCGCGGAAGATTCGAAACATGAAAGTACGCGTCCTTCAGGTCGATCGCTGCAAACCAATCTAGGGAACGGACGCATCCAAAAATGCGTTTCTGCGTCAACATCTTGAACGGCATCTTGTGAAGTGCACGGTTCAAAACTCGCAGATCCAAGATTGGTCGTAACCCACCGCTTTTCTTGGGCACAATGAAGTAAGGGCTGTAAAACCCCGACCTCATATCGGCTGGAGGGACCGGCTCTATTGCATCCTTCGCCAGTAGGACTGCAATCTCCACGAGCAAGACAGGGGCATCGACGGCTTTGACTGAAGTGAACCGGATGCCCCTGAACTTGGGGGGACGCCGGGCAAACTGAATCGCATAGCCGAGTCTGATGGTCCGCAGGAGCCACCGGGACGGGCTGGGGAGCGCTAACCAGGCTCCGAGAGACCGCACCAGTGGAACCAACGGGGCCACCGACGCGCCCGCGGTGGGGCAGCGAGGTGGAACACAGGGACCGGCCCCAGGGCCTGTGACGGCCTGGCCTGTGACGGCAGGGGGCGGGGTCTGGGTGTGTAGTGTAGCACTCACCTGATTTCTCCTCGCGTGGGAGGAGACACAGGAACCCGGCTTGAGGCTTGTGACAGCCCGGCGTTTGACGACTTGAAGCGGGGAATGGAGTGCTACTGCCCTTACCTGGTTCCACGAATGGGCAGGAGGGGTGCTCTTGGGCAACCACCTGCTGCCTGCTGGCGAGAGAGGAGGAGGGAAGCGATCCTGTGATGCACGGATCACCACTCTCCTCCTCTTGAGACCCAGAGATTGAGGAAACCGCTCCTTTACTGATGTTTTGGGTACCGCTGGCTGCTGGGCCAGCGGCGGAACAAAAACAAACTGAAACACAGGATTCTCCACCCGGTCCTCCACCGTGGGAGGGAGTGGTGCGGTCACCATCTCCTGAAGAGCAGTCTCCTCCATCTCTGGGTCGCCCGTCTCAGGGCCTCTTGCACTTGCGCTTGCCGCCAGGTTTGGCGGGGGCCTGGACGGGCTGGGCGTCCTGCCTGCGACCGGCTCCACGACGCGGCCTGGTGGAAGGCTGCTGCGGCTGCGCGGGAGCGGGGGCGGCCGCAGGGGGGCGCCCACGGCGACGAGCAGGCTGAGGGGCTGCAGCCGGAGTGGAAGCAGCAGGTTTCCTCCGGCGCATGATGTGTTCGCCTCAGTCTGCTTCTGGGCTGCCGAGAACTGCTGGGCAAAGCTCTCGACAGCGTCGCCGAAAAGGCCGGTCTGTGACACGGGAGCATTCAGGAACTGTACCTTTTCCAGCTCTCTCATGTCAGCAAGACACAGCCAGAGATGGCGCTCCTGGACCACTAACGTGGACATCGCACGACCCAGAGACTGTGCGGTCACCTTCGTCGCTCGTAGCGCGAGGTCCGTCGCAGCACGCAGCTCATGTAGAACCGCCAGGTCGTGACCACCCTCGTGCAGGTCTTTCAGTGCTTTGGCCTGGTGGACCTGCAGCAACGCCATAGCGTGGAGGGCGGAAGCCGCCTCCCCACAGGCTCTATAAGCACTGCCAGTTAGACCTGACGAATACTTAGAGGCCCGTGAGGGGAGACACGGATCACCCCGCAGGGTGGAAGCGGCTGTTGGACATAGTTGCATGGCCACAGACCGTTCCACCGAGGGGATGCCCGCATACCCCAAAGCAGCTCCACCATCGAGGGTGGTGAGAGCGGAAGAACTACAAGATTTGTTTCGGGCAGTGAAAGGTGCCCTCCACGATCTTGTCAGCTCCTCGTGCACTTCCGGGAAGAATGGCACCGGAGGGGGGCGCTGAGAACCAGCGCGACCCCCACCGAGAAACCACTCGTCCAGCCTCGAAGGATCGGGACGCGGTGGTGGATTCCACACGAGCCCGACATTCTCGGCGGCCCGGGAAAGCATGGCCGTCATCTCTGGGTCTGGCTCGGACAACGCTACCACACCCGAAGGGGGCAGCGCAGCCGAGTCGTCATCCCCGGAGAGAGAGGGCCCGCCCTCCGATGCAGTGATCGACATCTGGTCGTCAGGGGGACCACCGAAGGAGACGCCTGGTGCACCCCGAGCAGAGGGCCCAGCACGCTCCTTCGGCAGCTCCACCGGCTGCGGAGTGCTTGAGGGACGAGGAGCTCCACTTGGGGAAGCCCTCACCGTAATCCTCAGATCACCTCTGCCCCCACCGGACCCAGCAGCGCGCACGCTGGACCGCGGCAGAGGCAGAGGGACTCCGCCATGTTTGACATAGCGGAGTCTAAGACGCAACTCCGAGATGGTCATGTCCCCACAAGAAGAACATGACTTTCAACAGCCATGACTTTCAACAGTCGCTTTGTCGCGTCCAGTGTAGACAGACTTTAGCTGCTGCAGCGCAGCGCGGCGCAACACGACAACTGTCGCGTCCGGTGTAGACACGGTGTAAGCTTTCTTTTGTTCCACAGACGTTTTCCTCTTTTGTTTTTTATCCGCCATCTCTATCTTTCTGTCGTCGCTCAGCTCGGCTAATGTCCATCATGTGCACTGAGCGCTCTCTCCTCGGCATCATGAGTAGACACTTCCCTTACTGCTGATTGGCTACAAGTTTGTTTTGGCACTCGGCCCGACTCAGTTTTCTAAAGCATTTTTGAAAAAATACATACCCCACCTTTAATGAGTCAGTGAATCATTCATTGAAATGATTCATTCAAAATAGCCGATTCATTCAGGAGGGATGCAAATGACTGAGCATCCCATATTGTTAAGAGCAAGAGAGCTGTGTTAAGTTCAGATAACTAACTATATTAATTCCTATCATATTTCCACAAATGTTTTTAGTTTCAGGCTAAACGCATTCATGGCTAGACTAAAATCATTCAGGGCTCAAACCGGAAACCATGTTTAATACCATTTGTTTTACTGACTAAGAATCGACTTCAGATAGTTCAGTGCAAATGGTTTGGCCAGTTCACTGAAAATAAAGAACTGACTCAAAAGAATGATTAATTCACAAATTATAGGGACACATGACATAACTTCTGAAATATCTGCAGGGAAAATGTATGCGGTTATGGCACACACAGAGCATACAGCTCTACAGCTGCGGGTACCACTATCACATGTGTTTTGGTCCAGAGAAGAATGCTGCTTGATTGCAAATCAAACAAACCAGCAGCAGTTTCACTCTGGCTCTGCAATGTGATGCTATTTTTGAAACTGGAGAAAATTAAATATTCACTTAGAGGATCCACTAAACACTTTCATTCAGTATGGATCCTAATTATTTCATATTTTAAAAAACACAGAACTCTTTCCACAAACTAAAATTATAAGTGGAATCAGAAGACCTATGTAGATGGTCATGGATATTCCATTAGAGAGAATGCTCTAGCAATAGTGATAATTATTTCCTCACTGAGTATACTAGCCCTGCTGAAAACCCCCCAGCTAAACCTAGCCTATACATAGTCATGTCATGAAATATGGCAAAGTTTGAGGCACACAGCTCTGAAACACTTAATTTCTATATTATTTTTATTTGTATATATTGTGTTTATTGTCATGTGCAAATAAGCGGGGTGAAATTCACCCAAAACATAAACAATGTTACAAGAATGGATACCAGTCCAGATAATATTGAAGCTTTATCAGAGAACTTTAACAGAGAATAATATTGCTTTTTATTTTGATTAAATAAGATGCACTTATTAAAATAAATTAAAGGGAAAATAAGTGGTAAATTTCAAAATAATTATTCGTTTTGACTGTAAATAATTGGGCTTTCTTGAACCACCAAAATAAACAAAGGTTAAAAAGGAGGAAGCAGATGCAAGATCACAAAGCAGCTTTCAATTAGAGTCCTGATTCTGTCACCATCTATTCGTTATAAAGCACTGTTAGTGGCATATTACTAATTAATTAAATTTCTAAACCAAATTATATCATAACAGATTTATATAAATTGCCAATGTGGCTCTGCTGTGTTGCAGTTTGCTGTCAATAGGCAGAGTGGGCGAGAGTTTGCTACTCTGAAATGCAGCAAAAGTGTAGGCACACAGAGCATCTCAAGATCAGCTGCCCGTCACTGGATTAATGGCTATGTGGGAGTCGAGGCCCTTGTTATTAGATATTTATTTATTTCCTTCACTGTGTGTGGTAAAATGATGCAGCAAGCATCATTTTTTTTATTTTAAAATAGTCTGTAGAAGTAGAAAGTAGAAAAATGGAAATCAAAATAAAAAGCCCTTGTAATTTTCACTGTAAATTATAAGGTGTCTTCTACTTGCAAAAAAAAAAAAAACAAATAATAATTTACTGTAAAAGTACGTTTTGTCAAGTCAAGTCACCTTTTTTATATAGTGCTTTACACACTACAGATTTTTTTCAAAGCAGCTTTACAGTAATAAACAGGAAAATGCAAAATTCTCCAAATATGAGACGAATTCATGTACTGCTGTAAAATAGCTCTAACAATTCAGCCCCAGTCAGTTCACTGTTGGTTTAGTTCAGTAACTGTGTAAAGTTCATCGATTATGAAGCAAATTCCATTCAGCTATAAAGCAGCTCTACAAAAGACAAGAACTATGTCATCAAGCCTATCTGATAGTGTCAGTTCAGTCCAAGCAATAATATTACTGTATATTTAGTGTCTATTAAACCCCAGCCCTAGCAAGGCATTGTCTTGTTGAATATGATATAGATTCTCACTGTATATTGTCATTCATATATTTTACATTTACTGTAAACTGGTTGTGAGGAAGTGCACCAAAACAAGCTCCACTGTGGCACCAGAACATATGGGTTATGATCAAAATTGCAGTTGCCATCTGAATGCTTTTCATTTGCATTCTTTCCCATTCACTCATACACCATGAAGCCATATGTTATTATGCAGTCTTGTTTTTGCTCTGGGTTCATGACTAATTCAGCAAACCAACTCCAATTCCTGCCCACTTCCCATTGCTCCAGTTCCTGCCAAAATCCCATTGCCCACCATCTTGGAAACATACAAACTTTTTAGTCTTCTATGCATTTACATTAAGCATACATGCATACATATAGTTAAAGTAAAGATATATAATACTGTACATTATAAACCTGTCTTTTTAGGAAAGTACCAGATATGAGTGTCGTCATAAAATATTTTTAGTACGACTAAATTTGTATTTAAATTGATCATAATTTAATAACATTGTAAGTTACTAATTCTAATGCTTTCACTTGCACAATTATTCAAACAGCGAATAAATTATATAGAGAAAGCAAGAAAAGAACATTTACATTATTAAAGAACATTATGACTGACTTCAGACTAGTGTGAGTTTAAGCACTGTCATAAAAAACTCCTGTTATAATCAGTAAAGCTGTCTATACACTGTTTGATGAATGAATCTCTTACATTGTACATGCATCTGCACTTTGTTGCTTATGATGAGAGAATTCACGAGAGAGCAGAATTCAGTTAGCAAGCGTGTGCACTGAACAAAACGCTGGCATTTCAGTGATGACTCATATGAATGCTTCTAATTAGCCACTGCATTTATAAACTCAACAGAGTCGTGTGATTGGTTATATGCACAAAGATGTAAAAAAACACTTAGAAAGAAATGTGATGCAACATTAGCAGATCCAAAACTTTTCATTTCATTTTCATTTTATTCACAACAGCCATAATGGAGTTAGTTTAATTGTGCAGGGGCATTTTTGTCCCAAGCCCCCGTCTTTCGTGAACGCGCATATGACAGTAAGCGGAAGCTAGAGATTATGGTTTATGAAGTTTTAAATATGGATATTATTTTTAGACAAAAGCATCAATTCACTTCAGAAGGCCTTTGTTCACCCCTCAGATCCATGTGGAGCAGTTTTTATAATGGATGGATGCACTTTATTGGACTTCAAAATCTCTATACCCATTCACTGCCATTATAAAGCTTGGAAGAGCCAGGATATTTTTTTTTAATAAAACTCTGATTGTATTAGTCCAAAAGGATAAAGTCATATACTAAGATGGCTTGAGGATGAGTAAATCATGGGGTAATTTTCATTTTTGGGTGAACTGTCCCTTTAAACCAGGTGGGAAAAAAGTGCACTTCCATAATGTACTTAAAGTGCTCTATTTTCATGCACTAATTTTGTACTTAATATACTAAAAATGATTCTTTAGCACTTCTTAAGATAAACTTAAGATCATCTAAGTGTACTCAACTGTTCTATTTTGGGACACCATGAATATGAACTAACACACACTTTTAACATACTATCCCTGTATTTAAAAAAATGTATTTACTCACCACATTTACTCGTACACTTGTACCACTTGTCGTACATGTGTACGACAAGTGGTAATTAAATACAGAGATAACATGTTAAAAGCACATTTTAGTTCATATTCATGTTTTCCCAAAATAGCACAGTTGAGTACACTTAGATGATCTTAAGTTTATCTTAAGAAGTACTTAAGAATCATTTTTAATATATTAAGTACAAAATTAGTGCGCAAAAATAGAGCACTTTAAGTACATGATTGAAGTGTACTTTTTTTCACCTGGGAATGCCGGTTGGCAAACTCACTTAAAGGCGCATACTGCGTCCTACTCCATGACATCTGACATAAAATAAGGATCGTGCTTAGGAGAGCCGGTACCAGTCAGTTAAAAAAATGCTTGATTGGCCCTGATCCCGATCCTTGAGATTTGCTCTAGAACTACAGTCATTTGCATATTGTTGGTCAAACATCATCTAAATTGTGTGTGTGTGTCAGACCTCTTCCTCCTTTTACCTCAGGATCCAGCTAATGAATTTGACCTTAACAGTACAGTAACAATTCAAGAGGACTGCTTCATTAAAAATGTAATTATGGAAATTGGCGGGGACTTGTCAGCGGACTGACGGATTTGTGAGATCTGAAAGATATTGAACAATGTGTCTCTAATGAGTCTTTTACTGTTTTTGAACACAAGGCAGACACAAATGTAGTAAAATATTGTGCAGATGTAAAAGACAGAAAAAAGAGGTACTAATTCAACACAACTACTAAATGAATACAATGAATGGAAAGTGCATAAGTTAGATGTTATCACAGAGTTACATCATCTTATGGGAAGAAAAAACAGTTTTTCTCTTCACAGACTAATAATGTGAAGAACCTTATTCCACATTAAACAATTAAATGAAAGATGCCGTTAAACATGAAACTTCGAATATGATCTCCTGGAGCACCCAGAGGGTCATAGTGATCTGGGACATGCAGTTGAGGCCCTTTGGTGGGTGCAGAAGGTCCTTAAGAATCTGGAACATGCTGATGAAAGTACCTTGAAGTGAAGGTTTGCTTACTGGAGCTTGACTTCGTTGCAGATGCGTCTGTATTGTCTTCTTCTCTCAGGGCCAGAGAATTGAGAACCTGGTCAGTCTGCTTTTGTTTTTCTGTGATTCAGAGTCAAAACATGCTGTACAGTATGTGTTGTTGCTTCATAAGCTGAAAGCACAGAACGTTTTGTGTCTGTTAATGTCTTTTCTCACTGGACAGAGACTCGGAGCACAGAGTGTCTTTATTACTTTACAATAAGGAGGAGAGTTCAGATAAAATGGTGACTTGAAAGTTTCATCTATGCATTACACACTTCTCAAAATACTTTGGCAATGTACTGAATACACATCTACAGAGTCCAAATATGATGGAAGAATGCTGAACTATCATGCACACATTCATTTATATGTTAACAGCTGAATATGTATACTCTGAGTAAGTATGAAGTGGATTTGTTGTAGTCGTGTGTCCATTTTGTGTAAAAAAGCATGGATGTCCATTACAATATGAGGAACACACCAGCATCGTGAGGCACATCACACTTCCACATTTCATTAAGCTGCAAAACCATTTTCAACACGTTATAATAATAATAATAATAAGAAGAAATATTTCTTGAGCAGCAAATCAGCATATTATAATGATTTCTGAAGGATCATGTGACACTGAAGACTGGAGTAATGGAGCGTTGCTATCACAGAAAATTTTTTTAAAATGTTTTTAAATAGAAAACAGTTATTTTAAATTGTCATAATATTTCACAATATCACGCTGCATTTTGATAAATAAATGCAGCCTTGGTGAGTAAAAGAGACTTCTATCAAAATCATTTGAAAATGTTACTGAGCCTAAAATTTTGAATGGTGGTGTTTTACTATATAATAATTACTCCTACTACTATTAGAGAGAGTGTGTGTGTATAAATATACATACATACATACATACATACATACAGGTGCATCTCAATAAATTAGAATGTCGTGGAAAAGTTAATTTATTTCAGTAATTCAACTCAAATTGTGAAACTCGTGTATTAAATAAATTCATTGCACACACACTGAAATAGTTTAAGTCTTTGGTTCTTTTAATTGTGATGATTTTGGCTCACATTTAACAAAAACCCACCAATTCACTATCTCAACAAATTAGAATATGGTGACATGCCAGTCAGCTAATCAACTCAAAACACCTGCAAAGGTTTCCTGAGCCTTCAAAATGATCTCTCAGTTTGGCTCACTAGGCTACACAATCATGGGGAAGACTGCTGATCTGACAGTTGTCCAGAAGACAATCATTGACACCCTTCACAAAGAGGGCAAGCCACAAACATTCATTGCCAAAGAAGCTGGCTGTTCACAGAGTGCTGTATCCAAGCATGTTAACAGAAAGTTGAGTGGAAGGAAAAAGTGTGGAAGAAAAAGATGCACAACCAACCGAGAGAACCGCAGCCTTATGAGGATTGTCAAGCAAAATTGATTCAAGAATTTGGGTGAAATTCTCAAGGAATGGACTGAGGCTGGGGTCAAGGCATCAAGAGCCACCACACACAGACGTGTCAAGGAATTTGGCTACAGTTGTCGTATTCCTCTTGTTAAGCCACTCCTGAACCACAGACAACGTCAGAGGCGTCTTACCTGGGCTAAGGAGAAGAAGAACTGGACTGTTGCCCAGTGGTCCAAAGTCCTCTTTTCAGATGAGAGCAAGTTTTGTATTTCATTTGGAAACCAAGGTCCTAGAGTCTGGAGGAAGGGTGGAGAAGCTCATAGCCCAAGTTGCTTGAAGTCCAGTGCTAAGTTTCCAAAGTCTGTGATTAGTTGGGGTGCAATGTCATCTGCTGGTGTTGGTCCATTGTGTTTTATGAAAACCAAAGTCAGTGCACCCGTTTACCAATAAATTTTGGAGCACTTCATGCTTCCTTCTGCTGACCAGCTTTTTAAAGATGCTGATTTCATTTTCCAGCAAGATTTGGCACCTGCCCACACTGCCAAAAGCACCAAAAGTTGGTTAAATGACCATGGTGTTGGTGTGCTTGACTGGCCAGCAAACTCACCAGACCTGAACCCCATAGAGAATCTATGGGGTATTGTCAAGAGGAAAATAAGAAACAAGAGACCAAAAATGCAGATGAGCTGAAGGCCACTGTAGCAAATTAGCTCCAAAAGGGAATTGTATATAAATAATTACAATTAATTATGATTAATTACAATTATTTATATCGGCTGACAGTAATAACTGTAGCAGAGTTAAATTGCCATCAGGTGATCTGTTCGTCCAGCAAACATTCAGTGTAAATTCATATCAACTCTAAGAAAGGATATTTCCGTGGCCACAGAAAATACCTTCCTATTAATGCATTAGAGCATGTAGCAAGGGTCAAAATCGTAAAGGGACATTAATATGCAAGGCAGAATCAGAAACTTGTGTAATTTGTGCACAAGAGTTTTATTAACTAAACACTAACGCAAACTAGTCTAACAAACAAACAAACAAACACACAAACATACAATTGCTCATACATGGGGAAAGGGCTAATGAGAGTTGATGAGTAAAACCATCAGCACCGTTTATGACAGGGTCTATAACTTGTACTAATAACCTCTGTTTCATTTAGTTAAATGTACAATACTTGCAATGCATTTGGTCGGAATGCAGTCTCAGATGAAGGTATTAATGTTTTCAAGGTTTTGGACTCCCGATCACGTTCTTCCGGGTTGCAGAGTGATGAATTCCAAAGATGTACTGAGGTAGAAATGTTCTTCCAGGTAGAGAGTGGAAAAAGAGCTAAGAAAGAGATCTGCTGAGGTCCGAGGAGCTTTGGTTGAATGTAAAGACAAGCCCGTAAGCCCAGCACATTAACTTAAGGGTCCAGAAGAGTTCTAGCTCACATCTTCCTCATCCTCTTAGGGTCTAACAGAACCGCAGACTGGGTCTTTGTGGTCAAGAGTCATCTCCCAGGCTGGGGAGATCACCCACAGCTCTATGTTGGGGGCCCGCC
The DNA here is from genome assembly GCA_039654775.1 of Spinibarbus caldwelli. Lineage (NCBI taxonomy): Eukaryota > Metazoa > Chordata > Actinopteri > Cypriniformes > Cyprinidae > Spinibarbus > Spinibarbus caldwelli. Next base: position 3,756,351 of record CM077235.1, on the reverse strand, counting down.
GGGCGTGCCCGCACCGGTTCAGGCTCTCCGTGAGTCCTTCACGAAGCAATCAGAAGATAGCAGAAGAGCTTTCTGCAGAAGAGAGGTTTTTGCAGAAGACTTTTTGCAGAAGAGAAGGGACGGACCTGTGTGTGAGAGCTTTATCTGGTATAGAGGTCACACCTCTGGGGAGTCAAAGAGCCAATGGACTCCAGTCTCTTTGGAGGGAAGGTTTTACGACTCTTTGTCTCTGAGCATGGTAATTTGCATGGGGTTGGATTGGAAGTTGATATACAAACTATTAAAGATTCTTAGAACACTTATATGTTGCATAGGTAGCAACATAAAATATACACTCTCAATTAGATCATCCGAAGACGAATTGATAAAGATCAAACATGATATAAGTGAGGTAATATTAACTAGTGATCTATCATAAGCATGCATAAAACAGGATACAGTACAAAAGACAATATACAAGAACAGTAACAATATACACAATGACCTGAGGATATGTGTGTTCATTCAAAGAAAGGTTTTTCTATGAATTAATTAGAGAAGAGTCCATTTTTATTGCATAATGTCTCTTTCCTAAGGGAAAATGAGGTTAGTGTTGCTCGGCCCGCATTCCTTAGAGCAATGAAACTAGTGTTATCAGGTTGGTTGCTATGGAACCGGGGGCCTGGAGCCATCCACAGACATACCGGCACCCAGAATGTGTGTTGGGTGAGGGGTCTGTGATTATTTGTTAATCTAATAACTAATTTGATTTGTTAAATCTGATGAACAAATGTGTGTATGATTGGTCCAAATGCTACACCACTGTCAAAGAAACCTGGGCTTCCATACCACCTCAGCAGTGCCACAAACTGATTACCTCCATGCCACGCCGAATTGAGGCAGTAATTAAAGCAAAATGAGCCCCTACCAAGTATTGAGTACATATACAGTAAATGAACATACTTTCCAGAAGGCCAACAGTTCACTAAAATGTTTTTTATTTTATTTTATTGGTCTTATGAAGTATTCTAATTTGTTGAGATAGTGAATTGGTTGGTTTTTGTTAAATGTGAGCCAAAATCATCACAGTTAAAAGAACCAAAGAATTAAACTACTTCAGTCTGTGTGCATTGAATTTATTTAATACACGAGTTTCACAATTTGAGTTGAATTACTGAAATAAATGAACTTTTCCACGACATTCTAATTTATTGAGATGCAACTGTACATGCATGCTGTCAGGATTATGGACCTGTCTGTGTGTTTTTCCCTCATGTTGATTGTTAATCGGTTTCCAGGTGTGTCTCCTTAGTTCCTTGATTGTCCTGTCTTTAAAAGCCCGAGTCCATTCAGTTAGTGTTTGTCGGTCCTTGAATGTCATCCCTTGTGTTCCTGTGTCTCATTCATGTTTGGATTATTAAAGACTCTGTTTTTGAATTACTCCTCGCTCCCTCATTCCTTGCTCCCAGAGCAGTGTGACGCATGCATGCATACTTTATTTATTTATTTAAACATGTAATTTCCCAAAAAGACAAAAAGCTATATGAATTATTTTGTGAGTGTTAAATGTTTCAGAATTTTAAACGTAAAGAACTTTACAACTTTTTTTTTATTTATTTATTTTGTTTTTAAAAGAACTTAATCATGTAGCTTATCAGATTGCATCCAATCAGCAAACAAAATGTATTTATATTTTTTCAAGAGATAACAAACACAAAAAAAGAATATTGTGTTACATGTCGGAATGCTAGAATCTATAAGTTTTTTTTTTTCACGGGAAGTGAAACGGAAAGCGTAGCTGCACTTACATTTTACACTCTGTCTACAGCGGACATGAACGACGCAACACATTACATCAAAAGCACATAAAGCCCATTATAATCAGTGAATCTGTCTACACTGGATGCGCCAAGTTGGCAACAGCAAGCGGATGCCTATTTCTATTTCTGACAACAGGAGAAATAAGGATAACTGTGCCATCTACTTTACAGCAATGTCTCTAAATCCTTTTATGTATTCTTACTCAAATTGGTCTCTGTAACATGCCAAACTCGTGGAATGTCTGGTCCATTGAGTAAAGCTCTAATTATTAGTTATTAGGTAAAGCCTAATAACAGAAAGTTTGCTGGTTTGAGTCTTGCATGGGATGATGCATGAGCCATTGCTTTTTTGCAATCAATGTGATTTCCCTATAGGGTGCTTGGTATCGTAATTGCTGACTGCAGTTCTGTTTACTCTTGTGTCTGTCATGTACACCCAAACGAACTGTAAAGATGCCAGAACTGCACAAGATATTGTGTGAGAGAGTTCGGGACCATTATTGGGCTTATGTCACCTTTTAAGTGGGAGCTCTTGCTCTCTTTCTGTTTGAAGAGGTCTGAAGTCTATCTCCTCTTCTGCTGTCATGAATATTTTAGGGGCTTCAGTGTGGAAAATAGTTTTATATCCCCTGAGAACATTATTTCCCAGCAACCTTTGATTGTTCGCTGCAGTCAGTCCTCAGAACTGGAGCTGACACCTTTAGTTTTTTTGTTTTTAAGTGCAAGAAAATGCCTGTGGTACAAGACCCATTGTTAAACCACCATACTCTGACACTTTACATGCCGAAAAGGCAGAAAATATGAAAATTTAAGAGCTATGGATTTCTGTTTCTTGTGTCCATCACAATGGCATATTTAATTGTAATTTTCACATTTTTTAATGCATTTTTTAATTTTAATATTTGTATTTAGCAATGTTTTGCAAAAAAAGGTGCCTGTTTAACTGATTACTTTTTTTTTTTTTTATTTCTAACAGGGATTCTTTGTGTCGGTATTTTACTGCTTTCTTAATGGGGAGGTGAGTCAATGATGCATTTCATTTCATGGTTGGACAGAACTGAAGATGACTATCAATATACAAGCCCTTTCCACAGCCATATCACCCCATCACCTTATCTGTTCTCTGACACCCAAGTCTATTATTATGTGGGAGGCTATTTACACTGACTCGCTGCACACAAACACCAAGAAGAACTGGGCAATCTATCATCACCCTGCAAACTGCTTTCTTTTAATAGGGCCGTTTTTATTACTTATAGGATGCCTCTTCAGTCACCTATAACCGTATCTTCTTAATATCATTATCACTTGACACGTCTGTCATTTTCTCCAGAGATTTCCCTCTTCTATGTCAAAACAGAACGGTCAAACTGATATTATTTTGTGTGTGTGTGTGTGTGTATAGATATAAGCTGGCTCACATATAGAATGTGTGCACGTGATTAAAATTTCTTCATTGTTGGAGAAAATCTGTGGAATTTAAAAATATTTTAAATTAAGTGGAGTCACCTTTATTGGTAGCCTGTAGCATTATCAAATTAGCTAAAATATTTAGTAATTGAACATTCAGGGGTTACATATGCATCAGTAGCTGACGCTATGGGAACGTGATTGTCTGAAGCTTGTATTGGCAGATGATGCTTAAGGCATGCATCATCGGGACATGTTTGCATCATCACTCCTCAGATTTCTTCACAAACGCAGCCATCAGCCCCGTGTCATTTCATGTCATAACTAGGTTTTACGTAGTGTCTTTAAAAACCCTCTTTTGTGCATAACTACTTCCCTCCGCCACGGATTCACATCTCAGTTTGACAGTTTAACAGCTGAGCCTCCGTTACTAATTCGAAAAACGTCACTTTAGAACTACTAATGAAGTATTGTTGAGTTGCTTCATTAAAAGTTAGTGTATTACTGTATTAAAAGCTCACTGTATTATGTAAAGTATTATGAGAAAAAGATGGACTGAGCGAGTGTGATTACCTGCATCAGATACAGCATTCATTATTCAACTCAGTCTCATCTTCACAATAAAACTTTGTTGTACTATCCTTTCATCTGTTAAGGGTGATTTCTGATGCTCAGTACATTTGTTGGCTGCGTCTTTAGGGGTGGGAGAAAAAAACGATTCTCCGATGCATCGCGATTCTCTCCTCAACGATTCTGAATCAATTCTAAAAATTTCAGAATCAATTCTGAGCTTGTTTTTTTTCACCGCATATGGCACGTGTGCACACTAGAGACAATCGCGGCAGCTTCATTGCATAGGATATCCGCCGTGAGACGCGTGCGTATTGCTGGACAGTGTGTGCTTGCACCCGCTGTTATTTCAGCATTTTACTTTAGATATGCTTTCATTTATGCCGTTTGGAATGCTGTACATATTAGATGCACGAAACTCGCATACTGACAGACTTTCACGTGCGCTTTATGTATTGTCCTGAAGCTAGCGGCTGCAGTTAAATGCATTTGCATCTCCGAATACTTTTACGAAATTGATGTAAACAGTCAGTTTTGTTTTCAGAGCAGGACAAAACATTTGATATGTTTAATTAGATCTGTGCATTAGAGTGAGTTCAGCCTATTAAAGCTGTCACTGCCTATGATCTCATCAGTAAATTAAAATTTATATGAAAATGTAGCCATGTGCAGTAATATTGAAAAATGAGTATGTGATGCATGGTGATATCGAATCGAATCGAATCGTTGACATGATAATCTTTTTTGTTAACAACTGTTTATTGAATTTTCTTCTGGGAACAATAGTATAAAACAAAAAGCAGCTGTGAAAATTTAGAACCCACCTCAACCCATCCCACCCCTTGGTAGACTTAAAAAATAAATAAATAAATAAAATAAAATAAATAAGACATGATAATCTTAATCGAAATGAATTGTGAAACCAGTGCCGATTCACACCCCTAATTTTAAGATGGCAGTACTGTCACAGAGATTCCAACTATAAACAAAAAGCATAGAAACTCCAATTTTGGTTAAAATGTAAAGTTGTAAAGATGTATTTGCACAGTAGAAGAATTAATTAGGGAAAAATGTAGATCAAGAATCGTTTTGGAATTGGATCGTGACTCCCAGAATCGGAATCGGATCGAATCGTGAAGTGCCTAAAGATTCCGACCCCAAGGCGTCTTACAAGCTCTTGTTAAAAGTAAAAATAACTTCCTTGTTTACAACCCTGTTTCAGTCTCTTTCAATATAAAAGCTATAAGCAATTCAGTCAAAAGTACAAAGGCAGCGTTCTGATATGCAGCATTACAGTTATATAAAATATAATGTTATGAGATTTTGCCCTCAGCCAAAACTATTTGCTTTGGAACAAATAATAGATTAATGAGACCAAAGACTGCCTGTTAGAGTTACCCAAAACGAATTATATCTCGTGTTTAACCACTATAGAGATATCAGAGCCAGCGGCAAATTCCTGAAGATCTGGCCACAGTGAGGTGCCCTCAGCGGGGTGATGAGCGCTGAATGTCGCTGTCGTGCTGGAGCTCACATCTCCGAAAACATCGGAGCATATTTTCAAATAGATGTTATCTTTATTAACAAGCAACATTTTTTTTTCATTCTAAACAACTACATTCTTGTTTAAAAAACTCTTAAAACTACATCCTGCAACACAAAAACATTATTATTAATAAAAGTATAGTGCATTTGGGCCAGGGCACTCGCTGTGAGAAATACTGCAAGCGGAGTGATACAAATGATGAAACGGTTGGAGTGCTGTTATCACTAGAATATCGCACTGCTGGAAAAGGTTCTCAGCCAATCAGATCTGAGGACAAGATATACAGTATCTCACAAAAGTGAGTACACCCCTCACATTTCAGCAACTGTTTTATTATATCTTCTCAAGGGACAATACTATAAAAATGAAACTTGGATATATTTTAGAGTAGTCAATGTGCAACGTGTATAGCAGTGTAGATTTACTGTCCTCTGAAAATAACTGAACATACAGCCATTATTGTCAAAATAGCTAGCAACAAAAGTGAGTACACCCTAAGTGATAACAGCTATACGTCGTTTAACTATGCAAAGCCACATGTCCTATTCATCATGTTTATGTTTTTATCTGCTTGACAGGACTACACAAATTTGTGTATTTTGTATTAGAGCAGTTAAAATTTGGTGCTTTGAGTAGAATTCTCTCATACTGACCACTGGATGTTCAACATGGCACCTCATGGCAAAGAACTCTCTGAGGATTTGAGAATTAGAATTGTTGCTCTCCACAAAGATGGCCTAGGCTATAAGAAGATCAGTAACACCCTGAAACTGAGTTACAGTACAGTGGCCATTGTCGCACAGAGGTTTTCCAAGATGGGTTCCACTCAGAACAGGCCTTGCAAGGGTCGATCAAAGAAGTTGAGTCCTCGTGGTGTGCGTCAGGTGCAGAAGCTGGCTTCAAAATACAGATGCATGAGTGCTGCCAGCATTGCTTTAGAGGTTGCAGAAGTGAAAGGTCAGCTTGTCAGTGCTCAGACCATGCGCCACACACTACAACAAGTCGGTTTGCATGGCCATCGTCCCAGAAGGAAGCCTCTTCTGAAGCTGGCTCACAAGAAAGCCTGCAAACAGTTTGCTGAAGACAACCTGTCCAAGAGCATGAATTCCTGGAACCATGTCCTGTGGTCTGATGAGACTAAGATAAACTTGTTTGGCTCAGATGGTGTCCAGCATGTGTGGTGACGGCCTGGTGAGGAGTACCAAGAAAATTGTGTCTTGCCTACAGTCAAGCATGGTGGTGGTAGCATCATGGTCTGGGGCTGCATGAGTGCTGCTGGTACTGGGGAGCTGCGGTTCATTGAGGGAAACATGGATGCCAACATGTACTGTGACATTCTGAAGCAGAACATGATGCCCTCCATTCAGAAACTGGGTTTTCCGACATGATAATGACCCCAAACACATGGCCAAGATGACAACTGCCTTACTGATGAAGGTGAAGGTGATGGAGTGGCCAAGTATGTCTCCAGACCTGAACTCTATTAACCACATGTAAGCAATCCTCAAGCGGAAGGTGGAGAAGTGTCATGTGTCTAACATCCAGCAGCTCCGTGATCTCATTATGGAGGAGTGGAAGAGGATCCCAGCAACAACCTGCAGCTCTGGTGAATTCCATGCCCAGGAGGATTAAGACAATGCTAGATAACAGTGGTGCTTACACAAAATATTGACACTTTGGACACACTTTTGAAATGTTCACTTAGGGTGAACTCACTTTTGTTGCCAGCTATTTTGACAATAATGGCTGTGCGTTGAGTTATTTTCAGAGGACAGTAAATCTACACTGCTATACATGTTGCACATTGACTATTCTAAAATATATCCAAGTTTAATTTTTATAGTATTGTCCCTTGAGAAGTTATAATAAAATAGTTGCTGAAATGTGAGGGGTGTACTCACTTTTGTGAGATACTGTATGTATATATATATATATATATATATGTGTGTGTGTGTGTGTGTGTGTGTGTGTATATATATATATATATTTATACACACACACACACACACACACACATACAGTATACAAATGAGCTAATTAAAGCTATGTCATTTATAGCTGACTCAGTATTTGGGTTCCCTGCCAGATAAACATTTATTTATTCTTTAATTTGTGTATTTTTAGAATGTTATTCTGCAGTCTAATGACCTCTCTTCATATCTGATTTGTATTGGGGGTAATAATTGGATTTTTGTTATGACCCCAGGCTAGATGGAGAATATTCTTCTTCAAGATAACTCTGTCATCAAGCTCATTCCAAATATCTAGACCGTCAACATCAAATCAAATCACGTCAATACCAACTATCACTGTGTCAGCTCTGTCATTCTCTGTTTGCCTATAAATAATATAATGTGTTTAGATGGAGGCAAAAACATCCTTTCTCTTGACTGACCAAATAAATGAAGACAGGTTTACAATGAAAAGCATATAATGTGATAGTCCAGCTTTTTTTGTTTGTTTGGTTTTTTTAGTTTTTTCCCCTGTCTGTCCCTCGTTATCCTGTGTTTATAAACTTGATTACTATGTGTGTTGCTCAAGCTTCTGTTGTGATTATTCCCAGTGTTTCCTTGATTAAAGTCTGTTAAACGTTTCCTCGACTCCTGCATTCTCCCTGCTGCAGCGATACAGTACAGAAGACCCGACCTACACAGTTACCTCCGTGTGTTCCCTCTGTTTTTGTTTCCGTTGTGTGTTCCATGGATCCCCTCTCCCGTCCGGAATACCTCCTCCTCCTGCTGGAGCAGGGGGAGAGATCGCTCGAAGGCAATACTAGACTGATCCTGGTCCTCGCTGCTCTAACAAGCTACCCAGACGACGCACTCTGTGCGTTCTACGACACCAGTTTAAACATCTCGTGCAGAGGGCTGTCGTTCAAAGATGGTCCTCGAGCGAATTTCGCCGCCTTTGTGGATTGGACACTGGCGAGAAATGGATCTCCGTTCCCCGCCTGTTCCCAGGAGAATCTCGCCAGTTCTACTCCCGACCCAGTGCCCAGCCCACCATCTCCCTGCTGCGCGGAGCGCATACCCGAGCCCACCGCTGACAGAGAGCCAGAGCCCGCCGCGACCAACGAGCCATCGGCGCTTGGAGCGACAGAGCCACGGATCGCCGCGGAGCCGGAGCTGCTAGTGACGTCACTCCAGGTGCGTGAGCTGGATCGTGAGAGCGCGGAGAGGAGCTCCGCCCCCTGCACCGTGGTTGAGGGTGAGCTTGTTTTGGACCTGGGTAGAGGAGAGGCAGAAAAGGACCTGATAGACTGAGAGGCTGAACTGCTTCTTCTTCCCCCTCCTCCCTCTTCCCTGTTTCCACATCGAGCCCTGAGTGGGCTCCCATTCCTGAGTCAAGCCCTGAAAGCCCAGAGGCTCACAAATGCCTGCCCTCCCACTCGCTCCTGCCTCCTCCACCGCTGTCGTCTGGAAGCCCCTCCACTCGCCCTCAGCCCCCTATCTGTACGATGTGAGCCCCACGGGACTGCCATCCTCCAGCGTCGCCGGGGCGGGAGTACCGCTTGACTCCGCCTCCAGCCTCCGAGGCCCGGACTCTGCTTCGGCCCATCGACCCGTCGCCTCCACCATTGCTCCTAGCTCCCTCCGCTCTGCCATGGTCCATCTGTCGACTGGCTCTGCCGGGCTCCCTCGTCCCTCCGGCTCCGCCTTGGTCTGGCGTCAACCATCCTGCGCCTCAGGACTCCTCTCCTCCGGCTGTGCCTCGTCCCTCTGTCCCTCCGGCTCCGTCAGGCTCCTCCATCCCTTCGGCTCCTCCTCAGTCCTTTGTCGCTCCGGCTCCACCGCGGGCCTCTGGATCCCCACCTCCACCTCAGTCGCTGGCGCCATCTGCTCCACCATGGCCCTCCGGATCCTCCCCGTCGCCCTTGCTCTTCGGCTCTCCATCTCCGCCTCGGGCTCCTCCACCACCTGCTCCGCTGCTATTGGCCGGCCCCCTGGAGTCGGCAGCCATTCCTCCTCCTTGGCTCCTCCCTCTGTCGGCTCCACCGTGGGCCGTCATCATGGCTGTGGCCTGGGTCCTGCTGTGCTCCTCCTGCTTCGGGCCCCTCCTGTCTCCTCCCTGGCTCCTCCCTCCTTCGTCGCCTCCCTGGTCTCGGTCTGCCGGCTCCCCTGAAATGTCAGGATTGGACCTGTTTTGTCATGTGTTTCAGTTCCTGTTTTGCCTTATTTGGTCTTGTTCCAGTCCTTGTTTAGTCTGATTATTAATTGATTCCCTGCACCTGTCTGTCCCTCGTTATCCTGTGTTTATAAGCCCCAGTCTGTTCAGTTAGTGTTTGTCGGGTCTACTTGGTTACTATGTGTGTTGCTCAAGCTTCTGTTGTGATTATTCCCAGTGTTTCCTTGATTAAAAACTGTTAAACATTTCCTTGACCCCTGCATTCTCCCTGCAGCAGAGATAGGTGACACCAGCATTTTTGATTATTTAAAAAAAAAAAATTCATGGCCTCCAGAATATTTTGTTGTATGAATATCTGAACATGCAATATGTCACAAGAAATAACAGAGCCTTTCATTCTAAAAGTTTTATTCTAGCTCTGTCCATTCCTTTTTTGCCAACACCTGAATGTGGGCAAGTAAAAAAAAAGCAACATAAAAAAGCAACAATTTTAACAAAAAGCTGACAAAAATGTGTTTTTGGCTATGTCACGATCAGATTCAGAATGATGATCAAAACATAGATGGAGTCGATCACTTTCACAGTCTTAAACCACTGCCTGAATCAACATTTCATTTGTTAACGTTAGACAGATTTGCTTTATATGCTGTTTAATGTTTGATGATCACGTTATTTTACATATGCATCTGCTTACATATGCAATCTCTTCTTTCTGCTTCTTCTTCACCATGTTTTGATCCAGACATTTAGTACGTTTTCAGAAGAAAAGTGCCCCCTAATGTATAACAGTGGAAACACAGATTCCATTAAGCGGGGAAAGTGTTAAAGGATTCCTGCAGAAAAAAAAAAAAAACACTCCTAGTACCAGGGGCGGTTCTAGGACTTCATCATTAGGGGGCTTAGCCCTCAGAGAGACCATTAGATACAATGATACAAATTACCTAAATAAACAGTATTTTACTGTGCTCATGAAAACTGTATTACTGTATGAAGTAGACACAATTATCTATTAAAGTTACAGAAGTTACTTAGTGAGTGATTCTCATATTTTTCTTTTGTTGTTTGATTAACATTATGAACCTAATATAAGAAATGCATGGATCCTTTATACTGTATATATACTGTATATACAGTATACTCCTATATACTGACACGCATCCAATATTTTCTTAACTGTTTGTTTATTTAAGACGTAACCGACTGCGTTTACTTGAATAGCGGTCAAGACAGCCATTGTGACATAATATTTTGTGTATTTGCTTATTTGCTCGAGAAGACGCGAAAGTGAATGACCCGATTTCATGAAAGTGCATTTCAATGGCACGTTATTCCGTTTTTTATTTGGTGTGCTATTTATATGCAGAAACTGATTTTGGTGTGCCTGTGAGACGCAATGGTTAGGTTTAGGGGTGTGGGGAAGGTGCGTATCATAAGCACGCCAAAGTTAGTTTTTGCGTATACTGTAAATAGCACACGCACCAAATAGAAACAGAAAATTGTGCCATTGAAACGCACTTTCATGAGACCAGGCTGGCGTGCTGTCCGTGCAGTGCCTCAGTGCGTGCGCGCTTCATTCAAATGTATGTGCACACAGTAATGATCTATCACAGCACGTGAGTACCACATTGATATCGATAAGCGAGCGAGAATGATAAACTTTCTTGAGGAAGCAGCACTGGCCTGATCGTTCAGATAGCTGATTATAGTTTTAGGGGGGCTGAAACGACAAATAGGGGGCTGAAGCCCACCTAAAAAGGGTCTAGAACCGCCCCCGCCTAGTACACTCCTAGTGAGGCTGAATGCCAACCCATGTACCTCAAGGAAGAGAAATCGCTTTCTTAACCTACTGTGACATGCGTCATTCACCCCTGTTGTGGCTATCAAAACAAGCAAACAACTGAACAGATTTATGCCACTGGCTCATGCGGTTAACATAAATCAATAACATTCTCACAAGATAAAGCCTGTGCAGCCTCTCAACCTCCTTTGACTCAAAGGTCGAAGAAAGAATTACCTCAACACCACAACCTGAGAGTGAAATGGATTAGAGACAACCTTAGATTGGTAAGCTTTAGTTGTAACAAAACCTTCATCTGATCAAGAGCAAAATTCATACTGTATGGGCTCGACAATAAGGGCTGTAAATCAGCACTCCTCTTAAGGGATGTCAGAGGCAGTAACAAGATAATCTAAAGAGTCAGGAGACTTGAGTGAAACTGTGGTACACCTTATAGGACAGTGGTTCCTAACCAGGGGGCCTTGGACCCCATTAGGGATCACTAAAGATTTACAAGGGGTCGCAAGTAGGAGGGTTACAAGTTGGGATTAAACGGTAACAGTTTGACGATAAACCACCAAAAAATTCCCAATGGTCATTATTTCTGATTAATATTTAAATTATCATTTAAATTTTATTACTGTGGTTTGAAAAACTCATAGTAAATACTGTCCAGCATTAAACAAAGTTAGTAAAATGTCTCACATGGGCACAATATGCAGCGTAGGTTTTGTTTTGTGTGAAAATATGGTGGAAGACAGTGAAGGGTTTTATAACCGAGTGATGAGGGAAATTATATGAATTAATGAATGAATTAATTATATGAATGTATCTCTGAAGGGAACTGACTCTCTTGAGAAAATTGAACTTTTGTTCAAACCAGTGCAAAAATCAGACCAAATTTTTATGCACAGTTGTAAATTTTAATTGACCTTTCGCAAAGACCGGCCTCCTTAGCTACTGTTGCTATCTCCAACAAACAATGCCGCTCTCACACTACACATCGTGTTCTCACGCAGTGAAAAATACATTGCAGAGCAAAGAGGAAACTGACAAAGTGCCGACAGACAAGACAGAGCAGGTTACTTCTGATATGAAACAAGGTCTCAGGACTCTCAGCTTTCAAATGTTGTCATTTTTAAAGAAATCCAAACCATAAATACCGTTTTGTGGCTCTTTAATGTGTTATGACAGATCGCTGTATTGCCTCAGTTCAAGCAGAACACATGAACCGATCGTCTTGTCATTTGTACTTAAAGAAATAAACATGAATAAACATCAGAACGTATTTCATTTCAACCGTGGAACACCATTTTTCAAGGTTGTCCACCAAAGTTAATCTACTCTCCTGTCTGATTTGTGGTTAAGGCTAGAAGGGATACAGCTGTGGCACATCAACATAGCATAATTTTTGTCACATTGTACAACAATAATGACTGTTTTTGCATTATTGTTTAGGGTTGGGGTAGGTGTAGATAAAACACAATCTAATAAAACACAATCTAATCCACCTTTTTCTGAACGCGGAAGTCTCGCTCGACTGGAACGGTGCTTTACATTTCCAGTCTCTGGTGTTTCTAGTCACATGTACATATTTTCTGAGCCGATAATAAAACGTGAAACCTATGAAAATGGTTTAAAAAAAGCACATTGTGCCATAGTTTCATGTCACAATGACCGTCTTTTTGCCGTAAAGGACCTGTCATAGTTTAATTAGTGGAAAGATGACATGAAGCGAAGCGAGGTTAGCTGCATTGAAAACAGATGACCGCACATGTGCATATACACACACTTTCAAAAAGGCATCGCGTTCGCGTTCCACCATGACTAATGATAAAACTCTCCTCGACGTGAGTTGCTGAAACATGATATCCAATAATAAAGTAATCATCCAAAGGCTTCTCAAAAAGCACAGACAGATAAACCATCTTCCTGAAGAAGGGAAGTCTGAGGAGTGATGTTGCAGGCGTGTGTTTTTAAGGCACTGACTCAATTTGTAAATTGTCATGATTCTAAACAGGCTTCAGACAATCATCACACTTGGAGGGTGTTCGCATAGTCACTGTATCAGCTGTTAATGTAGCATTGAGTAAAAATATAAAAGGAACCCATCTAATTCTTTTTTTTTTATAACTTTATACACTACACAGTGGCCCTGTAAGACTAACGGGGCTTGCAGACCAAACGAGTTTGTGATTACTATCATGCAGTTTAATGGAAAACTATGTGAGTGGTGCTCTGTGGCCCACCGGGATTTTGAACAGCCTCTTGAGTCGGGAGCCGTAGAGAGACATTGATGGCAATGTCAATGTGCTAAAAAGACACAAACGGTTATACTTTTCACATTTTTACTGAATACATTGAATAATCATTGTCAGTTTCGGGGTGTGAAAAGTAAGCAAACTCTTGAATTTAATAACTTGTCAATTCTCTTTTAGCAGAAAAACCTGCTAAAAACATTTCCTGTAGTTGCTTATTTTTTATTTTTTTGGACCATCTCTCCCTACAAATATGTTTCATTTTATAAATATTTCTAGGTTGTCTTGAAAGCTCTGCTCTCTTTGGGTTATGCCATGGCATCTGAATTGGCTCAAGGTCAGGACTCAGGAAAACATATTTTCTTCTTTTTCAACCTTTCTAAAGCTTGGAGTCATGAACTGCTGTCCTGACATTGCCCTTTAAAATCCCTTGATAAATCTTAGAATGGATTGTTTTTCAATGCTTGCATAGCGTCCAAGCCCTGGAGCAGCAAAGCAGCACTAAACCACAATGCTTCTTCCACCATGCTTCATGGTTTTAGTATTGGTGTCCAGTGCCCATTTATCCTCTAAAACAATGCTGTGCACTTTCAGTAAATGTTCTGAACTGCCTTTGCTTTAGGGTCTTTTGTTTATTTGGATGACACACATTAACTAGTATTTCTTGAGAGCAACAAACTTGTCAGTGTCAGGATTATGGACTGTGTGTTTGTTTGTTGAATTTCTGTCTCTGATAAATTCATTTACCCATTAAACTGTGGAATTTAATGCCAGTACGAATAATATGATGTAGTAGAAGAATAATAAACACATATATGAATTGCATATAGCAAATATTTAATTTTCCTGAAATAATTTGCATTCTTCATATTGCTTGTATGACTGGGTCCTCAAAAATATAACTGAATGAATGAAAACTTGCTCATAAAGTAAGATCTGGGGGTTCGAACATTCCGACACACAAAGTGAATCGGTCACGTGATTGGACAGAAAGTGAGGCGTCGTTTGTCATTGGTCACGTGATTTCTGTTAACAATACAAGCCTCGAATCAAGGCTTCATCTAGCACGCCCACTTATGCTCGAGACAAGCTCCAATGCTTCGGTTCAAATGTCCCATCAACTTTGGACTACTAAAGACTGTTGTTCGTTATTATCCTTCGTCTCCTCGTTCCTCGCTCTTCAAAGTAGGCAACCGTGACAATCAGTAACCAGGCTTATTGTGTTTTTATTCAAAGGGCAGGACACCTGTGCGATCCACACATCCCAAGTCCTTAACTGAGTCTAATTAGCTTTTGAGAAGTTCTAACAAAGGGGTTCACTTACTTTTTCCAGTCTGTCCTGTCAATGAAAATACAACTGTTTGTGTGTAATTAATCATATTTTTTTTGTCTATAATTGTGACTTATATGAAGATCAGAAACTCCAGCGTGGTTAGAAAGCTTTATTATTAATTTTCAGTGACCCTACATTTTTTGATTAAGCAATATAAAAATCCAGGTATTTTCAAAAGGTCAACAAACTTATTCTTGTAACTGTATATATACATACCATGTTTGGTGCGCATTTTTTCTTGAACTCTCTGAATTTAAAAAGGTATCTCAGCAATCATGCCATAATCAAATTATTGTAGGCTACATTATTTATTTACTAATATACATTAATTTATTTTACATTTACATAAATTCATTTACATTTATTCATTTAACAGATGCTTTTATCCAAAGTGATATACAAGCGATTCATCATAAAGAGGCAAATAACACAAGTGCTTGTAATGCAAAGTTTCAGACATCATTTAGAATAGAATAAACAAGAACATGGAGGGATTATGTGAAACTGAATGCATAGATTTTTTTTTTAATTAAGATGCAGTTAAGTGCTCACGAAAGATTTGTTTTATGCAGCATTGTTTGTAATTTATTTAAAAAAAAAATACTGCATTAAACAGGTAGCAAACCTAAAATGAATCATAAAATGCAATCTACGTTAGATGCAGTCTACTTAAGATTAGGTTGATTTTGGGAAACAAGGTTCAGAACATTCTAGCAACCACATATCAATGAGCTATGCATTTTAAATAAATGAATAAAAAAAAAGTGTGGTATGTTTTACCATTTCCATTTCATGGAATTATGCAGATTGTCCTCCATAGTCAGTGCAGAAAAGTTAAAATGCTGAAAATAAAATATCATAAATTGCATGTTTTTTTGTTTTTTTTTTTCTTTATAGGTACGTTCTGCAGCCAGAAAGCGTTGGCATCGCTGGCAGGACAATCATGCGCTGAGAGTCAGAGTGGCGAGAGCCATGTCCATCCCCACCTCCCCCACCCGCATCAGCTTTCACAGCATCAAGCAGACCACAGCCGTCTGACCTTTACGCAATAGCTTTTCCTCTTTTATAATTCAGCCACACAGTTGGACTGCAAGTGACATGAGAGACCAAGTGATTGTTTTTGGCCTTTGATGGTCATGGGCGTGTCCTCCGACAAGCAGCGAATTGATTTTATATGTCTGTGGAATTTTCTCAATGGGCCCTGAATTTAAGGGTTTTAACAGAACTGATGAAATGTTTCTTTTCACTCAGTAGACTGCAACCATCCAGAACACCCTAGCATCTATTTCATATTATTATCTATCTATCTATCTATCTATCTATCTATCTATAGATATTTTAACTCTTTCCTCACCAACATTTTTTTTTTAAAAAGTTGCCAGCTGCTGCCAGCATTTTTGATCATTTCACAAAACTTTCATGGCCCCAGAATATTTTGTTGTATGAATATCTGAACAAGCAATATGTCAAAAGAAAGAATAGAGCATCTGCTTTTAAACAAACAAACCAAAAACATTTTATTCTAGCTTCATGCATTTTATTTATCAACACTTGAATGTGTTTCTTTCTTTTTTTTTTTTTTAAAGCAACATTTGGAACAAAAAGCTGAGAAAATCACATTTTTGTCAAAGTCTGTGTCTGGATCAGATTCAGATCGATGATCAAAACAGATGGAGTAGTTCACTTCCATCAGCACCCCCAAAGCTTCATGGTCGTAAATGACTGCCTGACTATATTTCATTCAGTAACGTTAGGCAGTTTTGATTTATATGCTGTTTAATGTTTGATGATTGTGGTATTTAACATATGCATCTGCTTACATATGCAGAGATTCAGTACTCTTTTAGAAGATGTGTAATAGTTCCTCATACAGTATAACAGCGACAACACAGAAAGCTGGAAAATCCGATGGCAGTTGTCTCCTAAGGCTGGCCACACACTTGAAAAGTTTTTTAGCTCCAGTTTTGAGCCCGAGCTGCACCCCCAAGCGATCAGGGCAGCATGGCCCAATCCGAGGCTTGTTGGAAATGACTTTTTGTCCAAAAATCCTCAATTGTGTGGTGTTGTTATGATTATTTAACTGTTCCCGATCGAGTCGGGGTGTCCCTGAACTCAAATCGTAAGTATCAAATGAGCGACCAGGCTTCACTAACCAAATGTTGTGTGCTTTTATAGCTGTTTTTATAGTCAGCCACAAAGATGCCAATGAAAGTGGAATTTTGACAAAGAGGATCACCCATATTCGTTTTTCTTCTTTGTTTTTCTTCCCGTAAAACTAAATTCTCACCAGGAGAACCAGATGACGATGTTAATCATCCTCCATTTGTTTTTCTTAGCAAGTCACGTTTGATGATGCAAGTCTCCGTGAGATCTCATCTCAATATGAAAATGATACTACAGTCGGCAGGTGTGTGGTCTCGCCGTCTGGCAGAATCATGTAGTGTGTGTATTCGGAGAATTATAATGTTAAACTTTGGTTGAAACTGTCCTTAAGTCTGTGGTCTTCACCATTTTTGAAATCAGTTAAGATTTGAAAATCGTCTAGTGTGTCCCAGGCCTAAATGACGGAAAATTCCTTCAATGGCGGGGAAAGAGTTAAATATAACTGGTAGCTTAGCTGACCTAGAGCTGGTAATAACACTCCAGGAACTCAATAATAATATTTAGGAGAGGGAACGGATGAGCACTCAGCTGACTGACTGGGCAAATCAGTTTAATACAAAAGTCCAGTGTTCTGTAATAAAAGGATCCTGGTCTACAGTTCAGTCCACGCCATCTGAATCACACTTGGCATCAGAGTCTCTCGCACTGGTGAAATGCATCAGCGTTCAGTCTGGTATCTGCAGTAACCCACTGTACGTCTCATCAACTGTTCATCAACCTGCCTCACGCTGCTAATGGAGCAGTGCTTTGTCTACAACTCACTGCTCACAGTCAAATGACTCACCTCAAATGGAGCCCTCATACAACTTTCTTCATCTAAAACCAATGCAAATGCTATCTCACTCTAGACAGCGTTCTTTCAACAATTGCAAGGGCCAGTGCTTCATGGTATTCTCTCACTTTGAAGCTACACAAACCATCTGAAACTGACACTCGTGTGTATCAGAGTCAGTCATCGTTTTACATAATACTCCATCAGTGATCTTAAAGTGATCATTAAAGGGATCGTTCCTAGGGATGGGATAGATTGTGTGGTTGTGTGCATTGGAACAAACTGCTGCTTCAACTTCATACAGTCTCATGAATATGCAATCGTGTACAGGAGAGAAGCAGCTGAGGTCAATATTATTACAATGTTATCTTTTACAAAACCTATTGATTTGTTTTTTCACTTTGCATTTAGGACACTTTGAATATACAGTATATAGCATGAGTCATATGGGAACATTCTGTGATACTTTTGCACCTTTTTAAAAGCTTGAATGTGGTTGCTGTTCACTGCCATTATCTGAATGAGTGCAAGCAGGACATTTTTATTGTCCAGCCTTGGACTTCACCCAAATCAAAACTGGCAAACTGGACCACCCAACATTGTCCTCTGGCCCCAAGCTTGGCTGTCTGTAAACGGGCCATCAGGTTGTTATCCATAACTACAGTAAACCTTGATTCAGAGATGCAAACTTTATTTATTTATTTAGTGAGTAGGTTTGCTACTGAGTTTTTGTCCCATTGGGAGATAAGGGCTGTGGTTCTTCTGAGTCTAACAGCTTTTGAAATTTCTTTGTAACGCTTCCCACAGTGATATATTTCAATCACCATCTTTCTCAACATTTCTGGAGTTTCTTTCACCTTTGGCATTACTGGGTGAGAGTTTTAACCAACTTCATGAAGTTTATGCTGTTGAAAAAGTTTGATTTAAGTGTTAATTTAATTGAACAGAGCTGGCAGTAATCAGGACTATCCATAGGTTAATCCAGCTCAATGCATTTTCATAGATTTGGAAATTTACATAAACATGGAAAACTTCACTTACAAAAATTAACTATGGTTTTACTACAAATAAAACAAACAACAACACCACCATGATTATTGTAGTTAAACCATAGTAGCTACATTTTTTTTTTTTTTTTACACCAACCATAGTTTAACCCTGGTATTTGTAGTAAAACTCTGGTTATATAAAGAGCAATCAATCAGCCAAAAACAAAAATACAAAGCAAAACAAAACAAAACAAAACAAACAAAAACAAAAACATGGTTACTACACTTTACTATAAACATGGTAAATTTTCATTAAAGTTGTTATGCGTTTTGGCCATTCATTTACATAACAGTATTTTGGGGGCCTGAAAACACAAACTTTTGAAAACATGTTTCAAAGTGCAAGTTTTTGTAAACTACAAAAAAAAAAAAAAATTTGTGAAAGCGGTGCATTCATATTATGTGTTCTATCTATCTATCTATCTATCTATCTATCTATCTATCTATCTATCTATCTATCTATCTATCTATCTATCTATCTATCTATCTAATCATCTTCAAACTTTTTAAAATTAGTAAAGGCAGCATCAAGTTTGTCTTATAGAACTTTAGTTCCTTTGGGTTATGATGTAATATATATGAATATATAAGATACAATATATAAGGTTTAATTGCTTCTAGACTGTCTAATTTGCATGAAACTTGGTACCTATCACCTGTAGAGCCTCATGACAAAATGTTATCAAATAATTTTGATACATCAAAGCAATACAAAGATATAAGGAAATTAAATGGTCAGGCAACACCCATTTTTGCAAACTGACCTATATCTTCCAAAAGCAATGTCCAAACTTAACAAAACAGGACACAATGATGACAGGTTATTCTGAAGACATACAGCTATTTGTGTCAAATTCCAGCCATAGGGGGCGCTACTACTGAAAACGCTTGTAACACCACAACCATATCGTTAAAGTGTAAAGTGTAAAATTTATTTTCTTCTTTTTTGGGTCACGTGCTAACATATTCTTTGAAAATCACCTGGACAACTCAACAAACATGACCGCCAGCAGCCAATCAAATTTCAGCAGCTAGTAATGTCAAATCAGAATGCTGACCATTATGAAAATGGACATATTCACTATAAAATGTACCAAATCTTCAGAAATCAGCTACAAAGTGGCGCTATAATATGCAACTTTATGTTTTTTTGCTCAGTGTAGTTTATTCTGAATACTTGCATCAAGCCCTACAAATTTTCCTCCTAATCATGTTTATCCTCCATTCTAACTTTTTCAAGAAACTCCTTCTAGGCCGTTCAGGAGATCTTCACCAAACTTTATACACGTCAGCTATAGATGTATCATTTCTGAAATATCAGTCATTTATATCAATGGGAATGATGGATAAAGGACGAAATACTAATGTTCTCCACCAAAGGGAGCCACAGGGTAACAAATACTTTTGTGTCTCAAAGATTAAAATCAGTATAAATGGTTTAATACATTGACTTGTTGTAAAAAAAAAAAAATAAAATAAAAAAATGGAATGAATGAATATAGTTTTAGTTTTGTATTTTAATTTTAATAATTTTTCAAAGAAATCTGTGATCTCCAAAATACTTACAGATAATTTTTATATATCCTAATGATATTGAAAATACATTGTCTAATTGACTGAATGTATTGCTGTCCAATTGAAATCCATATTACTTGTCTCTTTTAAAATAATACAAAGAATAATACTTCCATGAAGAGACACATAACTCATATTATATTGGAATAGTCACATGGCCATTGTAAGGCCGTTGGTGTGTGTGTGTGTGTGTGTGTAATATATCCTTCATACATGTACATAGACTTTATATGAGGAAAGACAGTATTTTATTTTCAAATGAATTGATTAATCAAACTCTGTGTGAAACTTGATTTAGACCAGCATTATTAAGGTCATTAATATGATTTAAGTGATGATGTTTTTCCAAGTCTTTATCAATAGTGTACATTAAGACATGATTTTCATACCTTTGAATTAAATGTGTAAAAACAAGTTAGTCAGATGAATGCTGTAGATAATAGAGGGTGAACCTTTCTCCTCCTGTACAATACTGTATATTTGCCAAAGACGAGAATACATTTTTGTATTTCATTTAATTTGAAATTAATTTTGTAGAATGTTTTAATACCATGTTTTATATTTGTTTATTTGTGTGATTTTCTGCCATGAAACTTTGTATATAGTCTATTTTCTGTAATGTAATGAAAGCCAAAATGCCTTAAAGGTGTGAAGTAAATGTGAGGATGTAAAAATGTACATAGACATTATATAATCAGTGTTATTACTCTGCTTGAATATAAAACATTGCGAAAACTCAGAAAGAACCTCTCTTGTCTCATGGTGCTTCATTCATGTAGTCATTAGCCAACAATTCTTCCCGATTACATTAGACTGATGTTCTCTGCTGGATTCAGGAGATCTATTTTTAATGCCTCTAAACAGACAATACGCAGGCAATGTATCAGGTTAAAACACTTGTGAGAACGGGTTATTATATAAGCAAAATGTCTTGAAAATATGCTTCAAATGTTCAAATGCAAATAATTTTCACATGCTAGAATTCTTTGAAATTTCAAATTGCCAGATTGTCCCTGAACAGAAACAACTAACATCTGAGAAAAGTAGACCTCACAGAGGGTTATTTTGTATACTTGGTTTTGGTGAAGTCACAGGAACATGTATTATTATATTTTTTCTATGTTTACTAGTATTATTTTTACACATTGTGGTCTTTGGGACCCTAAACATAAAGAAAATCACATGAGGGTGAAATCTATTTCAGACTCACTGATATTCTCCATCCAGACACTGACTGCAGACTAGATTAGTCATAGCAGAGAATCATCTCAATATATCCACCAAATCCCATTTTTCCAGTCTCACATTTTTGCAATATGATTACACTTTTTATCACACAGTTTACCAGTGCATATTACACCTTTAACATAATAGCAAATGGATCAGAATTAACAGGGTTATTAATACAGGTTTGTAAAAATATGTTGAATAAAATAATAAGAACATCATATCCAGATGCTAGACATTGATGTATATTGGGAAGACGAGTGTCATGTTATGTAATTCATACGCTGATTTCTCTGGGTGAGTTTTTCTTCACCAGAAAGGAAATAGAGCATAAATTCATCCTTCATTCACCTTTTCTCTCACCATTAACAGGACATTTGACACATTTACTGGCTTGTGACAACTACAGGCATTATTACAGTTTGTATATGTTAATGTCAGCCATGTTCTGTAACAATAAATTGTGAATGCTTTTAAATGCACTTCAGACATATCACATACAGTAGGGCGTATTTGGAAAGTTGAGACACCTGTGAAGTTTATTGGATATTTGAACACTTTCTGGTTGGCAAAATTTAGTGAGCTTGAGGGGAACTGACTTCATACTGTACGGCTACTAAAAATCAACACCCAGTTGGTTGTCATTACAAAAAATGATTTGGATAATAAAATACATATACAGCATTTACTGACAATGTGTAAGCAGTATAAGCTGGAGTTTGAAGCTATTTTAGTAGCAGAAGGCCACAGCATTGCCTGGAGAATGATTCATCCCCAGTGACCTGCAAAAAACAAAAAAAACAAAAGGCGTGGATAAAAACTCTAGTGGAGTTTAAAGGTTCAGACGAGACCCAGACTGCAGTGCAGAGCAAAAGCTCAATGACATCAGTGACATCTGGGTGCAGTTTTGTTAATGTGACAAGCTTAGACTCATATATACATAAAACATTTTGGCCAGATGTCAGTCTAAGAACAAGATAGCATTAAGATTGCATTACACAGAAGCTCTTAATGTGTCGTTTGGTATTATTTGCTGATTTAGGATTTGTTTTTTACACCTCAGTGTGCAGACAGATAATCTCTCTAATCCAATCACATGCAGCTCTCACACTTCAACATATTCACATTTGGACATGTTTGGGTATAAGATTTGGTTCCTTTGATGTCAAACCTGGCATGATGCATTTTAGTGCACAGAGAATGAACATGATGTGAAGGAAAACAGAATTTTCACTTTTGGGTGAACTAATCATTTAACTGTCATTTTCTTGTGAATGCAGCACTGACAATGCAATTGTCCAGTCAACAGTTTTGTTATAATTTAGTGTACATTTCATGTTCATTAATGATAACTATATTTTTCTATCAATTTCTTCAGAAATATCATATTTTATCCATTAAGACAACATATACATATATTTTGCACTCACTGTTTTTCAGTTTGCTTAAATTTGCCTTAAATTGCTTTAAAATTACAGCTATTGCAAAGTCTGAGTTCAAAATACTAAATACAAATGTTAAAGTCAAGATGATCTACATTAAAGTTATTTCGAAAATCAAAATACTTCAGAAAAATAGATTGTTTAAAGTAAAATTTCCCCTTAATTTTGCTATATTTGATTTCCAGTGACCTATTGTTTAGGAGTATATTAATTGCAAGTCTTCTATGTTGGGTCCATTAATATGGTTTGCAATATTTTTATGATTTTAATTCAAACAAATATTACAATTTGAGGTTAACCTTAACAAGAAAATAATATTTGGTTGGCCAGACAAGGCCTGGCATTGAAATTATGAGTCAAAACTGCCAACTGTTACCTGTAAGTCCATACAGTATGTTCATAACATAGTTGACAAACTCACTTCAAGCAAAAACATTTTTTTCTTTGTAATAGCAAAATGGTGTTTAATGATTAAGCCTGGCATCTAGCAGTTAAAATATATCAACTGACCAATACAGTATTTGTTTTATTGAGAAGGCAGATTGTTTTTACAGTTTTTCCCTAAAGTGAAATGTACCCCAAATTATAGAATGCTTACATGAAATCTCAAAAAAATGAAACGTCACTGGTAAACAAAATGTAATTTCTGTGCTGAAAAAAAAAGAAAAAAAAAAAACAAACAAACAAACAAAAAAAAACAAAACAATAGAAACCACAGAATTTGTAATGGGTTTCCTGGTTATAATGGAAGCTGTAATGGTTCCTGTGGGTCTCTGCTGGTAATTTGTTGCCTGTTCTATTGGTGGCTTGTTAAAACAACTAAAACCTAATGTAATATGTCCCAAAACACACTACAGAAAACTATTTTTATTGGTTTTAATGGTTAGTAGTTGATGATTTGTAATGTTTGTAATGGTATTTGTAGTGGAATCTATTAGACTTTCTGTGATGGTTTCTATTGTTTTGTTTTTCTTTTCAGCAGGGTTGAAATTCTCCACATCACTACAGTTATATTGTTTACATGTTTTTTTCATTCATATGATGTACATCTTCCTCTGACAAACACACAAAAGAGCATTTATTCACTGTAATCCCGTGAGACCTCTAGAAAGAAGAACTAAAAGCCAGACATGCTTTTATATCTACTAAAGCAGAGAATTTAAAACGGTGGCATAAATCTGTGCTGCTAATAATCCCTCATTTGCCAGACACACTGCAGGCCTCAAATACAAAGTCCACAAGCATCACCACATTGTTTCATCTGCACTGACAAGTTACAAATCCAGGCTTTTGTTCATTTAATAGCATGTTTATACGCCATATTAGACTGGCTATCAACCTAAAGACCAAAGCGTGAAGGACACTTCCCTGTGCTTTGAACCTGATGTGCTGACTTTGAGTGAAAATGCCAGTGCCCTTGATCACAGAGGACCCGCCTGAGGTCTGACATAATGGAAACTAAGCTGTGAAATCGCAGGAACGTGGCTCTCATGCACAGAACTCACTAATGCATACACATCTACATTTTTATGTTTGTCACTGTTTGTAATAGCACATTGTTAGTCCTTTCCAGAGCATCTTGGCAGTGGATTCTAGCTGTGAAATCTCAGGTGTTGAGAACGTCAGGCAGTCATTGCTCAAACCCTGACCCATTTCTGACCCATAAAGGATGCAAACTTGAGCAATCATCTATTTATTATCAACCTTTTATGCTTGTATTATTATGGTTAGGGGTGGTTGATTACGATTTCACTTTTTTAAACGTTAGTGTGTAATGTTGCTGTTTGAGCATAAACAATATCTGCAAAGTTGTGGCGCTGAAAGTTCAATGCAAAAGGAGATATCCTCTTTTAAAATTTGGCATTTTAATGCCTACAAAAACGGCTCTTAGGGACTACAACGAGTTACTTCCGGGTCCGTTACGTCACAAACCCAGATAAACCCCGCCCCCGGGAATATGTAATAAAGGGGGCGGGACCATGCTGCAGCTGCTTTAGAGAAGAGGGAGAGAAAACTAGGGGTGCACGTAAAAGTCTATTCATATATGAATTGCGATTCTGTCTTCTAACGATTCTAATGGATTCACAAGTTTCAAAATCAATGTTCTAAAACAGCAGTTCTTAATACTGTTGCTTGCGTCTCCTGCTCTGCATCTCTCTCTCTCTCTCTCTCTCTCTCTCTCTCTCTCTCATTCAGATCATCAGCTCGGCTCCAACGATGAACTGTTCCATTTATACACTTATATTAATATAGCTATGAGAAGCGTTAAACGTGGACGCACACGCGGTTGCCTTACTGTATTAAATCTCTAATCAGGATAAACTCATATATTAACCCATTTGTGGCCAAATTTTTCTGAATGGTTTCATGCATATAGTCGTGTTAATAGTGTCCTATGTGAACATGTTCTGCATTTATTTTCCACAGGTTTTTGTTTTTGTTTTTTCCCTTGAAAATTGCATTTGAATGTTGTATGTGCCACTTCAATGTCAAATTTGAATAGGAGGAGAACATTTGGCATCTAACTCAAAATAACTGCTTTCAACAGATCAATCTTTATTCATGAACAAATTTATTATGTATAAAAGTCGAAGAACATTCGATGTAAACCCAAAAAAGCTGCATCTAGTTTATAATCTCTTGAATATGAATACACAACAAACAACAAATCCATTTGTCTTAAAGTGGTGGAACATAGTGCAGAACAAAGTGCAGCCATTAAGTTGCACCAAAAGGCCATTGTGTATCAAAAAGTTAAATGAAAATATATAAATAAAAATAAAAAATATATGTACAGTGCCCTCCAAAAATATTGGCACCCTTGGTAAATATAAGCAATGGCGGCTATGAAAGTAAATCTGCATTGTTTATCCTTTTGAGGGGGCAGTCAGGTTTAGATTTTTTTTTTTTTTTAATCAATTGGCATTTATAATCCTGTGGAACAGGAAGTCATGGCTGGACAATGTCATGCTCCTAGTCACCCGGGTGTGCTAAAAAATGAATTTTTTTGTATTGTATGTATTTTCAGATAAATTTTACTCATAAGAATTTCTAGGGGTGCCAATAATTGTGGCCAACATGCATTGGAGAAAAAAAACATTTATTTCATCATGAGATTTTCTCCCCACTTTCAACTGTTTAACTTCAATTGTTTTTGTGAATTTTTTGAATGAAAGATCAAAAGCATAAACGATGCAGATTTTTTTTCACAGCTGCCTTTGTTCATTTTTACCAAGGGTGCCATTTTCAGTGGAGGGCACTGTACATTTTCTGAAGAAAATGTGAGTGGTGCTTGCCATGGGAAAACTCGGCACTAGGCACTAACAGTAACTCTAATCGTGTTAGCATCATGTTAACAACATGCTAACAACATGTTAATTGTGTTAGCATTATGCTAACAACATGTTAACACAAATGTTAAAACAAAATTGCCATGATTAGCATGTTGCTAGCATGATGTTAACATGTTTTAAACAAGCTGTTAATGTGATTAGCATGATGCTAACAAGCTGTTTTTAACAAGAAGGTAACATGAGTAGCATGATGCTAGCAACAGTATACCCCCATTTCCCCATGATATATGTTATATGTACTTACAAGTCATTTGCCCACCGGCAACTGTAGCTGCCGCTTGGACTTTTGACTAAGTATACAAAAAACTATAGATCTCTTGTAAGATTTGTTTTGTTTGGATGATCCTAGAGACCTTCATGGTTATGTAGATGTATATATGGCAACAAAAAATACTTCTTAGTAACATGAAAATGACCTTTCTTTGGGAGGGTTTGTCTTTTCCATGCTTCCTGAAAATAGGAGTAGGAAGTTGACAGCCTCATGTGACAGGAAGGAAGTGAATACCTTTTTTCCCCCTTGAAGTCCTTTATTTGGTTGTTAACTTGCATGTCATTGAGATATCAAACATGGATAACATCTAGAAAAATACTTACAAAAGGAAAATGACAACTATCAGCTGCGGCAACTATAGTTGCCGGTGGGCTTAAATGGGTTAAAAGCTAACATAGTAAAGTTAGCATTTACAAATAATAGCTTATTTAAAAGTATGAGACAACAACAAACAAAAAACATACCATTAAGTGGTATCTGGTAACAGGTTCTGCGTGATCCTCTTCACTAATATCCTCTGTCTCAATCGGGCTCAAACTAATAAACAATATTGAGATGCCATTGTTTACAATACAACCAGAGCACATGCCGCTGAGCTGAGGGGCGGGACGTTCAGACGCGCACTAGAGGCGGTTTAGCCAATCACAACACACTGAACCAGCTAACCAATCAGAGTCCATGGCACATTTCTGAGTGGGGGGCTTCATAAAAGCAGAAAATGATCAGCGCGTTTATCAGAGTAGGGCCAGAGCCATGTGGAATAAAGGTAAATTATGTGAAAAATAATGCTTTTTTTTTTTTTTTTTTTTTTTTTTTTTTGAAAACGAAGCATTAACACATGTTAGACATGCACCCCATAAACACAATAAGCCTAGATAAAAACAAAAAAACAAAACAACAACAACAAAAAAAAAAACCTCAACCACCCCTTTAACCGTTTATGGCTGTATTATATTTAACATTATTTGGAGGCCGCCTAACATTATAACTTAATACTGGGAAAATTATGTTTCAAGCAGAATATTTGGCATTTTGTAATATTTTTTGACAATACATTTTAAATTAATGTTAAATTGAAGTTCTGATATTACAGAACATTTCTGGTGACATTAATGTCTTGTAATGTGTTAAACTAAGCGTTAATCTTATTTATTTATTTAATTAATTAATTAATTTATTTATTTATTTTTGTGCAATAATCATCTACAAAATCAGTTAGTCTGCTTGTTAGGGGCTTCTGCGAGTCTCTAGTTTGTGTATGATGCATGTCTGCCATCTAGTGGCCAAATTAGAGAATACAGTCTCTCTCTCTCTCTCTCTCTCTTTCTCACACACACACACTTTTACAATTTCAATTACGAATGAGCTTTATTAGCATGACTATGTAGCACAGTGATGACAAAGCATTAACACACACACACACACACACACACACACACATTGATAAAGTATCACAGGTTGCATACAATTTTTAAGCAGTACAAGTGTTAAGTGTTTCCAACACTGATAATAAATCAGCATATAAGAATGATTTCTGAAGGATCATGTGACACTGAAGACTGGAGTAATGATGCTGATCATTTTTAAAGATGCTTTGCATCACAGGAATAAATTATATTTTAAAGTTTATTAAAATATAAAATTGCTATTTTAAACTGTAATAATACTTCACAACATTACTGTTTATTTCTGTATTTTTTTATCAAATAAATGTAGCCTTCATGAGAAAAACAAAACAAAACAAAACAAAAAACACATTAAAAATCTTACTGATCCCAAACTTTTGAAACAGCAGTTTATAATGTCATATGTAGCATAGTAAATAAAGAAAACATTTATCAGCCAATGCAATAAACAATAATAATTAATAAACAATAAACATATTACACAAACACAGTGATAAAGGGCAAAGAAGGTTCAGCCTTTTTATTTCATATAATGGCAGGAGGACACACACTGTGCTGCCAGGTACTTTTTTCTGTCTCTCTCAAAAATATACGAGACATTGTCTTTGTGGCTCGCTTGCTGGAATTCAGCATTCCTGATGTTCTTTTATTTGCTGCTCTCTGTGAGGAAGTTCAGCTCGTTCTCTGAGACTCCATCAGTGCAGTGTGAAGACAGTCTGAACTCTCAGGATCTCCAGCTCTGCTGCTGTCGGCCTGTCTCTACACACAGACTGTGTCTCTGACTGCCGTCTTTAACACTTTTCAGGTAACAGTGCCAATTTATAATCAGAATTTATTCTCTAAAAGTATGTCAGTTTCTTTAATTGCGCTGCTTTGTTCTGCCAATCATGAATGTATTATTCCTAGGTTATTTTTTCAGTTTGTATGTCTGAACAGAATTGTTGGACTAAGCTGATTTTCCACTAAATAGTGGATATTTAATACAAAAATAAACATATTCACTCAGTTCATTAAAAAAGTGGTGAAAATTGGTGGGACATACAAGACCACTCAACATATCTCTTTTTGGATGTCAGTAAACGCTGTATATGTGTGAAGTCGAAGGTTTTCAAAGGAAGGATAGATACAAAAAGGAGGAGTTATTTGTCTGGGCCTGATCACGACAATCGGCCAATGCCAAAGCGATCAGGAGATATACAATACATTGCTACATTGTTCATTAGCAATGAGATGACCTTGAAAAGAGGTGTAAGAACATCTACTCTTATGGTAAATGGAAATAGGAAGCCTTGATATGTTCATTTGTTTATCCATTCAACTTTGTAAGTCTGTGTTCTATGATTAAAGAATATGCATTATAAGAACAGTATAAAACTGAATATCTGAAAATACACTTAGAAGAAGTTTGACTATATTTGATCTCAATTCTTTTTCCATTTGTAAATTTTGAAATGTATCAGACACTGTATTCCAGATGTTTTGTGATCGTCATAGACTCAGATCTCTTTTAGAGAATATTTTTGAGGGCTGGATTTCTCCAAAAGTATTGTGTTTTTTTTTTTTTTTTAATTGGTCAGGCAAAGTTGACTAATTGGAACGTATATAAATGAAGGAAGAGAGGTCAGTATGTTTGAACTGTTTAAAGCTTTGATGAAGTCTACAGTTAAAATATGTAGAATATGATTTGACAAAAGAACAATATTGTGTCAATGTTTAGAACAAAGTGGTTCATAAACACAAATTTTATTTGAGTGATGATGATGAATTAGTGTTTCATGGTATCAAAGAATTTTTTTTAAATATGGTTCAATGGCTTTATTTTTGAGTCAAAAGCTATATTGTGTTGTATTGTATTTATTGTTACTGATTATAAAACTTTTTTTTATGATGCAATGGTAAAAATAACATGTTTTAAAACTTAAGCGTTAAAAGTCAAAGTCTCTCTCTTTAGTATATGTCAAAAACGTCTAATATATCCCATTTTTCTTCTTTTTTATGACATCAATTTAAGAGATGTAAGACCACAGGGGCAGGATAATGGAACACCCCATTACTTCACAACTTGCTGGATTGTGGGAGACAGGGTCCATCCTGTTAATGCAAGTTAATACAAGGGTGCTAAATCAAGGGTAGATGTGAACTCCTCTGCTACAGAAAATGAGAATATCACCACTGGGCCCAGCACATGGGACGACCATGATTGAAAACAGTGCATAGACTGAGGAGTGAGAAAAAAATAAAAAATAAAAAAATAAAATCAAATACTGGAATGTGATATTGCCTTGTGCTGTTACTGAAAAAATACTTTTTTCCAGACAGTATAACACCAGACCACCTCCACTACCTGCTGTGTCTGTTTTCACTCCTATCCAAGACCTACCTATCTATCTATCTATCTATCTATCTATCTATCTATCTATCTATCCACCTTTTTCCTACAACCCATGATGCTTTGTGCGAATTATGGGAGTAACTTCCTTTAAGCTGTAAACAATCAGTCAAAGGTTTGCTCTATGAACACAATAATAAACATTAATAAAACTATAATGAGGTGACATTATTATTAGAGATTCTTGTGCATGCTAGTGAATTCATGGGATATATATCGCAAATTGAATTGGGAGAACAGACCACAAATGCACAGTATATTGTCTTTTTTCATATTGTTACAACAGCATACAGAGGAAACATGAAAAAATCAGGAGGATAAAATGTAGCAGACTGAAAAGAGTTCTTCTTTAGATATTCTTTTTATACCATCATGTCACATTAAAATACAAAGCATTGCATTATTCTCCTGACGCCTGAAAATAGAACATACAGGAAAATGTACAGCTCATTCAGTCAAAATGACGGATAATGATTATTTATAGAGCAACTGTAGGATTTGTAATGATTAGTTTAAGTCTTTTTGAGTGGATCTTCCACAAACCGGAAATGCCTCCCATAATTTAAAACTCGGTAGTCTCACTATGAAAAAGGTGGACATTCACGTGCTATTTGAAGCAAATCTCAGCACCAGAGTCTAATTTGTTACCCTGTTTAGTTTACTGGTTGTGTCAGTAACCACTCCACCGAGGGAGGGCATCATCATCTTATCAACAGACAGGCTGCTATAGACTTTTATTTTAGTGAAAACATGTCATTATCTCCTCCACATCACACCTCTAAACGCAAACATTCAAGTACAAGTGATAGTTAATGAGAGAGGAGGCTGTTTAAACCAAGAATGACATTTATTAAACTTTTTTTGTATTGACGAACAGGTATGATGATGGAGTCATTTAGGCGTAACAGACTGAGGAGCCACACAAAAAGGAACATTTGAGAGAGAGTTGGAGACAGTGAGGACAGTGGACCAATGGCAGGAAACACCTGCGTGGGCTTTCATTTAAAAAAGCATAACAATGAAATAAAATCGACATTATGTTGTATCCTCAATCGAAGTGTCTTGATCATCTGAAGAAAAGGAAAATTAAATCCATTAAACGCTAAAATTAATTTTCAGTGTACATGCATCAAGATGAGAATCAAAGTGCTTTATAGAGAGTTTTTAATTAAGCACTTAGAGATGAATGCACACAGAAACAACAGATCAAAATATAAACGAATAAATAGTTCAATCAATCAGTAATGCATTGAAGACAAAGTGGGAAAAGAGTGGTACCTGTTCAGCCAGCCATGATGTGCTTTACAAAGGCTGTGGGGAAAAAAAATAAAATAAAATCAATATTCTGTGATAATGTATATTTAGTTTATCCTATTCTGAGCCCAATAGACATCCAAAGTCAAAAATTGTACTAGATGAGACCACATTGCCATCTAGAGGTAAAGAGAACAATTGCATTCTGATTAGAGATCAAATATTTGTTCTCATTATCACTTATACTGCACAGTCATGAACTGTGGTGATATCAGTCTGCTGATGACAAATGTTGATTTATGAGGTAGCACATATTACTGGACTGACACTGAATGAAACATCTGAACAGCAGGTGATGGAGGTGTAAAAGTGTGTACAAACTCACCTTCGTAGTTTATACAGCCGTTCGCATCCTCCTGCCCAGCCATCAGCTGCTCAACCTCATCTTCCTTCATCTTCTCACCTACAGAGAAGACATGAGCACAGAGTTCTCACTAGAGTTTCACAGTGCTCTATATGAAAGCAGGATTGGCTTGTGACCTTTCTGTGTGATTATAAAGTGTCAGTTTGTCATCTTGTCTTTGGATTTGCTAGTCTGATGCCAATGAATTCCTAGAGTTGAGACATGTCCACATTTGTAGTAATGGGGTATTTTTATTTTTATTTTTATTTTTTTTATAATATATATTAAAATATCTCTTGTTTACGCTGCAAATTATTATATTATATTATATTATATTATATTATATTATATTATATTATATTATATTATATTATTGTGCTTAATATATTAAATATATAGAACACATCAAGTCAAAACCATGATTTTGAGGAATTAAAATTATTTAATAATTATCACTTTATTCAATAAAAATATTGGAATCTTACAAAGTTTGCTTCTCAAGAGAACTTATCTTATTTTAATAATAATAATAATAATAATAATAATAATAATAATAATGAGACAAAAATTTTTAGTTGAGTATCTAATATATGATGGCTTATTACAGTTATATTATAGTATAATGGCTTATTATAGTTAACTAAATCAAAAATAATAATAATAATAATAAATGTTATATTATTTTGTAATTTAAATGAAAATTAACTGAAGTGAAGTAAAATATAAAGTTTTTTTAGCTAGTTTCCAAAGCAACTCTCATTTTCTCATTTTAATTTAGTTTAACTTGATGTACTAAAACAACTAAAACTAAAATAAAATGTACCAAAAAACTAACTAAAACTAAAATAACAACATAAAATATAAAAATAAAAAGTGATTCAATACTACAATGGTATCTCAATTTTACAGTGATTGAACCCAAGTTTAAGGATAAAAAAGTACTTCCAAGAATTTACTACAGGAATTTGCATATACAAAATAATACTAAATTAGGTTAGAGTTATTATTTTAGATGTTGAAGCTTACCCAGGGTAGCGAGGACGTGTCTGAGTTCAGCACCCATCACTGTTCCATTGCCCTCTTTGTCGAATACTCTCAGACCCTCAACGAAGTCTTCAAAGGTGCCGCGGTCTTTGGCCTTGCAGATGTGTTGATGCATGGGCAGGAACTGTTCGAAATCCAGCATCTTCACATTCATTTCTGCCAACAAAAGAAGCGAGATGAATCTCTGTGGCATGATCGGGCTGAACAGTTTGGCTCTTGGCATTTGAGATTGGGCAGTCAGACATACTGTATGTTCATTTGAAATTTATAGACCGTGGAGGTCCAAGGGATGGATTCTGGTCTCACCTTCAGCTTTGGGTTTGCCTAAGACGTGCATGACTTCAGCGTTGGTGGGGTTCTGACCCAAAGCCCTGATCAGATCACCACACTGAGCGTAGGTGATTTTCATCTCGTTGGTTGGCGTCCTGTCAAACAGTTGGAATGCATCCTTGAAATCTGCAGAGAAAAAGAAGAGAAAGTCAGACTTTCTCACACTCCAACAGACATAAACCCTCTATGCTGCCCATGCTTTAGATCACTGGCAGTTTGAAGTCTCTGTTAGATCTCTGTCCTGGAAACGCGGTGTTGAGTTTTTATTCTCTTCCATTTCTTCACTTTTTGCCAAACATAAGGTGCAAACTCAAAACTATGTGAGTGATCTGCTGTGGTGACTCCTGTATGAGTTTCTTTCTTCTGTTCAACACAGAAGAAAATATTCTGAAGAATGTTAATAGCCAAACAGTTGACGGTAGCCATTGACTTCCATAGTGTGGAAAAAAATACTATGGAATTCAATGGCTACCATCAACTGTTTGGTTACCAACATTCTTCAGAACTAATGCCATGATTTGTATAATCTTAGAACTGTACATTTCTGCCATATGGACATTACTAGTCACCTCTGATAACATATCACTATTAATTGTAATGTATGAACATGGCTTTTCTGCAAAGTTGCTTTGAAATGATGTATTTTTATCGGTGTGACATATTTATCGATATTTATAAGGTGCAAACTCATGCAAAGACATTGTTATACATTAATTTAATATAATAATATAATATATATAAAATTAGAATTTTATTGTGGCTATGAAATTTAAAAATATCCATGAAAAAAATGCAATTATTTAAAAGCAAATTGCATAAGACATTAAGACTTATTTAAAAATATATTTTGAATAAAATTTCCACATTTTTTTTCCTTGTACCAAGCATTAATCTAAATTTTTAAATGTATAAAATGTACATTTTTTAAAGGTTGTTTAGATATTTTTTTTTTTACTGTAAATAACATATAACAACAATAGCAAAAATGCTGAATCAGATTCATTCATTTACTGATTCATTGATTGATTTATCTATTTATTTATTTTGTAAGCAATAGCAGTGTGATTACAGGGTTATTTGCTGTAAATGTACTTTTTAAGCTAAAGTAATATTAAAATGCATACAAAAATCTCACTTACCCTCAATCTGCTCAGCAGTGAATTCGAGCTGCCAAGAAAAAAAAAAAAAAAGAAAAAAAAATCAAATAATAAATATTCATGCAAAACTCCAAAGACTACAATGGGATTACATGTTGAAGATATGATTATTAATATTTAGGTGCTATTTGTCCTTCAGGCCTTGACCTGTCCTCCGGACACACACGCGGCTGTCAAATGTCTGCACACTCACCCGGCTCCGGTTACTCAAACTCAATCCCGTTTGTCCTGTGACTCATTGTCCAAAAGAATTTATGAGCAACCTTGAACCAGAGGGTGTGTGTGGCCCTGCGGCTGTAAACCCGATACCCCTTTTGTCATTATAGCACAAACTATTATCAGTCAGGGTTAGCAGGCTTAGACAGTGATTGAAGGCTGCAAATGCATGACACTGACAAGATGCTTTTTATGGCCTCAGGAAATGGGAAAATGCCAAATGATGAAATCGTTACTTTGCAACCTAACAATGCAACTACATTTTCAAAGACATAACTTTGTATTTTGTCCATAGAAACTGAATTGCTATTGTTAATGCATACTGCCCACGGAAACATCAGAAAAACAAAACCACTGGATGCAGGAAATTCCCGTAAATGATGATTTTCAGTAATCAGAGCTCATTACAAATACTGCATCTGTTCAAGCTGAATGCCATGCTTTATGTCTTCGTCAAAATCTGTAGAAATTGTGAATCGGCAAAGGCTTCAGAATTAACAATACCATACAGTTTGGGTGGTCCATTCTGGAGCAGCGTAATCAAAATCACATTCGTGTGTGGCCTAAACCTCAATGGTTTGGAACATATATTATGGCTTCTCCTAACCCCAAAATTTCAGACTATGGAAATGGGGTGTAGAGTGGCAATGCTGACCACTAAAATATCTCCTCTGAAACTTGAAACTTGAGCTTTACTGTCAATTTTCCAGCATTACACTAGGAAATCCAAATATTTCTTGACCTGCAAAAAAACGAAAGGTTCGAAAAGTGATACACCACTGGGTATTATGTTGTATTTATATGTTTTGTGTTTAAATACGTGGAACTTCTGCGAGTTGCTAAAACATTTGGATTTGGGAAAGACAGAATGGCAAATTCTCAGCCAAACAAACACTGACAATTATTTAATTCAAGCAAATGGCTTTTCAAATCAATTCTGAGTGCTGCAGATTAAACAAATATGTACACAACATACTGCCAAGCAGCGACAATGGAAGATAGTATTTGTAGATGCTTAGCCAATGAATCTGCAGGTTTACACCCTCAACATCAAATGGTGTCTCTGAAGTTGCTGAAAATAACTCATGGACATCAATGAAAGCGACAAGAGCATAGCAGTTGTCTGTGAGAAGGTAACATTTGTCAGAGGAACTGATGTCAAGATACTCTACATTCTTAAAAACAGAGGTTCCAAATGAGAGTTTTCACAGTGATGCCACAGAAGAACCATTTTTTTGGTTCCTCAAAGAACCTTTTAGTGAACAGTTCTAAAAAGAACCTTTTTTTTTCCATTATAAATAATCTTTTATGCAATGGAACGATTCCATGGATATTAAAGTTTCTTCATGGAACCACTGATGCCAATAAAGAACTTTGTTAACTAAAATTAATAAAACAAACGGATGCCAGTCAATTAAAAGAAAGTGCCTTGAAGTCTTTGGTCAGAAGTAGCAGGAATGATAGCACAACTACATTTTCATTTTCTCTTGGTCTTCACCATAATTAATAGGTAAACAGAAGACTCATTGCTCAGTGCAAACCAAATGGACCGGTACTTACATAGACCTTAGTCATACAAGACACCATATTTAATTTGATAGAAATGCAACTGAACAGTTTTAAGTCCCAAATGTTCACAATATTTCAATTGGAAGTTCTATTTCCATTTTTTTTGGGCATTTAAATGCTCCACATCAAGGCATAAATCAGTGAAAGCCACTGATGAGCTGCAGTCTTCCCTGACTAAGTAAATAGATTTCAAGTCCATCTCTTGCAGTGGATCTCAACAACATAGACGTTAGTACCTTGACTTCAGCTGGGTTAAACTCTGGCTCCTTGGGGGGCTCAGGCTCTGGGGGCTTGGGTGCAGCTGCTGGTTTGGGCTCTTCTTTCTTCTTGGGGGCCATGTTGATGGTTACGATGCAACACAGAGGGACGGAGACAGCACAGGGTCAGACACACTCTGGGTACAGGACTCCATGCTGCCAGAGGGCACTTTATCCTTGCTCTGACAGGTATGCCCTGCCCCCTTTTGTCCCAGGAAGGTGCCAAATACAAAGAGGAACGCCGTAAAAGGACATGGCCAATGCCTTCTATTTGAGACACACTGTCCTCTCACAACAGACGCTCTCGTCCATCTGTACTGGGCCGTAGGGGTTAAGGAGTTTGTTACTGTAATTTAGCTAGAAACTTGGGATTGTGGATCGTGGTGATCTTTACAGTTACAGTGAGAGATACATGAGGTCACTGCCTGTCATTCAGAGTTAGGCTTGGGTTCTTTATAATCCATGCATCTTCTCCAAATCCAATTTTCAAGCTGTTCAAGGATAAATTGGAACACCAGGGTATGTCCAAATTATTCAATTCATTCAGGCATATTTCTATTTAAAAGCCTAATCACTAAAAGGTTTACAAGGCTCCTAATTTCATAGAAAGCAAAGATATGGACAAACATCCCTTATTATATATATATATATATATATATATATATATATATATACACACACATATATATATACATATATATTACAGTTTATTGATTGATTGATTGAGATTAAACAAATTCTTTACATTTACAACAACCAGTACATTTTGGTTCATTAAAGAACTATGTCATTCTTTTATAAAATCAGGTTGTACACCTTTTTGTTTCTAACATTATTTTTTAATAGTGTAGAGGCAAAAAGACATGCATTTAATAGCTGAATGTAAATAAACAATATATAGTGCTATAAGTGGCAGATTATTACTCATCAGTATTCATCTACAAGATACAAAACCTCTGAGGAATTTTCTGCCAATCACAAAGTAATAGAAAAACTAATTTCTACAGCAAATGGAGCAGAACACTAATTAAAACAAAGTTAAAGTGTGTCTAAATAAAATAAAAATAAATACAAAATAATATAAAAAAAGTAAATCAAAATTTTCCTGGGTCTTGCCAAAAAATAAAAGAAAATAAACTGGTGTACATGGGTAAATCTTGCAAAAAGGTCTTCAGACGTCCAAATTAAAAAGAAAATAATATTTTGCATAGAAAATTAAGCCTTTGAGACCATTAGAACTTATTGCAGTGTGACAAAATTAGCAAAACTGATAAATTCACGTAATTTTGATTAAAGATTTTCTTCAGGCATTTTGAACATGAGTTCTTTTTTGCATAACAATAATTAAATTAAGCTCTTATTGAAGAGAGTAATAATAATATTATAATACATAATCATATATACTGTATGTCAGGACTGTCTTGTGTCTTGTGTTTCCCTACCTCTTGTATGCCCTTATTTGGTTCTGCTCCTGTTCCTGTCGTTATTAGTTAATTCTCTTCCAGCTGTGTTTATTTAATATTCTCATTTATGTTGTGTATTTATAGTGTGTTCTGCCCTGTCTTTCCTGTCCGGTATTATATGTCATCCCACGTCCTACGTGTATGTCTTCCCTGCCTGTTATCTGTACTTACCTGTTGGATGATTAAAGTTTTTTTTTAATCATCTTTTTAATCAATCTAGTTTTGGTGAATTCCTCATCTCCCCGTTCCTGGCTTCCGTGTCTCCTTGTGTATTACTTTGTATTCCGGACCAATATCCCTCAAGGGCTCCTGTTCCTGAGGTAAGCCCAGGAAGGGCTCCTGTTTCCAAGGTAAGCCCAGTGAGGGCTCCTGATCCCCAGTTCAGCCCAGTGAGGGCTCCTGTTCCCGAGGTAAGCCCAAGAAGGGCTCCTGTTCCCGAGGTAAGCCCAGGAAGGGCTCCTGTTCCTGAGGTAAGCCCAGGAAGGGCTCCTGTTTCCGAGGTAAGCCCAGTGAGGGCTCCTGATCCCCAGTTCAGCCCATTGAGGGCTTCTGTTCCCGAGGTAAGCCCAAGAAGGGCTCCTGTTCCTGAGGTAAGCCCAGGAAGGGCTTCTGTTCCCGAGGTAAGCCCAGGAAGGGCTCCTGTTCCTGAGGTAAGCCCAGGAAGGGCTCCTGTTCCTCAGTTCAGCCCAGTGAGGGCTCCTGTTCCCGAAGTAAGCCCAAGAAGGGCTCCTGTTCCCGAGGTAAGCCCAGGAAGGGCTCCTGTTTCTGAGGTAAGCCCAGGAAGGGCTCCTGATCCCCAGTTCAGCCCAGTGAGGGCTCCTGTTCCCGAGGTAAGCCCAAGAAGGGCTCCTGTTCCCGAGGTAAGCCCAGGAAGGGCTCCTGTTCCTGAGGTAAGCCCAGGAAGGGCTCCTGTTTCCGAGGTAAGCCCAGTGAGGGCTCCTGATCCCCAGTTCAGCCCAGTGAGGGCTCCTGTTCCCGAGGTAAGCCCAAGAAGGGCTCCTGTTCCCGAGGTAAGCCCAGGAAGGGCTCCTGTTCCTCAGTTCAGCCCAGAGAGGGCTCCTGATCCCCAGCTCAGCCCTGTGAGGGCTCCTGATCCCCAGTTCAGCCCAGGGAGGACTCTGGATCCCCAGTTCTGCCCAGGGAGGGCTCCTGATGCCCCGTTAAGCCCAGGGAGGGCTCCTGACCTCCAGTTAAGCCCCGTAAGCTCCTCCAAGTATTTATAAAAAAAAAAAAAAAAAAAAAAAAAAAAAAAAATTTTTTTTTTTTTACTTGTTTTTCCCAAAGGAAAAATTTATCACTCAGAAGTTGAATTTCCTAAGCTCAAAAGAATCCCTGATTTTTTTTTTTTGTTTTGTTTTTTTTTCCCATTTTTGTATCAACAGTGCCTCTGCAGTTTCTCATAAAAGCCTTAAGAGAAATAAAAATAGTGACAAATGAGACATGACAAAGAAAAGGAGTCAAAACTTACAATATAGTATGAGAAACATGGGATATCTCTTTATTGTCTTGCTGTAATCTCATTTAAAACTCCATTATAGCAACGTTATTTTTCAGAGGTTGCTCCTTTTTATGTCTTTCATCATTTTTTTCACCTTTAATGCACAGGGCTGTAGGAGGAGAGACAGGAAACAATGGGAGAGGTGAATGATAGTGTCAGAGGAGCACCTGTGCTGGTATGTCAGAGCTCTGCCAACATAACCAAGTGGACATTGTCTTATACGTATGTCGCATTTAAGTATTAACTATGTCTTTAGATGTTTTTCCTAAAATTTTTATTTTTGGAGAGACATCTTAAATTATTATTTTTTTCTAATATTATAAAAACTGAAACTGTTCTTTAAATAATATAGTGCATTTCAGAAGATCTCTAGGTTACTAGATTCACCTTATCTTTATCTTGCAGCCCACACTACAAAATGATTAAATAAGTGTATGAAGTTTAGTATGAGATATATCATTTCAAATGTAACATTCGTAACTAGAGCTGGATGGTTGTTGAATAATCTATTTTTCTTTGTTTGCTAACATTGGAATTTTCTCTTGTAAACCAATTTTGTTTGCATTTAAATATAGGTCATGTATAATCATTGTATAAATAATCACTGCCTGAACTAAATGATTTTAAATATGATAATGTATGCAATCTGTTTGATTATGGGGATGAGTGTGAGTGAAATGAATGAGAGTAAAACAAAAACACTGATCAAGAAATTTAGAGTTTATGTCTATATTAAGAGTGAAATAGGATTAGAGCTATGCTTCATTTTTGACATAAGTAAAAAAAAACAAAAAAAAAACAACACTATCATTTGTTTTTCTAAGCTTTTTATTTATTTATTTTTTATTTTATTTAACACATCTTACAAAAAGTCATGTTACAAGATCATTAACTCTGGAGCTTTCTTCGCTGAAAGACACAATCCATTAATAATTTAATTATTAATACTTTTTAAAATTAATATTAAGAAATGTTTGATTTTATATTGAGACATTTGACTTCGAGCACAGTTATTACATTTGTTGAGATCTTTTCTAAAACTAAAGAGGAGACAAATGTGAGGGGTTAGAGTGTTTTTTTTTTTTTTTTTTTTTTAGAAAGCAAATGTGAGAAGCACGTGTCTGAGACAAAAGTCTCCAATTGGTGTTCATGTAACCACTTCTGTCTAGGAAAATAATTTTAAATGTTAAAGAGATTTCTCTGGGTTATTTAATTATTATTATTATTATTATTATTATTATTCTTTTAAAAAAAGCTACTTTAAGTAACATCTTTAAAAATGTATGCTTTTTTTGGTTTCCTCCTGATGACTATTGTTTAAAAAGTGCATTTCCAGTAAAAAAGTCCTGGAAAAACTGAAAAAGTCCTGGTAAGAAGGCCTGGAGTTGTCCATTCATCAGCCAAGAACCACCAACATTTCTTGAGTTTTGCAAATGTGAGG
Organism: Spinibarbus caldwelli; assembly: GCA_039654775.1. Taxonomy (NCBI): domain Eukaryota; kingdom Metazoa; phylum Chordata; class Actinopteri; order Cypriniformes; family Cyprinidae; genus Spinibarbus; species Spinibarbus caldwelli. The sequence goes on along the minus strand of CM077235.1, from coordinate 3,715,254 downwards.
AATCACAGCTGATTCAACTCAAGGCTCTGATGAGAGTTTGACAAACAAGATCAGCTGTTAAGTGATTTGTTGTTGTTTCCACAAAGCAACATTGAAGTGTTTCATTTTGTATGTAACAATTTGCACTGGTTGATAACTAATAATCAACTAACTAATGTTTTTGCCATTTTAATTTATAGGGACAGTAAAGAGGATAGGAAGTTATGAATGATGCAAACATTGCAAATACTGTATTCTGTACACAATGTTGCAGTTTACAGTAAATGCAATGTGGCAACAATTCAGAAAATATAGAATTAATGATAACACTTTACATTAAGCCTTTATGCAAAATGCATCATAAAGGTATTCATAATGTATGCTGTAATGCATTATTTCATAAATAATTGTAACTAAAGTTAAAATGCTTTATAATACAGTACATGAAGGTATGTTTATCATGTTTTATTGCATTACACTTTTTAAAGGAGTAACAATGAATAGATAAGTATTACGATGTATTATAACTGTGGTTACAATTATTCATAAGATTATACAATGCATTATAAGGGTTAGTACAAGGCATAATGCATTAAAAAAATGTTACAATGCACTAAATATAAAGGTTTTAAGTATAGTAAAAAAATTTAAAATTCTTGGAACAACATATAAATATTACTTTTAACAGTTTTAGCTTTAAGTGTGTGTGTGTGTATGTGTGTGTGTGTGTGTATATATATATATATAAACATGTAAATATGTCATTTTCAATCAGCACATAAAAGTACCCCCCACTGTACAATCAACATATAAACATAATTATAATATTAATTTTTCATGAATATGGGGCAAAATGTGTCCACTGAACTGTAATTTTTTATGCTTGCAATTGCCTCTATAGAAATTAAGTTAATGAACTGATTCTCAGAACCTCCAATTAGATTACACAGAATGGCCATTTTTGACACTTCTGTAATATGAAGTTCCCTTCCCAGCCAACCGGCCACAGAAGGAAAGAAGCGTGTGCCGGTCACGGGTATAAATGGCTCCAGCTTTGCATAACAACATAGGCTGTGTAAAGACCATATCAGGTGATCAGTGCTGAATGCATTTTAAACATGCCTGCCATGAGACCACAGAAGACAAGCTTGTAAACCATACAAGATCTGTTTAGAAAGTTATTTTGGCAATGACCTGTTGTTCACTTGGTATGAACCCTGGGAGGAGTGAAGCTGAATTACAATGACAATTGTCATTTGACCCTCTCTGAAGTGACCTTCATGTCTAAAAGCAGCTGCTTGGGATCAGCAAACAATTTACAAAAGCGGTAATGCAAAGAGAGCGAAAAGCAGCATGCATGCAGAGGACAGCTCAGAAGCAATTAGAGTGACCCAAAGAGAAAAGTAACATTCAATGCAACTTTGTTCTAATTTGCAGTGATGGTTAAAGCTAAAACTTTCTTTATGAATCTAACTCCCATGAAATGAAGGATGATTATGAATAGTCACATACTGTGGTTATAAAAAGCACATATGAATGAGAGGCCTAAAAGCTTCTCATTGTTTAAACTAATTATTTTCCAACTTGATATGATTTCTTCTGATCTTAACTGTCACATTTGCACCGGGTTGAAATGTGTCAAATTATTACATACAGTACCCCTCTCCAAAAGTTTAACAAAATGCATAATAAAAATAACATAAATATAATCCATCTTATTTATTTATTTATTTATTTATTTATTTCTCATCTCTAAAGTTTTTTTTTTTTTGGTTAATGAGGGATTTGTAGGTAGAAAGATATTAGACCCTTGGGGTCTAATTGACACATAACTGTCCCCAAGTGTCATGTTGTTTATAGTGTTATTATTTTATTAATTAATGGGGTTATTATTCAGTATTTCCATGAATTACATTTCAGACATCTTCGCTTTTCATTAAAACCTACTGGCTAATTGAGTGAAATCATTCAATTTGCATCACAGTGTTGCTAATATGACATATCTTTAATTAAAATATCAGCAATTACATATGTAAATATTCATTATACAACTGTACAGGTGCATCTCAATAAATTAGAATGTCATGGAAAAGTTCATTTATTTCAGTAATTCAACTCAAATTGTGAAACTGGTGTATTAACTAAATTCAATGCACACAGACTGAAGTAGTTTAAGTCTTTTGGTTCTTTTAATTGTGATGATTTTGGCTGACATTTAAAAAAAAAAAAAAAACCCACCAATTCACTATCTCAACAAATTAGAATACTTCATAAGACCAATAAAAAAAAAAATAAAATAATACATTTTTAGTGAATTGTTGGCCTTCTGGAAAGTATGTTCATTTACTGTATATGTACTCAGTATTTGGCAGGGGCTCCTTTTGCTTTAATTACTGCCTCAATTCGGCGTGGCATGGAGGTGATCAGTTTGTGGCACTGCTGAGGTGGTATGGAAGCCCAGTTTTCTTTGACAGTGGCCTTCAGCTCATCTGCATTTTTTGGTCTCTTGTTTCTCATTTTCCTCTTGACAATACCCCATAGATTCTCTATGGGGTTCAGGTCTGGTGAGTTTGCTGGCCAGTCAAGCACACCAACACCATGGTCATTTAACCAACTTTTGGTGCTTTTGGCAGTGTGGGCAGGTGCTAAATCCTGCTGGAAAATGAAATCAGCATCTTTAAAAAGCTGGTCAGCAGAAGGAAGCATGAAGTGCTCCAAAATTTCTTGGTAAACAGGTGCAGTGACTTTGGTTTTCAAAAAACACAATGGACCAACACCAGCAGATGACATTGCACCCCAAATCATCACAGACTGTGGAAACTTAACACTGGACTTCAAGCAACTTGGGCTATGAGCTTCTCCACCCTTCCTCCAGACTCTAGGACCTTGGTTTCCAAATGAAATACAAAACTTGCTCTCATCTGAAAAGAGGACTTTGGACCACTGGGCAACAGTCCAGTTCTTCTTCTCCTTAGCCCAGGTAAGACGCCTCTGACGTTGTCTGTGGTTCAGGAGTGGCTTAACAAGAGGAATACGACAACTGTAGCCAAATTCCTTGACACGTCTGTGTGTGGTGGCTCTTGATGCCTTGACCCCAGCCTCAGTCCATTCCTTGTGAAGTTCACCCAAATTCTTGAATCAATTTTGCTTGACAATCCTCATAAGGCTGCGGTTCTCTCGGTTGGTTGTGGATCTTTTTCTTCCACACTTTTTCCTTCCACTCAACTTTCTGTTAACATACTTGGATACAGCACTCTGTGAACAGTCAGCTTCTTTGTCAATGAATGTTTGTGGCTTACCCTCCTTGTGAAGAGTGTCAAAGATTGTCTTCTGGACAACTGTCAGATCAGCAGTCTTCCCCATGATTGTGTAGCCTAGTGAACCAAACTGAGAGACCATTTTGAAGATTCAGGAAACCTTTGCTGAGGTAGTGAATTGGTGGGTTTTTGTTAAATGTGAGCCAAAATCATCAATTAAAAGAACCAAAGACTTAAACTACTTCAGTCTGTGTGCACTGAATTTATTTAATACACGAGTTTCACAATTTGAGTTGAATTACTGAAATAAATGAACTTTTTCACGACATTCTAATTTATTGAGATGCACCTGTATATATCATTAGTATTGTAACGTTTATGTCCTGTGTCTTGTTTAATTTCCTATGTGTCCCATGTGCCTTTTTGCTCTAGTTTTCACGCGTTTTCCTTATGCCCATATTTGGTCAGTTTCCTGTTCCTGTCCTGATTATGTTGATTTGTCTCCAGCTGTGTTAATTTAGTCTTGTCAATTGTGCTCCTTTATAAGCCTGTCTCCTACATCCATTCGGTGTCTGGTCTCAGTTATGTTTAGAATGTGTATTCTCCACGGTTCCTGGGTTTGGCTATTAAATGTTCCTTATTACGAAGATTCCTGAGTCTCCTGCGTTTTTCTGCCTGACACACCGTGACAAGTATATAGTATATAAAAAAAAGTTTACCTTTCAGATGAATCTCTTTTACTGTGATTCTACTTTGCCTGTCATCACTTATTAACTACATTGTCAAAATACAATTTTAAATAGATTAGTTGATTTAGATTTTACATTTATGACATTATTTTCTTAACAAGAATATGAAAAGTCATTTAAACATTCTGTACATGCTTTTTGTCCCATAGGGGACCAGTTTACCATAGTAGTGATAGAATAATTTTATATTTTGTACTATAACAACTAAATTAGCAATTGTTTCTTTTTATTTCCTATAATAACACATTGGATGATGCATCATCATCTTGCACATGCTAAACTTAAAAATATGTTACAGTTTAAAAGTAAATCCACTGTGTTCTTCTGTTTATTTACCCTACATAAATTGTGCATTATACTATTGTAAATACATAATTAGACATTTTATGCATAAAATACAATTATATTTAGCTAATTGTCACAGGTTGCTGGGGGAAGATGCTCGAAGGAGGCAGATAGTCAAAATGAACAGAGTCTTTAATAAATCCACATTGGAGAATAGGAAAACACAACCTCTTTACATGACATAGACAGGACAAGAAACTGAGGAAAGGCAGGGCTATAAGTACTAAACCAAATGAAGGACTAATAAGTAAATTAACAAGACACAGGTGAACAGAATGACATAATCAGGAAACAGGAAAACTAGGTCACAGTGAAGAAAGCAAACTGAAAACACAATGAAAACCAGGACAAAACTGAACATAACCCTAACACTAAAATTTTTAAACGTGGATTAAATATATAATTTTAAGTATGTCTATTGATTTGTCACTTTGTAAAGTGATTACATTTTTTATTTTCAAATGAATCAATTTTTGACCATAATTTTCCCAATCCTAGTCCTTCAGAACGCACTGAACTATAGTGTCATTGCTGCAGCAGGGAGGGGATCTGAAATTAAGTTAAGCCAATTAGCACTGCCTCTCAGAACATGTCCTTCAGAGCAGCAACGATGCCTGTTCATTTCCCATCAGCTCAACCGTGTGTGCAGATGAAGGAGGTTTGATTTCACTTCTTGTTTCTTTTTCTTCACTCCTGTATATTGCTAAGCATCAAAAGCCTTCTGCACACTGCACAATTTTAGCAATCTTATAAGATTATTACAAATCACACTGTGCAACATAGATCTAATAAATTTGGGTACGACATGCATGCAGATTGTATGATGTTGACACCTAGTGACTCAAAGGCTATGATGCACATTACTATTGAAGAATAAACATCATTAGCATGTGTTAGTGGTAAACAAAAGAGCATGATGAATCACAGTTGTACTTTTTATGTTTCCTGAAAAAAGAGGAAGCTGTGAAAGAGGAAGGTAAAAGAGTTTGAGGTAAGCAGTTTTAAGTTTTAGCGCCATGTCGCGTTTATCGACGCACAATTTCATGTCGCATTTTTATTGGCTGCTCAGTAAACGTGGGTCATAGCAGCAAACACACTATGCGATGATCATGCTGAATTTCTGACACTGTCAGAAAATTATCGTAGGCTATCTTGACATCAGCTGTCTCTGAACCTCTCTCACTGTACGACACAGGACCATGGATTAGGAGCCATGATCACAGAAATCTCCATGATTTCGCCATCGTCTGGGACAGCCGAAAATCGTGCAGTGTGTAGAAGGCTTAACACCTCTTCTAAACATTACTCTACCTGTGGTTAAAAACAGGGTTAGAATGATGAAAATCCAGGGTTTTGTGCAATAGTGAAAAATGTGAAAAGCCCTTAAGTGGATTTGATGTGAGATTTTATCGAGCTACATCATTTAAAACTTACAGTATATACATACCAATGTGGAGTTTATACTGCAGTAAACAACAAGCATGTTTTGCTTTGATGGTGAATCTTTATAATGAAGTCATTTTCACCATTTTCAGCATCAAATAAATAGATATAGATGAAAAAACAGATATAGATACAAATACAAAACAATAATAATAAAAAAAGTGGGTTTGTTGTAGTTGGTTTGTTGTCATGGCTGATAACAGCTTCACAAAGATTGCTACTGTATTTTCAGTAGTTATTGATCCAACATCTACCTTTCTCTGTGGAATTACAAAATATCATTTACATGCTCCTAAAAATGATAAATGATCATCAATATTATGTACATATTGACTACGCCTTAATATTCCAGAACAAATGGCTATGGAAATGAATGGCAGAAACAGGTGAGACTAATTGGTAACCAAGGAAGCAAACTCAAACACAGGAAGGACACACAGGAAGCGAAAACAGAAGCAATGGGAACACAATACAAGCTTAAGGTCTTTAGAAAAACAGGCCGTGTCCCAATTCAGAGGCTGCATTCTTCGAAGGCCAGGTCAAACCGAGCATCGTTAAATAGATGGTCTAGCCTACAGAGGATTGCTTTTGTCGCTTAGCAACTCTGACAGCTGCAGTTGATGAGTGGCTGCAACATTTGCATTTGTACTGGACTTCCCTGATGAGGGGAAAAAGAAAAAAAAAAAACAGCTAAAACCAGCCTAAACTTGTTGGCTGGTCTTAGCTGGAAGTAGCTGGTTTTAGCTGGTCTCCCAGCCTGACCAGCTAAAGAAGTGGTCAAAACCCCTCTAAAACCAGTCTGCAAACCAACTATGACTTGGCTGGAAGACCAGCTAAAATGAACCAGCCATCTAGGCTAGTTTCAGCTGTTTTTTTTTTTTCTGTTTTGTTGTTTGTTTTTGTTTGTTTTTCAGCAGGGGTTAAAAAAACCATATCTTATATTATATTAATATATAAGTAAGGGATAATCAATGGCTAGCTGTGCATTAAAGGATTTTAATGCACGACGTGGAGGCAAAGAACCGCCCGACGCGAAGAGGAGGGTGGTTGCCTCTGCGAAGTACAATTAAAATCCTTTAATGCACGGCTAGCCGTTGATTATCCCGCTTATTCCATGGTCATTTACCAAGTTATAGACAAGTTAAAACTAATATTGCTCTTTGCAGCGCAATATTTGACTGAATGGGTAAAAAATACAGTTATTTTCATCAGTTAGGTCTAGCATTCTGCCTGCTTCAGATCAGACGATGATGAAATAGTGCGGTAAGACCACATTTATTTGAAAGAATTATAGCATTTATTTGAATTAATTGTTGATTGAAAGAGAGAGATGACAGTTGTGTGTAGCTTACCTGCTTGCTGCATCTGCACGTCTCTCTCTACAAACAACTAGGCTACTTCAAAAACAGCAATTTTATCACCTCGTTGCTGGAGAATATAATGTAGCGATCTAGTATCTATCTTTTATTTTATTAATAAAAATCGCAGGGAAGCGTTGACAACAATTTTATGTGTGTGTGCGCAGCCCAATCTCTCTCTCTCTCTCTCTCTCTCTCTGTGTGCATCAATTAAAGCAGCGCATTAATATGGAACGGTGATTAAACTGACCTGGAGCTACCTGTGCATTAAACGGTTATACTGCATACCTGCCAGCCAATCAGAATCCAGTATTCAGACAGACCATGGAATAATATAATATTATGAAACCCAGTGCTTACATTTAAACATGGGTAACACTTTATAACAGTATATGGACCAATTCTCAATATTAACTAGTTGCTTATTAGCATATTTTACTATTAATACCATGTTGGTTGTTTATTAGTACTTATAAAGCACATATTTTACGTGACCATATTCTACCTCCCTAATCCTACCCAATACCTAAACTTAACAACTACATTACTAACTAATAATAAGCAGCAAATTAGAAGTTTATTGAGGCAAAAGTCGTAGTTAATGGTTTGTTAATAGAGAGAGTTTGACCTTAAAATAAAGAGTGACTTAAAAGTGTAATCTGGCATTTTCTTTCAAAATAAAACAAACAAACAAACTGATCAATGATTCTAGGGGTATTATGGGCTGCAAAGCATCCACTAGTTGGAAACGAAGGACATATTTTGTATTCAGCTGTATTCACTATGATGTTTATCAAACAATGCCAAACATTCAAATAAATACTTAACATTTATTGACATGTTCTATTTAAAGTATGTTAGTTTAGCATAGCATCAAAACACAACAATTTATGAGAAATGTGCTGTGCACACTTAAAATAAAAGGCTCAAGGTATGACGTTTAGTAAAGGTCACAGAATGTAACATTTTTCTGTGTGTGATGTCCCAGACGATGTCACATCTGTGCTGGGATAATGTTGTTTCTGCTGCTGATTTGGGCTCTTCTGTGCTCAGGATCTTTGGGGCAAAGCCATTGATCCTGGTACAGCAGGCGGTGGCACATTTTCCAGAGATGTTATGTTACAGAGATTAGCAGTTTCAGAAGGGAAGAGTGTCACCTACTGGTCCATACGTGCTATGTCTAAGCTTTCAGACCCAATCCAACAAAGACAACATATAACTATTTATCTCACAGAAATGTATGTACTGTATGTGTCAGACCACATACATTTCAGTTACTTATGTTAGGTAATGTAAGTGGATTTTCTAATGTGACAACCATAGCCTGTATTATTGTAACATCTTTAATTCACCAACAGTGATTATGAAAACATGAGATCAGGTTGGATTTTTATACTAAGAGTTTTGAAAATTTGAAACTTCCTTGTGAAAACAGTACCAAAGTGAATGAAAAAGCTATTTTAGTATAGTAATTAATTTGTAATTCTTCATAATCAGACATAGTTAGTATAACTTTTCAATGAAACTGATTAAATTCTCAGCTAGGGAGCACATTCTCATCAAGCTCTCCTTGACATCAAGACAAATGCGTGTCCTCAATGTATAATGCATTGCAATAAGCGGCAAGCAACTTTTTAACAAAATATTTTGTGTGTTCATTCTCACCTTGAATGTCTTTGCAGCATCCGAACAAACATGTCTAAAATGTTCATGAAACTCTAAACTAAATTTTCTTAGATTTTAACAGAGGTATGTGTGTTGCACCCAGTAATTACATGTGTAGCATCCATTCATTTCAGTTGTAGGAGAAAATTGGTATAATATTCAATACAGAGTGAAAATGCAAAGGGCTGTGCATTTAGCTATTTGTGCATTACACAGGATTTGTAGGTATTTATCTCCGGTTTCCAAAATCATGCATTACTGTATATATTGTAGCATGCAATGGTGAGCTGCAGCATGCATTTGTGTCAACCTTTGATGCTTTTAACTCAATGAGAGTGAAATAAATCTGACTGGATCAGCAGCTGTTATTGTGTTGTCTCTCTCCACTCTGCAGCTCACCATGCCCACTCAAAGCTGTACTGGAAACTAACTGCTGAAATAAGGGGTTTCATGACTCTCTAAATAACTGGGTTTCCTATCTGAAAGTTGGGTGTTCGAATCTTGCATACCACAACATCTATTGTGCTATTTCTAATATCAGACATTGATTCTGTTTCTTCTCTCTATTCTTTCAGCTCCGTATGTCATTAACCTTTTTTTTTTCTTTTTTTTGGCAGCCTTGGTTCTACATTCCTGTTTACAGCTTTATTTGATGGTACTCTTATTATTATTGGCAGCTCTATGAACCAGCAGTGCTGTGCAAGACATTATATGTATGTGCAGAGCTGGGTAGGTTAATTACAAATAGTTGTTCATTACTGATTCCAAATTTCATGACAAAAAAAAAATGCAGTTAGTAACGTAATCCATTACATTACACATTTTATGTAATATAATATAATATATTTAGGTAATATAATCAAGTGCGTTCATCAGTAGTTGACGCAGTGTTGAAATGTTGAGAAAACACTTCCAGTATTCAAATGCTGTGTGGCCACTCAAATTTCTGTCTAACTATATCCAACTGACTAGTGACTGGTCTTTCTGTGAATGTCCACAAAACTGAAAAACTTTCTAACTGTATTTAAGTGGTGGGCTATTTTAGAAAGGATAATTTAAAAGATGAAAAAAGAACAATAAGGGAGAATCAATAAACTATGAATAATTTATTGCTATTGAGTGAATAATATGTAATAATGTAATAAATAAAAAAGTAACTGTAGTCTGATTAAGAATATTTTAAAATGTAATTTAGTCTAATTACAAGTACTTCATTTTTGGATTCTGATTACATAATCCAGATTACATGTAATCAGTTACTACCCAGCTCTGTGTATATGCCTGATATGCAAATAAGTTTAGGCTAATTTACTGCATTCAAGGGGTGCTACATGCTCATGTCCAGCTTTTGCCTGAGCCTAATGGCCGATGAATCTGACGTTTGTGCAAGTTTTCATGTTTTTGAATCCACAAATGCCCTGAAACCTTGAAAAAATAGAAATAATAATACTTATGGAAACAATAGGGCCCTGTGCTCATTCAGTGCTTAGGCCCTATATATTGGCATTTAACCGCGTGATGCTCTGGAATCCAGCATCCCTCAAAGCCAAAGGTGAAGATAAATGACATGCATGATGTCACAAGCTACTTCATTAGCGTTCTGACATGGAAACATTTCTCTCGTGTTAGGTCAAAGCAAACAACTGTAAGTATGGCATTTTCTGAGCTCACAGACTCTATATTTAACTAACCCCCTTATATGTCAGGAGCATATGCTGAGGCTGGATGTGTCGCAGGAGACTCAGGTGAGCCCTTCTGCATCAGTGCCGGGGGGCAGGAACCTCAGCCCATTGTTTTCATCTTCCAGCTCAGTGATTACAGATGGCTCTGTAATGCAGCAGAGGGCAAGACTCTGGTCTTTAACCAGGCTGGAGTCAAGAGATCCAGAATACCTGACCTCATAATAAAGGATTTATGATACAATGGCTAAGACATTTTAAAATCAGTATTTAAAATTATTTGTATTTTATTGGCTAGGCTGATCATTTTAATTGGTAATGTGCAGGGTGAGCTACGGCTGGTTTAATAAAGCTACTTGTACAAAACTAACTGTACAAAATTCAGTTCATTATATTCCTTACGCTTAATTACATCACTGTGAGTGATAAACATTTTAACTCTAACCTGTTGGTTGTTGCTTCTTTTAAAAGGCGGAAAAACTGTAAGTAAAGCAAACTACCTTTAACTATGAAAGGAAATGGATATTCAATAAGTTTTTGATCAAATTCAATATTCCTTCCATATTTGAACAAAACCTAAACTGTTTATTACTATGTGTAATTCAACCTGCGCGATTTATGTACAAACATATATATTATACTTTGAATGTTGGGTCAATGGCATTTTGTTGTCTGGATATATTTATTTAAAAAAATACATTTAAAATGCAATTCATAAATACAATGACTTGAATATACTTTTTGTTTTGATATTTTTTTGGGCATAAGGGCAAAAATACGGTATAACTTTCTTGATATCCCGATGACAAAAAGTAGTACTTTGGCATAGTATTTCATTTCTATAAGTTATTTCTGTAATGCTTATAATATTTGTTAGAATATTACAAACAATCAAAAAAGTCACATGAGTCAATTAAAATATTAGATAACTTTGCCATTACAGCACGGCAATGTTTGTTTAGGCAGTAAAATGTCATGTGGCACAACCCTTCAAAAATTGATATTTATTATTAATTCATTACATTTAAAAAATATTTTATTTCATTATTTGAAAAAATAATGATTGTGTACTCTCAGATGTGTTTAAAATGCTAGGAAATGTTATTTTTGTATTTTTTATTTTATATTTACAGTTTTACTGACTGCACAGAAATGCTAGAAACCACCCAGAACATCCTTTCAAAACTTATTTAAAAAAAAAAAAAATCAAAATGCAAAAAAAAAGAAAAAGAAAAGAAAAGAAAAAAGCTAAATAAAAATGCAATGCAATGCAATGCAATGCAAAAAAAAAAAAAAAAAAAAGTTCAGTTTCTTACAACTGAATTGATTCCAGACACCCTGCAAAATAACTGTGAATCAAACTGATGCTATTGTTAATAATCATGACTGTGAACTTCAGAGTGACATAAAACCTTAATCTGACAAACCACAACAATCTCAACAACAATCAATGAAACATTATTACAGGGATTACCTACAGTAAACAATATATCGTTCTCAAAAAATTACGAAAGGGACCTATTTGGAAAGTTACTTCCACCAAGGCCTGACTCTTTCATTTCAGAAATGAACAGCTCTCTCCATCTTAAAGAGGCTTAACACTGTCATCACATAATACTCATCTGCTCTGCTCTGCTGCATCATGCTGCTGTTTTTTTTTTTTTTTTTGCGCTTAGCAGGGACTTGTGCTGTAGGTGGATTTTAATGTTGCCAGATGGCAGGCAGAGATCAGAGGCTATCTATTTCAATGACAATATAGCGACTAATGGAGACTATAATATCGACTATAACGATACTGGCTTAGAAATGTGTACTGCGTGTGTGTGGCGTATATGTTAGGAAAATGAAATTGCTGCCTGCCTTTAGATCGTCACTGCAGGGGTTTAGTCTCGCTGTGGAGGATTACGAGGAGGTGTTAAATAACGTGTGGTGGAATGATGCCCTTTCTTCTTGCACTGGACCTGCAAGGATACAATTTTTGGAAAATGATAATGGCTCATTTGGTATGAAATCCTCCCAGTTTAGAACCATATATAAGCACTGTAAGCTTCAAACATGACACTGAACCTCTGCAGAGGCAGATTTACAGTGCAAAATATTCTATTCAAATGAAACTCCTAAATTTCATTATTGTCTGCTATAAATTTGAAGTTGTTAAAGGGGTCATATGACGTTGCTAAAAAGAACATTATTTTGTGTATTTGTTGTAATGCAATGTGTTTATGCGGTTTAAGGTTCAAAAAACACATTATTTCCCACATAATATACATTATTGTTGCTCCTCTATGCCCCACCTTTCTGAAAGGTGCCGATTTTTACAAAGCTCATCATTCTGAGAAGCGAGGCGTGCTCTGATTGGCCAGCTATCCAGTGCGTTGTGATTGGCCGAATACTTCAAGCGTGAGACAGAAATGTTACGTACTGTGATGCCGTGTCCCAGCGCGACGACACAAAAACAATAAAAACCCATTAGAAACGAGGCATTTGTTGCATCCAGCGGGGACATAATTACTGGTTATAATGACTTATACTGTCTTTTTATGCGTCGCGTTGCATCGCGCCATGTAAACATTACCATGTCTGTATTTGTGATTGGAGAAACGACAAACAACAAGCACTATTCTACACTGCTCAAAACTCACGTTTGAATAGTCAGTGGCAAATTCTTTAAATAGGAAATCATACTTACAGGCTGTGAGTAAGAAGCGCCAGACTGTCCTTGCAAAGTTGGAATTGCCCCATTTTATAGAAACAGCCTTTGAGCACAGCTGGCAGCTACTCCCAGGTTCAGGAAATAGTCCTCCATTAAAATGCGATGCACACACTCGAATATTTGGGTTGAACTGTTCTGGAACAGTGTTGTAAATACAACTTAACCACTGATTTCTAGATGTGTCCTCTTTTGGAAGCCCAAACAAAGTAGTTTCTCTTTCACAATGAAACACAGCGTCTCCAGGACATGGCAACAATACTACAGTGAGAATAAAAGTCCCGCCCTCTTTCTTTGTGTAAACATTTGGGCGGTGTTTTGCAAATCTCCCCACACCGTGACATAGACATGTGGGGGCGTGTTTAAACGAGTCGTTTTAGGGGAGTGTGGTTGAGTCTTAACTTTTATAAAGAATATCTCTTTTGTTTTGAGACTTTAATATTTGCAGCTTCAGGGATCTTATCTATGCACGAACAGCTTGTAACACTCCAAAGAGAAAGGAAACTTGAAATCGCATCATATGACCCCTTTAATATTAGAGGAAAGCACAATGTCTTGAAAAAAAAAACAAAAAAAACATGCACCTCAAGGTTACATTTTGCAGATGACAATAGAGAAACTACAAGGAGTTTGTGTTTTAACAGCAGAATTTAGCAAACATACCGTGTCTACTCCAATTCATCTTCCACTGATTCTGAAGTACTGAGATTAAAAAAGGTAAAGAAGAGAATGAATGAATGAATGAATGAATGAATGGTTAAAGGAATCCGTTTGGAATAATCTATTCTAATAATATATTCTTACTATATGTGAGAGATAATGTCAAATATTTTATACAGTAAATAGAAAATTAAATGGTACAATTTTGTTAAAAAGTGGAAATTATTGTAATATTAAACTGTTGTCATGGAATATTCTTGGCATACTTACTCTTAGAAGTTTAATGTATTTGCCAACTATTGAGTTTTGAAACCACAGCCCTCTTTGGCTTCAGTATGAAAAATGACTTAGCTGTTATCTTTTAATGTAAAATGGAAATAATGTTAAATTGCTACTCCATATGTGCTGTGACAGATTACAGATTAATCTATTGATATCATAAGACTGGCATTTTCTGCAGCATTTTCCCTCTTTGAACATATTAGCACAGGAAAAAAACAAACAAACAACAACAACAAAAAAAACTTAATCTAAATCCCATTTTAGACCTTTTAAAACTCTGACAGTGAAGCATCACTATTACTAGATTTTCTACAACTTTTAAAAGGATAGTCCACCCCCCCAAAAAATAACATTTGAATACAAAAGAAGATATTTTGAAGAATGTTGGTAACCAAACACCTATTGACTTCCATAAGTATATTTTTTTCCATACTATGGAAGGCAATGTCTACCATCAACTGTTTGGTTACCAACATTCTTAAAAATATCTTCTTTTGTGTTCAAAAGAAGAAAGAAACTCATACAAGTTTGGAAGAACTTGAGGGTGAGCAAATGATAACAGAATTTTAATTTTTGGGTGAACTATCACTTTAAGTCATGCATCACTACTTTAGCTCATGTCCAGAGTACTTCAAATATACCTCAAATTATACAGAAGGAGAGGTATGCTATTGTTTACTTTTCTAAAAATTCAGACTCAACTCAAATATGTCCAATGTGTAGACTATTTTAACAGATATTACCATGAAGATGTAAAACACACTATCACTAAATAAATTCATTCCAATTAGCAAAAGCTTTTGTAATAATGATCTATGCATGATGCACTTGAAATGCAACTTGTTCTTTCATTCCAAGAAAAAAAAAGTGTGTGTGTCAAATAAAAGTATCCATAACAACAAAAATGAATAATATATATGAAGCCAGGTGGGTAAACCAAGATGTTATCATAAGGGGACTGTACTGACTGTTCAAGAATCTATTTCATGAAAAAGCAAATATTAAAACCTTGCTGAAAGATGTATTTCAGAAGCCAGCGAAAATTTAAATCCAAATGTTACCCAGCATTGTATTTGCATAATTTCATCGGTTGCATTGCTCGGTGTCGACGCGGACCGCTAAGAAACGCTCGCCTGCCAACATAAAGTACAGCACTGAATGCGAAGCTTGTGCAAAAGGGGCGGGAAGCGCGTGTCATCTTGAGTCGAGGTGTAATGAACCCCTAGAGACCGTCAGCCAATCAAACCCCTCACCATTTCCCCGTAAGCCAATCAAAATGCTTAACGTCTGTCAGGGATACCTGCCTCTTTCTATCCGCTTCTTCAACATGTACAACTCTTCTCAGAGGTTCAGCGAGGGTTACCCTCTTGTGCTGTCTGGAGCCGTTTAGTCAATGAGGACAACTCTAAACTTGCGTAAAAATAATCTTAAAAGCAACACTGATTTTCTTCAGCGGCGACCTGACGTTAATTGTGAAGTAAACGTAGAATTCTTTCTTTAAACAAAATCCCATTACCTACTTTGTCACAGTTATCTAACGTTAGTATCGTCGCTTTAACGCAGCTCTGTCAGATTCACATCTGCCTCAAAACTAAAGCGAATAGCCTATTAAACTTTCAGTTTATTTCGAAACTGCCCAGCGAAACACGAAGCATGTTTTTAATTACTAAGAAGTGACATATTTCACTGAAGACAACATTCGCGCTGTAAGTCCGTGTTATTCTGAAAAGCAAAATCCCGAATATTTTCTTTATTGTGGCTTCAGTGTGTATTTATTCACCAAGTCGCTCCATCAGTCTTCGTTAAAACGGTTTCTTTTGCCGTTTTTGATGTCCTGAGAGAAAAATGAAGGTTGAGTCTGAGGGACACCGCTTTATTATGTCGCTTTTTTTACAGCGAGGCTGAAGGGAAATTTAAAGACCTAAAAATAAAGTGTCGGTTTCTACTCCACAAAGAATCATTTGAACTTCCTACCGCAGAAGGAGCAGGACATAAATAGTTCTGACATGTGGATGTAATTTCAGAAAAAAGGCAGACAGATGCAGAGAAATAAAACGCGAGCGGGAGAGAGAGACTGGGAACAGTTTGAATCGAGTCTGCAGATCTGTGACAAGGAAAAGCCGTGAGAAAATATTCATAATTTCACAAGCAAACGATGTAATGGGAGGCGAGCGGACAGCAGCGAAATGACTGGCTCTTTGACGGCGTTTTAACAGACGTAAACATCAGAGAAATCCCATTTAAGCTTACATCAATTTGCGTGAACTTGTCGGGATGGGAGCCACGCTGATCGTACACACTTTAGGTTTCGTCTTTTGCGGCACCTTGCTGAGTTTCGTCTATGGTCTGGTAAGTTTAGTACCTTTCTCTTTCTTTCTTTCTTTCATTCTTTCTTTTAATTCTCTAGTCTTGAAATGAATTTCCTACGGTCTTCTTTCAAGCTCTCACTGATGTGTCTGCCTGACTTTCTTATGCAGAGTAACACTTAGCTATTACTGAAGACTGTCAAGAATCAAGGACACATGGTGATTTGTTTAAATATTAAGTAGGGTAACATTTAGGGGGTACCAACAGCCCTATACTGTGCCATTTCTTTAAACTCTTTAAATTATAAGATTGTCTTGAAATACTCTACTTACAGAGAATCGATGTTCGCAGCCCTTCTGTCGTATTATTGCACGTGTCATGCTAGTTATCGTAATAGGTTATGCTCAGGATTAATATTAACTAGCTCAAACCAAAGACAGAGTCGATACAATGTAAACCTAATTCACTATTATAAACCTGAGTGCAAAACCCTATGATACTCATTATGATATCATGTGATACAAATCTTATGATACTCACCCACTGAATTCATCAGCGCTCTCAGATATGATGGAGAGAAAAATATAATTGCTGTATATATAAATAAGGCTTTATGTGTATATATTCACAGCAGTGACTCTTTACACCCTTATTAAAAAAAGGACTCCTGATAATGGTGATGGATGTTGACTCTCGGTGATGTGGCAGGTAAAGGATGTTGCTTTTTACGAACTTCACACAGTCAGATGTGCACTGTATAATTATGCCACTCTATGGTGAAAGCTGCAATTTGTCACAGCATCAACAGAAGGTTGCACTTTGTTTGTGACTATAAGCAAGATCAATTACATGTCAACAAGTTATCACTGTATATTTCGTGTGTACTAAACTATTCTCACTCCCAAGACGTCAAAAACAGGAGCATGGTCAAGTGCCTTGCATGTCACTGTTAAGACGCTAAAAGTACCCCTAGGCATCACCGCATCGACAAACTAGGAACGCATTACTTTTAATTGCTTGTTTTTTATATTTATACTTTCATAGATATCTTTGAGCACCTAACCCCACCCCTATCCTCAGGGCCGGCCTGTGGGTTTGTGGGGCCCCCGGCAAGATCATGAAAATGGGTCCCACCAATACTGACATAATATTAAAACTAAATAACCACTGACATGACAACTGCACTGAATTAAAAAAAAAAAATTAAATAAATAAAATCCTTAACATTAAGTTAAATGCATATGTGAATGCATAAAGAATAGTTTATATTTTAGGTGCTATGACAGGTAACCATTAATTAAGTGTTTGACTATTTTTAACCACCTTTCATTTTTGTCAGTTTTACTAAAGTGATGTTTTACATTAGTGATGTGACAAATACATTTTTAAAAGTACAAGTAAATCATGAAGAGATCAATACAAGATCATAGCATAATATTGAATAATAATTTTTATTGTGTAATTGATGGTTAAATTTTAAATTTGTCACCTGAGTGTTTGAAATGCCATGTTAACTTTATATAAATATTTTTTTTAGTGTAGTAAAATTAATGAACATAAAACGTGTGTACACAAAAATTGGGAGTACAAAAGTGAATAGAAGTTAAAAATCAGTGAAAAGTAAGCTAATAAATTAATAAATATAATGACTTTATACCCAATAGAGAGCAGATTTTTAATATACATATTAGTTTGGTTTATGTACTGATTATTTGGCCACATTTTCATTCAGATTTTTTTGCATATTTGTGTTGACAGTCTTCATTGTGTTGACAGAATTCATTGCCCAGATTATTCCTGAGAAAACATGGCGATACTTTGCCAACAGAAGCGCTGTTTCTGCCATCTAAACACTGCTTTAAACACAGAAAGCATCCGAAATGCCACAAAGTAATTATTTTGGGGCCCATTTTGTGCATTTGTGGTATCTTGAGCACTTATAAGGAAAGTCTGAAATCTGTGGATAATAATATGGTAGTCCATAAACCAGCGATGCTACGTGACATGAATGCAATTTTGCAATTACGGTATTTTATGTTTCACTACTTGCTGCGCCTGTTTGCTGTGTTTATTTTCACTTGCGATTTAACTTATTTATCAGGTATTTTTCATTTGGTGATTTAAAGCTTATCTTATACTTCACACTATTTTTGGTTGTTACCTTCATTGTGGTTTGTGTTTTAAAAGATGTATTCCTGCTTGTTTGTGCCGTATGCTGGTGTGCCGATTGCATTTTGTCAATGGAGAACAAAGAATGTTTATTTGGCAGTAACTGTACTAAAGCCATAATGTATATTTCCCTGCGGGGCCCTAAAGGCATGTTGTGGCCCCAGGCATTGCTTACCCTAAACCTAAACACTTCTCAACAATATAAAACACATAACAGGCAGACAAAGTGACAAAGGCACAGAGTGAAAATTAACGTTTTAATTACTAAAAAATAATCCTGCTCTGTCAATGCAGCCACATCTCATTCAAAAGATAAATCTGCACTTTAGCTTGATGTAATAAGTCATGCAACACATGAGAGCCAATGGCGTTTCACAATCAAAGCTGATGTAACAATTTTTCAGGCCGCAATTTTTTGAATGTGTTTGTAATTTGAGCTTTACGCGAAAAGAGACGGTGATCGTCAGATTTGAAGTCTTGGAATATTCATATTTTTTTAAGAAATGTGACTATAGTTGCATCTGTTTTATGCTTTGTTTTATATTGACAAATGGTTATGTTTAGGTGGAGAGGTCGGGTTAAGTGCTCAAAAAGGTCTAAATGGTGCAGTGAAAATAAAATTATCAATATGATTAAATTGAAAACAATATCCCAACAAAATTATACTCGAATAACAATTTAATTCTGATAAATTTCCCATGTCCTTTGCATCTGCGTATTGACAGCAAAGGTTTCTCATTTAAAGCAATTCCTAGTTTGTCGATATACTGATGCCAAGGGGTAACTTTAGCATCTTAATAATGACACTAAAGGTGCTTGACCGTGCTTCGGGTTTTACACCTTTGGAGTGAGAATGAGTTGTGTATACAGTCATATGGATTGTGCAATTGATATCTCACACATTTTCCAAAATTACACTAGCAGGTTTTCATCTTCAAAGGAGACGTACTGCATCTGGTCCACCATCAGATTTGCATTTAAGGAACCCACAGCTTATGTATGTTGGACTATGTTAGAACAGAAAAAGGTGCCGCTTCAGATATGTTGGAATTGTTCCTAATTGCATTAGATGCCTTAGGTGGTAAATAGAGCTTATTTGAAAAGTACCTAAAAGTACCTTACCTTACATAAAATACCCTAACTTTCTGTAGAAAATGTGAGTGGAGCTTGTCATAGGGTGATTTTCAGGGTGTTTCTTTGTTGTTTCTAAGGTGTTCTGAGTGCTTTTAAGCACATTGATTTGTTAGGTGGTCACTATTGGTGTTCCAAGTGGTTGCTTAGTAGACCAAATCTCTATGATATTCTGTTTCCTTGGGTAAAATATAACAAACTTGCATAGCTCAAAGATATTTTTTCTGTACACTAATACAGTATTTTGTTGATTGTATAGTTGTTTGCATGCAGTTACAGTATGTATACAAAAAAGAAATTTGAAGAATGTTGATAACCAGTTTCTGGTCTCCATTGACTTGCATAGTATGTTTTTTTTTTCTTTTTTTCTATACTATAGAAGTCAATGCAGGCTTGTGATGACACATTTTTCATTTTCGTGTGGACTATCCCTTTAGGGTCTTAAATCAATGTTGAATTATAATTGCATTAAGTACTGATGTTGCAAAGCGAATTCAGATTGTTTCACTGTCTTTTCAACAGTGCACGAGTTTCAGCTGTTTATGTATGCGACTGTGCATTCAATTACATTACAACCTATAGTAGTTTGCAATTAAATCAACATATGACTCAATCGCTGATTTCCTGAACATATTTCATTTTTTAATGCAGCTGTAGCATGCAACGTGTTGTGCGTAACTTGTGATAATACACTGTATAATATATTCAAAAATACACCCCAAATAATTTACTGTAAAGCCTGAATGTGATGAAATGAGAGTCCCTGGAAAAAAAAGAGAGTGAAATTATGGCACCTTTCTAAATGAATGAGGGAAAGCAGCTGTTACAATTCATCCTCAGTGGGTGGAAAGACATTCTTTCTCAGACAGTCAGATTTCCAAAGTGTTGCTTTCTGTAGTGCAAGAGTAAAAGCGAAAAGAAGGAAAGAAAAAAAAAAAAAACATGGTCACACTTTAGCTTGGGGACCAATTCTCACTATTAACTAACTATTAACTATGACTTTTGCCTCAATAAACTCTTAATTTGCTGCTTATTAATAGTTAGTAAGGTAGTTGTCAAGTTTAGGTATTGGGTAGAATTAGGGATGTAGAATATGATCATGCAGAATATGTGCTTTATATGTACTAATAAACAGCCAATATGTTAATAATAAGCATGCTAATAAGCAGCTAGTTAATAGTGAAATTGGTCCCTAAACTAAAGTGTTACTAGGTTATAATAATTTATGTCAAAAGAACTCATCAAAATAATGTTTGTAACTTAAAAGGTTTAATTAAATGTATAAATTTGAATTTTCAACTTGCAACCATGCATTTATTTAAGTTGTGTAAACAGGTCGGCTGAATTACTGTTTAAAGTGTACAAGTGTCCTGAACTCTACTGGAGGGATGGACCACTCTTCTTTCATTTTTCCCCATCTTTCAGTTTGAGTTGTTTTTTCATACATCAAACAAACACCTTTGTTCAAACCTTTGTTCATTTCTGAAGTGAATTCTTGCCCGTATGGTAATTAGATTTGCTGTTTTGAACTGCCACCTTGAACATGAGAACAGAATGATGTGTTCAGCGTGCGATTCCTTATCCTATAGATGCAACACACAGTGGTTAAATTAATTTAATTCACTGGCTGATTAAATTAATGATTGTAGACACCATTCTAGCACAACCAAATATAGGACAACCTGTATTCAGTGCATAACTGAAATATAACAGTACCGATACCAATCAGTGTCGATGGAACAGCTCTTTATAGCACAGCTATTTACATAACTACACAAGGGATAGTTCACCCATAAATGAAAATTTAAATTAATTTCTCACCACGTGATTCTCTGTCAAGTTAAAAAGGAGTTAATCTTTGAAAAACACATCTTGAGAGTCCTGTGTTGTGTTTCATTCTGTTGCGTTCCATCTCATATCCGGTCTGAATGGTCTTATTACAGTACCGTGCACAAAGAATAAAGGTCAATGCTGACTCTGAGCTAGAAGTTGAGATAAAACGGAAGTAGCGCAGATCCTTTTTTACATATGATATACATTGAAGTGTGATGAATTATCAGAAAATAAAATAAAAAGTGTAGTTGTTGATTGTCGTCACCAAAGAGAAGCCGGTCATCTCAAAATAAAAATAAATAATGCAACAATTTCATAGAAAGACAACAGCAACAGTGATCAAATGACCAGAACTTCGGATATTTGACAACAAACACTGTCATTTTAACAGATTCTGTTAAATTTCTTTATTGCACGATTTCTCCCTTTGTGTGGAATACAAAATCATCCAAGTGTACCATTCTGACTGCTCATGCAGCCCATTTTTAAAGGGCAAAGATCTAGTTGTGGATACTCTGAAGGTGAACCACTCAGTTACAATCAGATACAATACAATTCTCAGTGGGTCACCCAGCATGCCTTGTTTTAGAAAATGTTGTCTGGACGAAGTGACTTGCTATGTTCCTGCATTTATTAAAGAGGAAATGCAGCTTCTCAGGAGCCATGGCATGCAACTAATGCGTGGCGTATGACTAAGTTATCACTTTGCTACTCAACTGCATGCATATTTGTCCACATAATAACACTGAGGACACTATATTCTCTGTCATTAGAGACAAATATTGTGACCTATCACCCAGGCTTCACATTTAGCCAAAATGACAATAACAAAGGGTCATGTTGCAGGTCTTACTCACTGCAGGAGGTGAGATCTGGGTGCTATTATAGTCAATCGTTGAACATGTGGGTGCTTCTGGAGCAAGACACAGAATTCATAAATCACTAAGTGAGTCTGTATGGCTGTGTTTCTCAAAGTAATGATAAAGTTATTTAGAGATAAAAAAAAAAAAAATCACATACACACACGTGTATATATATATATATATATATATATATATATATATATATATGTATATGTGTGTGTGTGTGTGTGTGTATGTATGTATGTATGTATGTGTGTGTGTATATACATACACACACACACACACATATATATATATATATATATATATATTTTTTTTTTTTTATAGCACAGCTATTTACATAACTACACAAGGGATAGTTCACCCAAAAATGAAAATTTAAATTACTTTCTCACCACGTGATTCTCTGTCAAGTTAAAAAGGAGTTAATGTTTGAAAAACACATCTTGAGAGTCCTGTGTTGTGTTTCATTCTGTTGCGTTCCATCTCATATCCGGTCTGAATGGTCTCATTACAGTACCGTGCACAAAGAATAAAGGTCATTGCTGACTCTGAGCTAGAAGTTGAGATAAAACAGAAGTAGCGCAGATCCTTTTTTACATATGATGTACATCGAAGTGTGATGAATTATCAGAAAATAAAAGAAAAAGTGTAGTTGTTTGTCGTCACCAAAGAGAAGCCGGTCAACTCAAAATAAAAATAAATAATGCAACAATTTCATAGATGAATAGTTTAAGATAAGATCAATAACATGTATTTTAAAAACATATAGTGTGAATTTTCATTTCATGCCAACTTTAATGAACTACCATATTGAAACTGCATGCCCCATGATTTATATGTGTACATGATTATAATATCTTGGTACCATACATCTCTTGTGTGAGTTATATGCCAATATTTGCTCTGAAAGTAAGAAATTGTACAGCTGGTGTGGAATAGGTTCAGGTGTCAACATGTATTTATTTTTATTTATAATCGTTCCATAATCATTCTGCAATCAACTTTAGATGAAATTCTGTGTTAGATTCTTTTGACCTAACTAAACGTAATTATTTATTATTGACTGCTTAAAATGAGTCAATCAGTCATGCTGGCAGATAAATCTATTCTAGGAATGTGACTGAAGCTGAATACCTTATTCGGAAAGGAACGGATAATGACTTCAAAATGAACTGTAAAATCAAAAGAATAATAGAAAAAAAAAATTCAGTAGATGCAGTCTCTCTTTGTTCTTGCTGAACACCAGATAAGCCTGATAAGGAACTGAAATTACTGTGGCATAGTGAGTGTGTAAAGTGAATGAGTGTAAACTCTATGAATAAAAATGAACGCAGCGTGATCAAACAGCCACATTGCAGTTTCTGATTTTCGTGTTATATGTATGAATTAAACTTTGAAGAATAGAGGATTTGAAATGCTTTTCAGTGCGTTGTACATGGGTGGTAACATTTTACAATAAGGTCTAACATTGGTTAATGCATTAACTAACATGAACTAACAACGAACAACATATTTTTTACAGCATTTATTAACCTTTGTAAAAGTTAGTTCATGTTAGTTCACAGTGCATTAACTTATGTTAACAAATATTGTTGATTTTAATTTACAAATGTTGAACTTAAACATTAACAAAGATTAATAAATGCTGTGTATGTATTGTTCATGTTAATTAATATAGTTAACTAATGTTAACAAATTAAACTTTATTGTAAAGTGTTACCCAGAAATACATTTAAAATAGACTTTTCACATAATTTGGACAAATTTTGCCATTGCAACATATACAGATACTGGCTTTACTACACACACTTAATCTGTCCTGTTATTTTTGCTTTTAAAACTGAAGCACATGTGCAGAGAGTTTGTTGTTATTACCCAAAGTTTTTAGAAGTCCTTTGAACAAACGATCGATTGATTTATACTTTCTTCTTCTTCAAAAGAGGCCTTTTGAGATAAATGCAGTAAGAAAAAAATGTAAAACTTCAGCATATTCTTGGACACATCAGCAGTCTCAATTAACTAAATCAAACACTTGCAGGATATTTGCATTTGCTTCTTTTACAAATGAAAAGTACTGTAAAGTCATGCTGTTGTTTTGAACCCTCGTTCAACAAAATATAAAAATATAAAAGATATGTATTTATTGTGACTTTAAAATATTTTAATGAATTCTCCATTTCACAGAGCGTATCTACTGTATGCAATTGTTTGTTTACACACTGTAGGTTCTTCAAAGTGTTACTCGTGCATGTCTAATATATGTTTTTGCTGAGATCCACACCTTTACATGGACACTATGTGAATGAATACATTCTCTTTGAATTGCATTATCTTTGGAGCCCCTGTGCTACCTAATGTGGCTTCAAAACATTTTTACAGCAACAGAAGACGTTACACTTTGTTTTTATGTTTCTTCTGTAGTCTTCTTACTCATAAGCATCTTATACAGTATGCAGAACAATGTTTCAAATTTTTTCCCCCATACCATTACTATCTCTTCCAGACATATGGTCTAAAAAACTGGCGAGTTTAAGTGAACTGAACATCCAATTGTACAACATGAATTAGTGCAGCTACACAAAAAGACAGTGAACAAATTGATCTGCTTTGGCTTTAAATCACCCTATATTTCTTCCCCAGCTCTTCCCAGCAAACAAACATTGGAGTCTGATCTGCTCTTACAGTGTTCTGCATGTGCTTCAGCTGGATTTGGGACTGAAATTGACAGTGCAAATTGCTTTACTTTATCAGCATTGTTTTCACTGTTACTATGACAGCTTTGACCTTCAGCAAGAATTCCCACTGATTGACCCTTCCATTTGTGCATCTATTACTAGGTACAAGCCGTCATGATTGCAATCAGACATTTTTTTTTTTTGCCTTGTAACCTTGCAAGCACTTGATGGGAGAAACCAGTGTGTCAGTTGTAAAGTAATGGTGTTTGCCATAAAACGTGGCTTTAATTGCATTTTAGGCACAAAATGGTGTCACTGTAGGCATGTCCAGTTGAGTCCTGGTACATTTGTGTAGTGGTGAAATAACTGTTTTTAAACAGGTCTCCTGAGAACTCCCACCATTGGTCAGACAAACAGAAACTCCTGCCCCAAACTCACACCATTGGTTGAGCCAATGTGCAGTGTTGGACTGGCTGGAGCGGTCAAACAAACTGAGCAATGTTTTGAAAGCACCACAAAGTCACAGAACACACACTCTTCAGGAAGTCAGCCTACCAATGGCTCATTTATAATTAATGCTACACATTAAACTGGGAGAGTGTTTCTTGCCATAGCAGCTTCAGGACATGTTATAATTTCTCCTTTTCGACTAATTACTTGCTCATGCTTGTTTTGTCATTGACCAGAGACGTGAACGACCTTTCGTATTTACTGCAAATCTCAGGCATTAGATTGAAGCAAATGAGGGTGTCGTGAGTTACTCTCAACAGTTTTTGCTGTTCATAAGAATGTGGATGACTAAATTCAAATATGAATGACAATTCATTGTAAGTAGGATGTGTCTTTACCGTAGTTAATTAACTCTTTCCCCTCCTGGGTTTTTGAAAAAAAAAAAAGAAGCATTTTTGATCATTTTTTACAAAACTTTCAGAATATTTTGATGAATGAATAGCTGAATGTACAATTTGTCTAAAGAAAAAGCAGAGCCTCTGCTTTTAAACAAAACAAACCATTTTATTCTAGCTTCATGCATTCTTTTTTTCTTCTTTTTTTATCAACACTTGAATGTGGGCAAGTTTTATTTAAAAAAAGCATCATTTTGAACAAAAAACTTGAGGAAATTATCAAAGACTACGCCCGAATCGGATTCAGAATGATAATCAAAGCACAGATGGAGTCGATCGAGTCCATCAACACCCCCAAAGATTCATGGCCTTATACCACTTATTGGGTCGACATTTCATTCGATAACATTAGGCAGATTTGATTTATATGCTGTTTAATGTTTCTTGAGCATGTTATTTTACACATGCATCTGCTTACATACGTGATCGCTTGTTTCTGCTTCTTCTTCATTGTGTTTTGATCCAGAGATTCAGTACTTAGTAGTTAGAGGTGTAATAGCGCCCCTACCATATAACAGTAAAAACAAGAAAAGCCAGAAAATTCTGTCAATGGCGGGGAATGAGTTATTTATGGCGCTTTTCCACTGCAGTACGACTCGGCTCAGCACGGTTCAGAACAGCACGGCATGGCTCAGTTCAGCTCGGTTTGCGTTTCCACTGCAGTTTAGTACCGCTTTAGAGTGGGTGGGATTATTCACATGTCGTTATAGTTGCACCGCCTCTACTGCCGTGACTCCTGAAAAACTTTTTAATTCCGCGTCACTCCATCAAGCTCTCCCTGTATCCTCTCCTCAGCTATCAATGAGAGGAACATCTGTACTTCCTCAACAGACAACGAAACAGACATTTTTTTTGGTTGTTAAAAGAAAGGTGCGCTCATTCAAAACAGTTGTGTTCGACCCTTCGCTGGCTGTGCTGATTTAAATCTAGCGGGTCTGTTGTGTCTCGTGCCGCAAGTTCAGTGGGCAGTGACGATTTTCTCTGGCCAATCAGTGATCAGCAGAGTTTACACGTCACGTTTTGGTAACGGTACGGTTCGCTTGGAACCTCGGCCGAGGTGGTACTAAAAAAAGTACCAGGTACTGTACCCAATGGAAAACCCCCCAAAAGTGAGCCGTACTGAACCGTACCGTGCCGTACCATGCAGTGGAAAAGCGCCATTAGAGTTCTAGATTTAGGGAACTTGGTTGGCTAGAATAATTGTGGCACTGTGATAATTTCTATTTCATAATTGGACACTGGCACAAAAATGCAACATTTGAATGATTTCCTTCTTGATTCATAATCTATCAAGTATTGAAAGATCAAAACCTGTCATTCTCAGAGTTCTCCAGCAATGTGATTGGCTGTTGTAATCAGAGGTGCGGAACTTAGGGTATGTTTACACGACAATTATTGTATTAAAAACAGAAAAGCTTTGCATACAGATGACAACATTTCTAAAACGATCCCTGCTCTAACAGATTCGCAAAAACGACTAAAACGCTAAATTATGCATGTCAGGCCAGTAGATGGTGATGCTACTTTGTAAAGAAACATACCTATACCTATAGACTGAACACGTAATATGTGTGTGCATGACATCGTTTTCACAAATTCACATTTTTGTAGTTTACACTGAGGTAATAATGGTATCATTTTCAAAAAAAAGTTGGAGTTTTCAGGCGTTGCTGTGTAAATGAGGGGACAAAATGCATAAACTATTTTCAGTTTTTAGTTGAAAATGGCGTTGTGTAAACTCCCCTTTTTTGCATAGTTTGAAGTTCATAGTTAGAACAGGGTTTTTAAGGTTTTCCCTATGCATTATTTACATAATCCAAAGCATTTCCAGACAGAACTAGGCATTGTGCTCAACTCATAGAGTCAAACATGATTCGGAAATGTTGAACTTACAACCAAGCATTTATGTATAGCTTAATAAATGTTAGTATACATTGTTGTGTCCCAAACAGCATTCAATAAGTGTACAGTTCTGTGAATGGATATGCATCAGGGCAAAGAAAGCAATGCCTGTGATTGGGGGTCACTGCATGTTAATGCTGCAGTACCATTGTGTGGAAAAGGAGTTTTGAAGGTTGCCATCCTGTATGTCTACTACACATTAAAACTAAGAACACAACAAGCAGACTAATATCTGTGCGCATAAAGCTTACACACACTAAGGAGTCAACATTCCTCTGTGAGAGCTAAATACTTCTTGCTAAGGATAAAAGTAACTGGAAAGAAATATACCTCAACTGAAAGTGCTATCTTTCTTTTTGGATGATAGAGACAATTAGAGAAATATTCCAAATTTGCAGCCAGTCTCTGGACTGACATACAGCATGTATTGGCAGCAGTTCATGACTCAGAGCTCATAACGCTCGTGTTAATAGTTAAGGCCTCAGTTTCACTGGCATGGCAAGGCAATATGATGGCAGTATTTGACTCAGGAAAATTGTTGTTTACTTGACTTCCCTTGACCTTTGCAGGGATTTTCCCCCCACCTTTTCCACTCAAAGAATGTTGGAGTGTGAGTAACTCAATGCCAGTTTTACAGCAAACTAAATAGGTGACACAGCTAGCACAAATATTTCAACGAGAAGCATTTTGCCTGTCAGATTTTTGGACGGAGTCCATGATGTGCCGAGCTGTGAGTAAAAGGGACTCATGCATTTCTTCTATGCATTATATATTGATGTCTCCTTGCTGGCTACTGATGATTTTTTTTTTTTTTTTGGGGCATCCAGTTTGTTGTAAATAATGAAAACATATCAAAAATATTTGGGGAAATTATAGTAGACTGATAACTTAGCAGAATGTTTTTTCAGGCACTTTTACTCATTGGTGTGGACCCAAGTCCATTTGACGTCAGTTTGTATGAACGAGGTTTTCTGATCTTGGGTGCCCACCAGCGATCTGCTTTAAAAGTTGGTTCAAGTTAGTATGAGTGAAATCCATTCTGACATACAGAAGTGATCTGCTATTATTTTAATGCTCCATATTAATATCATATGATATAGTTTAGCAACATCACACGAGCACAAGTGTTGTTTTTTCCTGAATATCTGCACAACCGCAAAGTTCAAGAAACACTGTGTATTGTGTTACATTTTAGACACAATATCATGTTTTTGCTCAGTTTTGCCAATGAAAGTAGTTCCAAACAAAGCCACTGTAGAAGCATTGAGCCTTTCCAAGCAACTTACACTGGTGTTTTAATTCTGAATGAATTGAGTGATTCAGTGATTCATAAAGGCAGTCACTTGGTTCATTTCTGAATGAATCAGCTATTTAAACAAGTAGGTGGAATGAATGACTGAATGACTCACTAACTCATTAAGACAGTGATATGCTGCCACCTAGTGGTGGTTTTGCTTTCCATATTTAGAATATCACTTAAAAAAAACTGTATTCATATTAAATAAAAAAACAATGTGTATTTAAAACATTAAAAAAAAATTACATTGTTTATGCAATTCTAATTGCAGTGTAAATGCATTCATGCCACCTCTGAACAGTCTTTGTAAATATACCTAAATGCCACTTAAAGGCCCAAGTATTACGTATACGGTACTGTACACGCATAATCATACGTGTAGCCTTACAAAGTATAGTCCATTTAAGGTGTATGCGAATGCAGGCAGTCTAAACGGGCTATAGAAAGCTTCATCTTGTCATGTCTGTGCTATTTTCTCCAGACGTTCTGACCGATAAAAGTGTCTTTGTACTCTTTTAAACTAAAGTTGCTGCTATCTCATAACCCTCTCACACAAGTGCTTCTCAATGCAGCTGTCTGTTGTTGTTGCAGTCTTTGCTGTTTTGTTGTTTTTCCGACTTTTTAGTTTTGTTTTCTACTGTGAGACAGCCGTCCAGGCCAGTGCTGCCACCTTGTGGAACAACTGATTACTGTAAAACCAAGTCAATGCATTTGTGCGACCTGTTACCAAAATCCCATGGTGTGCGTACTATTCTGGTGATGAAATTTGCGTCATATATACTGTACATGGACTTTTGGTCTTAAGATGCAGCTTCTGAAAACAATGTTATGACCACATTATTACCTTAAGTATTTATGTGTAATACATCTTTTGTTGAATCAATTTTTTTTTTTTTTGTAGTATCTATTTAATTTTTTTCTCATTTAACATTTTAATGATAAATTCTGACATTTATAATGACTTTTCAGCCCAAACTGATAGCCCGGTCCCATGAAAATGCGTATAAATAGTACGGCAAATATAAACAGAAAATCTTGGTATTGATACGCAGAAACTGACTTTGGCGTGCATATGATACGCACATGTTTGACGTGCGTATAATACGCAGTTTTCGCGTACATACATCTGCCCCACACCCCTAATCCTACCCATTGCGTATGATATGCATCCCAAAGTCAATTTCTGTGTATAAATAGTACGTGAAATCGAAATATAAACTTGTGCTATTGATATGCACTTTCACGAGATCGGGTTAAAATTGATGTGCAATTAATTTGTGATTAATTCGATTAATTAATCGGCACATCCTGTAATTAATTAGACTAAAAATTTTAATCACCCGGACAGCCCTACTACAAATACTTCAATAATACAGCTAATCTGAGATCTCTCCTCCTAAATCATTACGTAGCTGGAGTGGCAAACAGCTGCCATTCGTTTTCACAGTGCTACTTATGCTGATGATGCAAACTCACCACGGTTCTTACCCAAAAGTACAATATGAAAAGAGATCTGTTGGGGCAGGAGGAGGATGGTGCAATTGAGCTTAGTTTCAGACCATGCAATTGAACCAAGTGTGAAAATGGCATGAAAAACACAAAATACACACAGCCAAGACACAAGGATCATTATCTCAGAAAGTAGGAGGCAGCTGACTTTTGCTATGCTTTTGCATAGACCTGCTATTAAAAGGAAGCTGGCTTTTTTCCATGTCTGGTTGAGATGATGTGTGCCATATGTGGGCAGATGACAGGTTTCAAAGGGATATGTACAGAAGGATTGTGTGAAGAGCATAGTCGTTTTAGATACTAGGGAAACATGTCAAGATGCGTTGATAAACCTTAGAGAATTCTAGCCATCTCTTTGCTGCTTGGCATACTATCCCAAACATTTTATTTTGTCAGTTTTCCATCTGACACCTGACTTTATGATATTGTAATTGCATTTTATCACGTTATCTAATTTTAATTGATTGATATTACTCTTTAGATGCTGTTTGCCTGAGCTTGAGTTGTAGAAAGCAACAGTCTTTTAATACAATTATAGTCTTTCTCCCAATTTTTTCCCAACTTTCTCTCAATTATTGTCTTTAGATTTGGGGTCTAGGCATAATCAGGGCCTAAAATGAACATTTTGCCAAACTTACCAATGGCCAGTGACTTCAGGAAATTTATTGGCCATATATATATATATATATATATATATATATATATATATGTATATATGTATATATATATATATATATATATATATATATATATATATATATATATATATATATATATATATATGTATATATATATATATATATATATATGTATATATATATATATATATATATATATATATATACATATGCATATATATATATACATATGCATATATTAACTGGCCATATGTGCATTATTTCATTAAAAAAGTAGAACTATTATTATTATTATTATTATTATTATTATTAATAATAATAATAATAATAATAATAATGTTATTATTTTATATAACAACAGTACAAATATTTATGGTTGTTTTTACTTCTCTCTTTTGAAACCTCTCTTTTGAAATGCTTCTTTTGTTGACAAAAGATTTATAAACCATTCTCATTACAAACTTGGGAGGATGTTTGGTGCATGTTTCATTTTCAAATACATATTATAACTGACTCAAATTCACAGCACTTTCAGAGATGCGTTTGCTGTGAACGAGACACTGAAAACACTATTATCATGAACTGCTCACGTGAAAAAATCACAGCGTAGCGCATCAGATTACATATAATTACAACACAGTCTTTGCATTTTGATAATCACACTAAACCATATCATGTTCTCAGTCATTATTAGAATCAATAAAAATAAGTCAGCGGCCAACTGGCAAGTGACACTGTTTCATACAGTATATTCACCAATGCTGATTTTACTCTCATTTGGCGCTCGGCGAGTGTTAATTTTAGGCCCTGGGCATAATTCATATATTACTGTATAGTGCAATTCAATGCCATCAAATTTAAAAGCATAAAAAGCACTATATACAGTAATATACAGTCAAACCTAAAATTATTTTTGATATTTACTAGTGAGTGCAAGACACTGTAGTTCATTTATGTAAGTGAGGATAGCAAAATAAAGTAAACTGTGACATATTATACCCAAAAATTCTTCATACAGTGAACTACCAGTAAAATTAATAAAAATTTGGGACCGAAAATTTGATTTGACATTTTGACCTGACCATGTTTTGTTACATAACTCCCTGTCAAAGCTATCTGACATTATCAAGATGAATTTGTTCTGATACAGTTTAACTCTTGAGTTCTTGTCATATTTTATTACCATTTTCTAAACTATAGCGAATAAACTGTGATAATGTGAGAAATTTTGAAGGTGTCTGAATAAATTTTGGTTTGACTGTATATGTCAATAATGCTAAACCGCACCAAACGGGTAAAACGATTGGTACCCATGTTTCTTATTCATGTTTCTTAGCCACGAGCTGCTAAAACACTGATGTAGTTATCTCTACCAACCATTCAGTAAATAATGGAGATGATAGTTCAGTCAGAATGGCACACTTTGACTCAATCCCCTGTGAACGTTGTCTTCTTTCCTGCATTTGCCTATCAATGTCCCAGACCCTGAATTCCAGGCAGCTCTGCATTCCACAACTCCCAGGTTGACAGAGTAGTGTTACCTTGAGAAAATTCGCACTCATGAACTTTTGCTTCTCCACCTTTTTTTCCTGCTCTAGTAGCAAGAAGAATTGGAGTCAAAGAATCAGGCATCCTGGATCTGAGGTGCGAGAGGTATACAGCCTCTTCACCAGGCGGCACCAAACTCTTGACAGAGGTGGTTGTGAAGGGGGGATTCTTAAAAGGACCTTTATTAGTTTCATTGCAAACCTCAGGGGCTTATGGGAGTTTGTAAGTATGCAGTTCACTGCTCTAGATTTTCCAGACAGGAGATTCAATACCGCTCGGGAAAAATACTAAGTGATTCAGTATTCAGATAGCAGAAAGGCCTCGATGCAAAAACTGGGCAGCATGCTATATAATGCTCTTGGCTTGACACCAGCATAGATTAGCTCTTGAGTTGTTTACCCTTGCTTCTTTCTAGCTTTTGTGCTTGAGGAAAGTGGCAAGTTTTGTAATGTAGCAGGCTTGTGCAGTGGATTTTGTAATGCAGGGTGATAGCACACCTATAATGATGGTAGCCCCAGTGTGTTCTGGGTTTGTGCTGCTCTCTGTGAGTGAAGGTTTGTGATTTAGGTAAGTGTGAGCGCGAGCTCCGCTGACGATGTAGCAAAACACTGGGGTTCATTTATCCAGTGCCCCGCGCCCTTGTGACTGCCGGTTAATATATGCAGAGACCATGTGCTGTAAATGCTGCACTATCAGTGCCACAACCTGCATTCATCCACACGGCTTCTCACTGACACACACAATCTGCTTTTCCTCATGAAGTCAAAGATAAACAGAGTAAGAGATCATGCTTATTTTTCAGCGCCAACCGTTTGGCTCCATCCTTTGTAGTAAACACTTTTTCGTGATCCAATCAATTCCCGATGGACAAAATAGAGTCCCATTCTAGATTTTTTCTCACTCTGAAACATGCTGTATTATGGAAGTAATGTATTTTAATGTTACCTTGAGGTCAGCCTTTTCAGAAAATTTCACACCACAAGTTACTACAAAAGCTCTAATATGTATGTTTATACACTGTCATTCAAAAGTTTGGGATCAGTAAGACTTTTTAAGTTTTTAAAGAAGTTTATTCTGCTCATCAAGGCTATATTTATTTGATCATAAATACAGAAAAAAACTGTAATATTGTGAAATATTATTACAATTTAAAATAATGGTTTTCTATTTTAATGTAATTTCAAATATAGTTAATTTCTATGATCAAAGTTGAATTTTCAGCATCATTACTCCAGTCTTCAGTGTCACGTGATCCTTCAAAAATCATTATAATATGCTGATTTATTATCAATGTTGGAAACAGTTTTGCTGCTTAATATTTTTTGGAGCCTGTGATACTTTTTTTTTCAGGATTCCTTGATGAATAAAAAGTAAAAAAAGAAGAAAAAAAAGAAAAAGAAAAAAAGAACAGCATTTATTTAAAATAGAAATGTTTTTGTTACAATATATAATATCATTTAAAAGTTTGGGGTCAGTATTTATTTATTTATTTTTTTGAAAGAAATTATTTATTTTTTTCAGCAAGAATTTTATTAAATTGATTAAAAGTAATAGTAAAGACTTATACTGTTAGACAATATTTCTATTTTGAATAAATAAATGAGATTTTAAAGTATATTAAAATAGACAACCATTATTTTAAATTGTAATAATATTTCACAATATTACTTTTTTTCCCATATTTTTGATCAAATAAATGCAGCCTTGATGAGCATAAGACACTTCTTTAAAAAACATTAAAAATCTTGCTGATTCCAAAATTTTGAACGGCAGTGTTTGTTTGAATATAGAGACTGAAATATGATATTTGACAGCATAATGTAAACCATTTTATATATGAACAACTGTAGAGACATACTAATGTTTGTTTATAAAATATTGAATTCATGGAATAAATTAATGGCATCAATTTTTTTCCGGTTTTGTGTCAGTTTAACTTGTTAATTAATTAGTTAGGAAAAAATAACGCGATTAAAATATTTTAAAGGAACACTCCACTTTTTTTGGAAATAGGCTCATATTACAACTCCCCTAGAGTTAAACAGTTTTACCGTTTTTGAATCCATTCAGCCGATCTCCAGGTCTGGCAGGAGCACTTTTAGCTTAGCTTAGCATAGATCATTGAATTGGATTAGACCATTAGCATCGCGTTCAAAAATGACCAAAGAGTTTCGATATTTTTCCTATTTAAAGCTTGACTCTTCTGTAGTTACATCGTGTACTAAGACTGACGGAAAATGAAAAGTTGCGATTTTCTAGGCCGATTTGGCTAGGAACTATACTCCCATTCCAGCGTAAAAATCAAGGAAGTTTGCTGCCGTAACATGGCCGCAGCAGGAACAGTGATATTACGCAGCGCCTGAAAGTAGTCCCCAGCTACAGTGGTGTAAAAAATTGTTTGCCCCCTTCCTGATTTTTATTTTTTTGCGTGTTTGTCACACTTTAATGTTTCAGATCATCAAACTAATTTAAATATTAATCAAAGATAACACAAGTAAACACAACATGCAGTTTTTAAATGAAGTTTTTTATTATGAAGGGAAAATAAAATCCAAACCCACATGGCCAGTGTGAAAAAGTGCTTGCCCCCTAAACCTAATAACTGGTTGGGCCACCCTTAGCAGCAACAACTGCAATCAAGCGTTTGCGATAACTTGCAATGAGTCTGTTACAGCGCTGTGGAGGAATTTTGGCCCACTCATCTTTGCAGAATTGTTGTAATTCAGCCACATTGGAGGGTTTTAGAGCATGAACCGCCTTTTTAAGGTCATGCCACAGCATCTCAATAGAATTCAGGTCAGGACTGTGACTAGGCCTTTCCAAAGTCTTCATTTTTGTTTTTCTTCAGCCATTCAGAGATGGACTTGCTGGTGTGTTTTGGATCATTGTCCTGCTGCAGAACCCAAGTTCGCTTCAGCTTGAGGTCACAAACAGATGGCCGGACATTGTCCTTCAGGATTTTTTGATAGACAGCAGAATTCTTGGTTTCATTTATCACAGCAAGTCTTCCAGGTCCTGAAGCAGCAAAACAGCCCCAGACCATCACACTACCACCACCATATTTTACTGCTGGTATGATGTTCTTTTTCTGAAATGCTGTGTTACTTTTACGCCAGATGTAATGGGACACACACCTTCCAAAAAGTTCAACTTTTGTCTCGTCAGTCCACAGAGTATTTTCCCAAAAGTCTTGAGGATCATCAAGATGTTTTCTGGCAAAACTGAGACGAGCCTTTATGTTCTTTTTGCTCAGCAGCGGTTTTCGTCTTGGAATTTTTGCCCAATCTCTTTCTTATGGTGGAGTCATGAACACTGACCTTAACTGAGGCAAGTGAGGCCTGCAGTTCTTTGGATGTTGTTCTGGGGTCTTTTGTGACCTCTTGGATGAGTCGTCGCTGCGCTCTTGGGGTAATTTTGGTCGGCTGGCCACTCCTGGGAAGGTTCACCACTGTTCCATGTTTTCACCATTTGTGGATAATGGCTCTCACTGTGGTTCGCTGGAGTCCCAAAGCTTTAGAAATGGCTTTATAACCTTTTCCAGACTGATAGATCTCAATTGATTTCTTTCTCATTTGTTCCTGAATTTCTTTGGATCTCAACATGATGTGTAGCTTTTGAGGATCTTTTGGTCTACTTCACTTTGTCAGGCAGGTCCTATTTAAGTGATTTCTTGATTGCGAACAGGTGTGGCAGTAATCGGGCCTGGGTGTGGCTAGAGAAACTGAACTCAGGTGTGATAAACCACAGTTATGGAGGGGGGGGGGTGTTTGGCAAACACTTTTTCACAAAGGGCCATGTGGGTTTGGATTTTGTTTTCCCTTCATAAAAAAAAAAATCTTCATTTAAAAACTGCATGTTGTGTTTACTTGTGTTATATTTGATTAATGTTTAAATTTGTTTGATGATCTGAAACATTAAAGTGTGACAAACATGCAAAAAAATAAAAAATCAGGAAGGGGGCAAACAGTTTTTCACACCACTGTATATCATAACTAGTTATCTAACTGGGGACTACTTTCAGGCGCTGCGTAATATAACTCCGCCATCATGTAATTAATTAGATTAAAAATTTTAATTGACTGACAGCCCTAAAATATATATTTATATATCATTTTAGTTTTTAGTTAACTATAATACCCCAGTTAAATAACAACATTTGTTTATCAGTTTGTTTATGTTTATCCTTACATTGTATGTGTATATTTACAAAAATGTAAAGATTGTACAAATGCCTCAGTATTAATACTGATGAGTTCACCTTGTACTTTGTGTAGGCTACAGAGAGAATTAGGTGCATTTTCACAGAACCTAACAACATGCTAATCAAAGCAACAGATTATCATCTTGTCTGGCTTTAATTAACTATTTGTCTAAAAATAAAATGGTAGTGTTGATTTATGATTCATCACTGCGTGACTTGCTTGAGGTAAACGGCTGAGGATTTTCAAAGCTTCTTGACATCACTTCACACATTTGCATTGTTTACCGGTGGAAAGGCCTGTAATGTTTTGACAGGGTACTTCATTAGCAAGGTGGATTAAACAATAAACACCTATGAGATACTGAAATACTGAGAACTTCAAATCCCACTTCATCATTGTCCTTGAAACGTACCCGTCTTTGTAAATTTAGCCAAAAGATATTACTAGACAGATAAGTTGTAATACTGGAGTAATGACATAAGCAAAAATGACTTATGCAAATCAGAAAATGCTTAAATAAGCTAGTAGGCAGTAGTCAAAGAAGTGGAGCTCAACTTAACTCAAAAACTCAAAAATGCAATCAAAAGTGGCATGAGGGTGTATTTTTCTATTTATTTTTTACATGTTTTCGGAAATGTTTTATGCTTCCCTCTGTAAATGGTAAAAAAACAAACTCTCAACAAAACTGACTGGATGTCTGACAACTACACAGAAATACATTTGACCTTGCCATCAAGGTTCGCTTACAATAGGCCATTTAACTGGCTAATCAAAGGGGTGGGATGTTTTGAAAAAGATGAGAGACACCTCCTGATAATTAAGCAATCTCTGATTAACTCCCATTGGGATGCCCACTATTCACCCCTGAGTACTCTCTCTGTCCTTCCGCTCATGGTTCCTCGGCTCCAATCAGCCACACGCAGAACATCTCCTTGTTTCCTCTGACCTCTGACAGTTCACAGCAGGCTGCACCTTTGGACAGAGTGTTGCAGCACTTGTAAAAAGACCAGCTGAAAACTGCATCAGCTTAGCAATGCTGTTTGCTTAAAGGGATAGTTCACCCAAAAATGAAAATTTTGTTCATATACTCGCCCTCCACTTATTCCAAACCTGTAAGAGTTTATGTCTACTTTTGAGCACAAAAAAGAATGTGGGTAACCAAACAGTTGCTGGTAGTTTTTTTTTTTTTTTTTTTTTGTGTGTGTTTTTTTGTTTGTTTGTTTGTTTTTTTTACACTATGGAAGCAAATGGAAGTAAAAATATTTTCCTTTGTGTTCAACTGAAGATAGAAGGTCATACAGGTTTGGAACAATTTGAGGGTAAGTAAATAATGACAGAATTTTCATTTTTGGGTGAATTATTAACCAATTAGGTTTTTGTTTTGTTTTAAGTGCACTCTGTCAATTATTGCAGTTAATATACTTCATTGTTCACAATATTCTGTATTGGCTACATGTTCACACTGCATCTGTGACACACATACACACAGATCTGTGTTTTTTTTTTTTTTTGGTAAAAAAAATACTGAATCTTATAGTTTCAATTACAATATGGGCTATTATTATTATTATTATTATTATTATTATTATTTATTTTTTTTAATTAATTTATTATGAGTTATTTATTTTTTAGTATTATTATTATTTTTTACAGATGTACAATGTTCTATGTGACTAGTCTGATCAGAATAAGTTCATTTTCATAATTTACATTTTTACATCAGTTTAAATAGTTTAACATTCATCATTATCACACAGACTTTTTGATCTTTGAAACTCTTTTTGAATTACACTATATAAACTACACAGGGATGCTTTGCCTTTTGCTTAAAATAACTGTTACTTGCTCTTAAGAATGTTATAGAAGTTAATCTTTCTGAATAGAAGTTGAAGGTACTGCATATACTGTATGTAAAACTGGAAATCTAAAGTTCTTCTATTTTCATATATCATAGTTTATATATAACATAAGTATTAGTTGGAACTAATGATTTAATTAACTAATGAACTAAGAATTTGAGTAGAAAATTGGAAGTGAGCTTGAGTGAGATTGTAATTACACCTTTTAAAATTACTGCATTGCAAAATAGATTGCTTAAGATGTTAGCTTTGCGTTATAATCTTATTTATACATTTCTAATGATTTGCACACAGAGCTATCTATCCCATTCAGTCTACACAGTGAACAGGATAACATCTACCAAGGTGTCTTCGTATCTTGCTATAGACAAGCTATGGCAAAGAGTCACTCCTCAGAACCCATCTTATCACATTTTACACTAAAAAGCATTTCATGAGCATGGTGTTAGGAAGCAGCTACGTTTAGTTCTGACACTCACGAGTAGCAGCAGTCTGACAGCGGCCATAGAGCAACCAAAGGGCAGCGGAGATCCCTTGATAACAGCATGTATTGGGTTGATGCTTGCTTGACATTCTCCCGCTGCATAATGATATCAGGCGGTGTTTCCTACTATTTGCTGCGTGGCAGTTTCAGCCTTCATGTCAGTTGGCACTGGCTATTTGTTGCAATGCCAGAGGTGCAACTAAAAGGATGTGACAGCAAAGCCTTGGTGTAATTTCACACTGCATTTTAGATATGTTTGCAGCTAGGAACCTTCAAATGACATTAAAATCCTACAGTAGCTCAGAAGTGAGCTTTATTAGAGAACATGTTTTGGTTTTGGGCTATGTTAATAGTATGGCTAATTACATTAGCACTCATTTTCAAATTAGAAGCACTGCAAATTATGCATGATTAATTGATGCACATTATTCCATATTCCAAATAATTGTTTTGTTTGCGATATTTCATCAAAACTTGCTCATACATATAAAAAAATTACCTTTCCACTACTGTGCGTGTATTACTTTTATTTGTATGTCACATTGCATAGGCTGAGACTTTGGCTGAATCTACAGACCTTTTGGTGGTGTCTTTTTTTTCTCCAGACTTGTCATGATTCATTTATGCTATTTATTGCAGGATATCTCTCTTTGGAGGGCTTTCAGACTTATCCTTAGTCATATTTACTTTCCTAAAATCCTTTAATTTGTCTGTTCACTCCCTGCCTCAGGCCTTTGAAAATTTAATGAATCCATTATAATGCATCTGTAATATTTCTGAGTAAATGCTCTGATGTCTTGCTCATTGCTCACCTACTCAGCTCTTCTTTACTTTAAAAGTGGTGCATAGACAGAAAGCACCAGTTTTACTAGCTGCATTTCATGTCTTGTGGTAGAAAGCAAGAAGCCATGATTCAGAAAATAATATTGAAAATAACAGTGGAGGGAAAACTGTTGTTGTTGACATCAAGACCTTTACTTTCATTTTACTTGGTACAACTAAAATTGGTGCAATTTCAGACTACATGTGTCATAATTGTCAGAGCATCCAACTACAAAATTGCTTTATATGTCAACAGTACAAAAAAAGCAATGAGATTATTTCAGAATTCAGATGTCTGTACTGATATGCTGGGCAGACATGATTGGAAAAAAATGTAACATGCAAAGAATTTAAAATCATCTGTGCATATATGTAAACCATCAAAAATTTGTATGTGTGTGTGTGTTCATGCACATCCATAAAAGTACCCCAAACATTATCATATCTTAACGTATTGTTAGCAGCTTAGTTGAGAGTGTAACATCTGTAGTATCCAAAAATAGACAGCACTTAAGAGAATTAAAAACAAATCTTCTAATACATAATCTAGTTGGGGTTATTCTGTCATTGCATTAAGATCGCTATAATGAGCCCACATACAGGTTAACAGATGTGCGCAAACGATTGTGCTGGTGGCACGCACACGACCATTTGGCCTCCGTCACATACAAACATCCACCCCCTGTCTGGGCAGTTACAAATGAATGACACGGTGTAAATATCCATTAAGGTACTGCAAAACTCCTAGTGTCCACTCTGCACTTTATGTAACCAGTTTTTAAGCTTTAGATGAAAATTAAAATGCTGTGTTGGCAGTGTTCAACAAGAAAACATACTGTATATTAAAAGATCTTATATAATAGATAAAAACACTCATTTTTTTCAATTACAGGGGAAAAACGGAGGGAGAGGCCACTTCTGGCCCATGAGTGCACAACTCACAATGTTTCCATACCAAATTCAGCTGCCGTTCTTGAGTCGTATCTGGCCAAGGCAAGACTGTAATTAGGGAACTAAATGCTGCACTAAGTCAGAATGTGGTTTTGCAAGCATTTCCAAGGGACAACCAGTCTTGTGGTCTGTGGTTTTTATCATCAAATGCAAATTGCACAGTTGAGGAGGAGTGGCGCTGACTCACAGGCTTCATAAGGTCCAGGAAGCTGCTCGGCTTGAACATTCATGTGGTGCAATATGTCAGAAGCAACATATTCATGTCTTTTCCAGATTGTGGATGTGCCATTAAAAACACGACGGCAAGGCTATAATTTACAAGATCACTGCCCTCTCTCTTTCTTTGCCTTTAAAAAAAAGGATATTTTGAAAGCATGCCAACAACAAGGAAGGAAAAGTTAGGCCATGGTGTAAAGAAGGACAAAATACCAAAACAAATATATACTAGAGAAAACAAATATACACTAGGATTTCCATAATAAGCTCCTTTTATAGTAAGATGTGTAAATATTTACTGCTGTTTAATTTACTTCCATGGTATTTCGGTGGTTTTTCTTTTCGTGTTTCACAGAGAAACACACGTTGTTCTTTTCCCTTTAGATTAAACATGCAGTTGACCTAAAAATGTGTCACATATTATCTGTGTCTGTGTTTCCCAATGTTTCCATTTTCATCTTATTTTGTATATTTCCAGTGGCTGAGTTTGCTTCTGTAGTTACCAATTGTGCACACCTGTTTCTTGTTTAGTTCTCACTATTCTGTATATTTATAGCCCTGTGTTTCAGTTGACTTTAGTCTGGTATTGTCTTGATGATTTTTTTAAGATGCTGTTGTGCTGTGATTTTTGCGGTGGATTCCTGTTTTACAGAGTTTTTGTTAATACAGTACCGCATGTGATTAGATCCTTACCTCACTGGACCTTCCTCTGTCGCTGGTTCCGGTCGACAATGATGACTCCCTGGTTCTGTCCGGTTCCCTGGCCCTTCCTTTTTCCACTGGTTCTGGTTGACATGGATGATTCCCTGGTTCCGTCCAGTTCCTTGGACCTTTCCTCTCTGACTGGTTCTGCTTATAATGGATAACTCTCTGGTTCTGTCCAGTTCCAGCCCTTCCTCCTCTGCTGGTTCTACCCAGAATGGATTACTCCCTGGTTCCAACTAGGTCCATAGCCCTTCTTCCTCCACTGACTCCACCAGGACTCTCCTGACTTCTTTGTCCTGCTCCTGGACACTTCCGGCCCTCTGACTCCATGTTAACTAACCCTCTGACTCCCTGACTGGTCCCTGTGATCCCTTGGATCCACCATGGTCATTGATCCTTCCAGTTCCACCATAGTCACCCAATCCTTCCAATCTCACCTTGGCTTCACCTTTAACTTCTGGGCCTTCAGGTTTGCCTTGGCCCTTCACCTCCTTGGCTCCACCAGGGTCCTCCATCCTTTTGGTCCCACCAACTCCACTCCAATCTTCCAGTCCCCAGGCTTTAACTTGGTCCTCTGATCTTCTGGCTCCATCATTGCCCTCTCTCTTTCCCCTCTTTTAAAAAAAGGGATAATTTTTAGTTTTTGCAAGCATGCCAACAACAAGGAAGGAAAAGTTAGGCCAATGGTGTAAAAATACCAAAACAAATATATACTAGAGAAAACAAACATACACTAGCATTTCCATAATAAGCTCCTTTTATAGTAAGTTTTTTTAATATATATATATATATATATATAGTAAGATTACTGCTGGTTAATTTACTACCATGGTACCCATCCAGTTCCCTGGCCCTTCCTCTACCACTGGTTCTGCTCGACATGGATAACATCTTGGTTCCACCCGGTTCCCTGACCCTTCCTCTTCCACTGGTTCCGGTAGACATAGATAACTCCCTGGTTCCGTCCAATTCCCTGGCTCCCTGGTTCCCTGTCACCGGCTCTAACTTGGTCCTTTGATCCCATGGTGTCGCTTTGGTCCTGTGTTCCTCTGGCTCTGCCCTGGTCTTCCGAATATGACATACTGTACAGTATTTGTTTCTCAAAAGACTCTTAAGTTGATGTCTTCTTGAACTCTTTGCATTTGCTTTCCATTGATTCCATTTTCAGTTCCTGTGAGTATTTCCAGTAGATAAGTCTTTGCACCAATGACCATATCACATATAGCATTGTGAATAAATCTACCAGTCTTAAAATAGGTCCCTATAAGTTTTTGTCCTTTTTGCAGCTTGGCAGTATAAATCATTATCCTTTTTTCCCCGTTGTTTGGAAAAGAGCAAAACTTTCTGCCTAACACCTCCTTTTGTGTTTCATAGAAGAACGAAAATAATACAGAAATGAGAGCATGATGGCAACATTTTCTTTCTTTTAAGGGTCAGTAAGGGGGATATATTTATTTGCAGGAGGACACAGGACTTATGTCCACATACTGTTGATCATGTTATGGTGACTTCTCAAGTTGTTAGAGAGAAACACTCTTACACTGATCACAGGATGCAATTTTGTTAATACTGTCATTTTTGTCATTTCTGTCATTCAGGAGCTTTGCTTTGACTTTATCTGTCGTATTCGTACTGTTTCCTTTTGAAAGTGACATCTTTGTGAGCAGTCCTTCATGCGTCACTATACTAGGGCAATGGCAATGAACCTTTTTATTTATTTATTTGTTTATTTTTTGCCAGTGGCACTGAACCTAATATGACCGCATATGCACTTCATGTAGACTTTTCTATAGAGGTCTGCACAGTACTGTTTTCTTCTATCCCACTCCGACATAATTTTACCTTCCGTCTGTTTATTCCCAGGTTATAATGATCTTCTTCCTGATCTTCATTTGTTCTGCTCTGCCGCCTGTATTTTTGGTAAATTATTATTTTTTATGACAGGTTAAAATTGATTTGTTGATTTGTTTTTCAGCTAAATAATGGTGTGACTTCAAATAAATCTTATAAACCATGAATAACCATAATAAAACCTGCATATACAGTGGTGTGAAAAATTGTTGGGCCCCTTCCTGATTTTTTATTTTTTTTTGCATGTTTGTCACACTTTAATGTTTCAGATCATCAAACAAATTTAAATATTAATCAAAGATAACACAAGTAAACACAACATGCAGTTTTTAAATGAAGTT
Organism: Spinibarbus caldwelli; assembly: GCA_039654775.1. Taxonomy (NCBI): domain Eukaryota; kingdom Metazoa; phylum Chordata; class Actinopteri; order Cypriniformes; family Cyprinidae; genus Spinibarbus; species Spinibarbus caldwelli. The sequence continues at coordinate 3,670,916 of CM077235.1, read as the reverse complement.
TTTTATTATGAAGGGAAAACAAAATCCAAACCCACATGGCCCTGTGTGAAAAAGTGCTTGCCCCCTAAACCTAATAACTGGTTGGCCCACCCTTAGCAGCAACAACTGCAATCAAGCGTTTGCGATAATTTGCAGTGAGTCTGTTACAACGCTGTGGAGGAATTTTGGCCCATTCATCTTTGCAGAATTGTTGTAATTCAGCCACATTGGAGGGTTTTCAAGCATGAACCGCCTTTTTAAGGTCATGCCACAGCATCTCAATAGGATTCAGGTCAGGACTTTGACTAGGCCACTCCAAAGTCTTCATTTTGTTTTTTCTTCAGCCATTCAGAGGTGAACTTGCTGGTGTGTTTTGGATCATTGTCCTGCTGCAGAACCTAAGTTCACTTCAGCTTGAGGTCACGAACAGATGGCCGGACATTGTCCTTCAGGATTTTTTGATAGACAGCAGAATTCTTGGTTTCATTTATCACAGCAAGTCTTCCAGGTCCTGAAGCAGCAAAACAGCCGCATACCATCCCACTATCACCACCATATTTTACTGTTAGTATGATGTTCTTTTTCTGAAATGCTGTGTTACTTTTACGCCAGATGTAATGGGACACACACCTTCCAAAAAGTTCAACTTTTGTCTCCTCAGTCCACAGAGTATTTTCCCAAAAGTCTTGGGGATCATCAAGATGTTTTCTGGCAAAACTGAGACGTTCTTTTTTCTCAAAGATGAGTGGGCCAAAATTCCTCCACAGCGATGTAACAGACTCATTGCAAATTATTGCAAACGCTTGAATGCAGTTGTTGCTGCTAAGGGTGGCCCAACCAGTTATTAGGTTTAGGGGGCAAACACTTTTTCACAAAGGGCCATGTGGATTTGGATTTTGTTTTCCCTTCATAAAAAAAAAACCTTCATTTAAAAGCTGCATGTTGTGTTTACTTGTGTTATATTTGATTAATATGTAAATTTGTTTGATGATCTGAAACATTAAAGTGTGACAAACATGCAAAAAAATAAAAAATCAGAAAGGGGGCAAACAATTTTTCACACCACTGTACATGTATTATATGAATGCAATACATGTAAAACACTACTGTCTTGTGTCTTTTCCATGTTCTGTGTGCAAAGGAGTGAACAGAAGTTTGTTCATAGCATTCACACATACATGTATGTGCACAAATACTGTATATACATGCATATTTTTGCACTGTAAACAGAAATGCAAGGGGAGAAATTATTCATTATTTCATTGCATTTGACATTCTGACTTCTTTTGAAATGGAAAATATGGACATTATAGTGGCAGATTGTGCATCAATGAATTGAATAAAACCAGAGCAGTCCGGTGGAAACTTACATTTTCCCAGATTGCAACACACCTGGACTGATTTAGTCCATTCCTCTGTTGTGTTGTCAGTGATGATTTGTTGATGCAGTTGTCATGCTGTTGTTTGGTATGACCATATTTACCATGTGTTGCTCCTGCTCTGCTATGAATAACTGTTTTCTTCCTCCAGAGAAGGGTCATCTTGCAATTCTGCAAAAACATGATGAATGGTTAGGGTTCAAGATTTCTTTCAGTATGCAATGAAGTGTTATGGTAGTGCAGTTAGTGCTGCAGTACTGTAAATACAGCAGCAAAGTATAAAAGATAAGTTTACTTACCTGTTCTCATTTTGGGATAACACTGACTATAGTGTAGTGGCTTAAATTAAGCTGGATTCTGTGCCCAGTCTCCTTAAAAACTCAAATTATGGTTGACCTGATGGTCAATACCTTTGTTCTCTTCTTGTCCCACTCTTCTTTGTCGTCATCCCCCTCTTATTTCACTCTTTTTCTTCTTACTCTGTCTCCAATTGTTGTTCAATCCAAGAAAGCCAGCCTGAAGCCTATTCATAGTGCTCAAACTCTGATTTCTAAGCAAACAAATTAGCGTTTTTGCACATGAAACACAAGAACTGTAAGTTTTGAGTCATGTATCTGATGTAGAGAACTGAGTTTGTTTTGCAATTTCAAACTGAGTTTAAAGCAGATAACGTGCTTGCATTTTTGCAGACTTCATCTGAAGATTAGGTACATGAATGAATGGTTTGACTGAGTGGACCTCAAGTACCACTTTTATTGTGTAAGGAATTTTTAAAAACTGTAATTTTCAGTTTCAGAACATAAAATAATATGTCTCATGACTCTCTGGCTGATTGTTTTCTTTCCATTGTTCTGGGAAAGCTTGAACAAAAATTGCCGATGACCACACTAAAGTCAACTCAGCAGCAAATATCTGCTTCATTACTGCCAAAAACTGAAGGCCGCAAATATTGTGTACATAGTTTGCTTCTCAGAAATGATGACAAACAAAACATCTTGGAACCTAACTGCGTTTGCCCGTAGTGGTGATGCAAAATCTTGACCACTGCTTGGTTTGGTGTGGCTAACGTGAACAGTGCTGCCATGTTCTGTTGCTAAGACTGAGCTATAGCCAAAAACCCTCTCCGCCGGCCACACAGAAATGGTTACTGACACTGGGAAATGCACTAAAATGTGCTGCATCTCCAGCATTAAAACATTATGATTTCCAGATCCTGGAATTATGCAATTATTTAAAATTTGATGCTTTGATGCTTAAACATTCACACTATCGCTACTTTCATAAAGACACCATAGTAATCAGTTACCACACAAATACCATAGGTACAGTTTGTTGAAGAGAGGTAAGCTGTTACTGAAAGAGGGAGTTGAAAATCTATAGACCAGAATATCTTTGGAGGTGCACTTTTTAATTATTAGAGCCAGCAATCAACCATCAAAACATATTAACAACCATCCAAATGCCAGGGAAACTTTTACATGGGCAAGTACCCTCACATTTCCTTCAAAAATATGTTACTACTATAAAACCATAATAAATGAAAACCATAATGTCTTTTTTATTTTATTTTTTTTTCTTACCACAGTTACTACAGTTTTGTTGTAGTAACAATCACTGTTGCAATCATATTATTTTGGTGGAAACTGTGGTTACTATGGTACATTTTTGTGAGGGTAACCTAATATAAATCAGTATGTGGGTAGTTGACACATAACATGTCCGTTGACTTTTTTCATCAATATCACATTTTAGCCTAATACATAGGAGAATATATACATGTATATCAATATAAGGGAAACATGGCTTTAGATTAGGGAATACTAATCACTATTAACTACAGTAGTTGATTATTACTAGCATATTGGCTGTTTATTAGTACTTATAAAGCACATATTGTATATGTGTATTATATCCTCATTTGTAGTAACAGTATAAAAATAGTTACTGTTTTGCAGTATTTTTTTATCCTTTTTGTCCCCTCACTAGTTCATGTCAGTGACAAATTCATTTTTAAATGTACAAATAATCCATTTTATCTATCAATTAAAAAAAAAAAAAAAATACATGCACGGTAATCATTAAAGAATTGTTGCAAGATGCTTAAAATTGCATTGCAATACAATTTTCCTTGCACACTTTTCAACAAAATAGTACATTGTTTTCCATTGGTTAAAATGACCAATAGTCTGTAGGATGTTTCCCACTAAAAGAAATTTAGGCAAAATTTTGAAATCCAAACATGAATATTTACATTTTTGGGCTCTTTTTAAACATATTTCCAAAAATTAGAATTTTACATAGGTTTTCATAGCTTGTTGAAGACTAATATGCATTGCCTATTGCCCTTTTAGTGCCTATGTTTGTTAAAATATAAAAAAAAACATAATTCTTTCGGTGCAATTTTACATCATCAAACAAAAATTCACAAGATATGTATGTAATATTTTGAACGAAAACAAGACATTCAGACTTTATACATTCATTAAAAATATTTATTTAAATGTTTATTTTAGTGATTACTGTCATGTTTGTTGTGTGACTCTTATGTTTGAATTTTCAAGAACTCTTAATTTGCATTTTGTTCCATTGTTGTATTGGTCTCATTTCCTGTGTTTGATCTGTTTCCTTGCTTATGTTCAACTGTGTCGTGTTTACTTCGTCCCTTACTGTGCATATTATAGTCTGTGTTTCAGTTGTGCCTTGTAGTGATGGGGGGAACCTTATGTCTTATACGTTTGATATGGCTAGTATACTGTGATGCTGTGGATTTTGGTTCTGGACCTTCTGAATTTGGCTTTCATTAATAAACAAGCTGTATTTAGAGCCATGCCTCAACTATTTCTCTACAACACGTTACAATCACATTATTACTTTTATGATGCCACTGAGTAAATACTGCTATAAATAATAACTTAATGAGGTATGACAGCATGAGGATCTGCAGAAACTATATTTGTGTTCGTATTAACAAGTCAAGCGCAGTCAGCAGCCTATTCATAAAATCATAAAGTGACACAGTGCCAAGCTGGATCCTCTACTCTCTTAAGCCTAAATACAGTAAACTCAATATTAGTTGAGGTATTTCCTTGAAAAGACACATTCGTTTTTTGAGATGGTGTCATGTGCAAAAAACCTTGTGTATTTATACCCTGTGTATTTTTCTCGTTTTCTTCCTGGACTGCCTCCAGCGCTGTTTAACAAAAAGAAGACTGTTTTGAATGAAATGCTATAAATTCGAATATCTTAGCTTCCCCCTTGACTCTAATGTTAACTTTGGTGGCTGGGAGTCAAGCCAATGGAGAGGGAACAGTTTTCAGAAATAATTGTGAGGCGCAGTCTAATTACTTGTGATCTGCCTCTAGGGAAAGCTTAAACCCGAATTATGCTCAGTATCTTGATAGAGCGGTAAAGATGATCAGTATCCTGCCAGTTATTGTGTGTTGTTTGCCAGCCTCATTGGCCTCACAATCGGAGGTCTGTTTAGCGTAATTGTGGAACACCTCGCAGCCAATGGGTTATTTCTATATCTCTGCAGGACCTGCATTGTGATCTGATTCAATTTAATATTATTTGAGTAATGTAGCTATGAATGGCATCAGGATGATATACAGCCGATTGAATTAGGCTCAAGAATGCTGTCAACGAGATGAGTTGCTGACTGCTTGTTACTCTTGAGGAAGCAGCAGTTGACGTGTAGTAAATGAGGTCGGACTCATGTGATCCTGTAACATAAAGCCACACCGTGTATCTTGACAAAGCATCTTGTTTTCGTTAGCTCTGGCCTTGAACGTATTTTGTTTTGACAGGCCTACCCAGGTGACCAGTCGCACCCAGATACACCAAATGATAACTGTTATGACTCCTTCAAAATATACAAACTAGGAGACAGACAATGGGTGAATTCACAAACAGGAAAAATGGGACTGTGGTGACATTTATGTGAAGTGATATTATATTGGTTCTTGCATGTTTTATGAACGTGAATCTGGTGATGTTTTATTACGATAACAGTTTATTTAAAGGACCAATTCTTACTATTAACTATTAGCATGCATATTACTGGCATATTTGCTGTTTATTAGTACTTATAAAGCACATATTAATATCTTATTCTGCATGAACATATTCTAGATCCCTTAATCCACCCCATACCTAAACATAACAACTACCTTACTAACTATTAATAAGCAGCAATTTAGGAGTTTATCAAGGCAAACGTCATAGTTAGTAGTTAGTTAATAGTGAGACTTGGACCTTGAAATAAAGTGTGACCTTTATTACATGTGTTGTTGTACATATCATGAAAGTTTGTAAATGAAATATCCAGTGAGACATTAACTACTTCTTTTGCCTCAATAAACTCATAATTTGCTGCTTATTAATAGTTAGTAGGGTAGTTGTTAAGTTTAGGTATTGGGTAGGATTAGGGATGTAGAATATGGTCTTGCAGAATATGTGATTTATAAGCACTAATAAACAGCCAGTATGTTAATAATAGGCATGCTAATAAGCAACTAGTTTATGGTGAGAATTGGTCCCTATACTAAAGTGTTACCCTAAAGCTAATGGTTTATCGCATTTGAAAATAATGTACTAAAGTAAACACGACATTAAAAAAAAGAAAGAAAATAAAATAAATAAATAAAAACATTTGTTTAAGCAACCATGCCATTTTCGCTTGCTTCTAGAAGTCTTAAAACTCTTTTATTGTGACGTGTCAAAATCAATATTATGTCTATGATCAAGGTAAGATGGGAAAAGAAGCCTTCATTTTATTCTCTTTATCATAAATGACAACAACTCATTTGTGAGATTTAGTGTTTGTTTACACAACAACAATGTACTAAAAATGGAAAAAGTTTTTCCTTTGCATTTTTGAAAAGATTCGCGTACAGGCAACATCATCAAAATGATCCCCGTTCACACAGATCTGCGAAAACGACTAAAAACACTGTATTATGGCAGGCCAGTAGTTGGTGATGTATTCTTGTTAATGCGGGATCTGTGGATACATCAATGTTTTTAGATTTGTGGAGTAAAAAATAGTTTTTTTTTTATTTTAAAATGAAAATATTACCTCAATATTGGTGCAGAGTGGCATGTTGTTATTAGTGTTATTATTTTTAACTGTAATACTAAATAATATTCAATAATTCCGTGCAGAGATGTTCATGAGTCTTTAACTTGGAGTCCGAGTCGAGTCTGAGTCAAGTCTGAAGTCTTTGTCACTGGAGTCTGAGTCAAGTCTCGAGTTTTTGGTCACGAGTCCGAGTCGAGTCTCAAGTCATTTAATGGCTCGCTAAAAAAATCCCATTCATAATCCTCATGTATTGAAATCTTCCTATTTACGAAGCTGTTTTATAGGCTATAGATATGATCTATGATCGTTTTTTTTTTTTTTTTTTTTTTTTAAAGAGGTGTTAAGGTGTAAAGTTAATGTACATCCAGTCTGTTACTTATGTTTTAATCCATTCCCATGTTCTAAACAGTTTTTCTGTAATCAAATTCTAAGTCCTATCTACCATAACAAATAAGGAAATATATGACACAGATATTACAAAACCATACAAATCAAGTATTTCTTTTTGATAAAAGTCAGGGGTATTCAATTAAAGTTCCAAGAGGCACGGCCTCTATATTTTCTTCCAAGTAGAGGTCTGGACAAAAAAAAAAATTTTTTTACATGTATTGTACTTTTACCTTTAGATACATGCGAGGCCATGTGACAAAAAACACTGTTTCTGTTCAGGGTTTTCCTCCTAAAATCTATACTATTTAAATATATTATAAGCATTATCTACTAAAAATGTCTACAATAATCAAAACATTCTCATCTTGAGCAGAAAAGAAAGATAACGTACTCGGTTACTTTCGTAACCTCGGTTCCCTTAGATTACTGATTACCGAGTACTGCGTTGTAAGATGCTTGTATGGGAAAAAGTCCTTTTTTCCTCTTCAACTGAAGCCTTTTCAATCACGCAGTGAAACTGCACGTCCATTGGTTCATGCAGTGCTATAAAAACGAACCAATGGCTCGGCGGCAGCGACAAGCGAGCCTATGGCTGAGCAGCCCGCCATAGCCCGCCAAAACGGGCGGGGACTGTGGCTATATAAGCGGCCGCTTCGCCGCCACATCTCAGATTTCTTCAAATGAAGCAACTGAGGCGTGTAGCTCATAGCACGGCCAGGAACACAGTACTCGTTCCCATATCTAAGGGAACCGAGGTTACAAAAGTAACCGAGTACGTTCCCTGTCGATATTTTCACTCGTACTGTGTCGTAAGACGCTTGTATGGGAACCAGTACAATCACGCCGTGTTATGATGGGGAACGACTCAAAACCAAGACTCCCATGGTAGAAGACCCAGGGGAGTCAATGGAATACACCAAGCACAGGCTGAGCCATCAGGGTCATCTGTGGCCTGGGTGTCGTCCCCTATAGTTTATACCTGGTATCCATATAATATGGACCGTCCAGGTGAAGGAGGGACTTGAACAATGCTGGTCAAGTGAACCCATAAGACTGCTAAACTAGCCGGAGGCGGCAAAATAAGCAGAAAGGACTCTGGCCTGTAAGGCAGGGACGTCCAGGACGGCGAGGACCAGCCGGCCGCCTCACAAATTTCCGAAATGGACACCCCGCTGGACCATGCCCAGGAAAAGGCGATGCCTCTGGTGGAATGGGCTCTGACTCCAATGGGGCACTGCAAGCCCAAGGAGGAGTATGCTAGGGTGATAGCATCCACTAACCACCTGGAAATTCTTTGCTTCGTAACAGGGTGACCTTTAGCGCGGTTACTGAAGCTGACAAAAAGCTGTTCTGATCTCCTGTATGAGGCAGAACGCTCAATGTACACTCTCGCGGGGTGGTCCGGTGGTAGCGAGACTCGGGCCCCTCCTCTTTCTGCCTGGCTGTTCAGGAGGACTTCTGAGGCGCAGGATCCAGGGCTATCTTGGGCCAGGGTCCTTGGCGCTTCGGGAAGGGGTAACGTCTCGCAGCGCGGGAACGTCCTCTATCCTGCCGATCCTTAGGGGGACTGGGTTCGGGGGTGACTGACGTTGGCTTGGAGGGCTGCTGAGTCAGCGCAGATTTGGGGCGACTGGCAGCAGCAGAGGAACTGGAGCGCTTTGGGAGGAAGTGTCACATCGCCTGAGATGACTTCTGAGCCTCCGTGAACTGCTCCGCGAATCCTTCCACTGCCGGCCAGAACAGGCTGTTGGCTGAGACTGGAGCGTCAAGAAAGGGGACCTTATCCGCCTCCTTCATCTCCGTCAGGGTGAGCCACAGATGGCGTTCTAACACCACCAGGTTGGCCTTGGTTGCGCGTAGGGCCAGGTCCGTTGCGCTACTCAGGTCCCTGAGTGAAGCCGCATCAAGACCGGCCTCCTCGCTGGCGAGCATCTTGGCCTGAAAGACCTGGAGGACCGCCATCGAGTGCAACGCTGAAGCCGCTTGTCCAGCCACCGAGTAGGCACGTCCAGCGAGTGCAGAAGTAGCTCTGCACGGCTTGGACGGATGGTTTGCCCTCGCCTTCCATTCGATCGCTGTGGGCGGGCAGAGATGCGCGCCACGGATTCATCCAGAGGGGGCAGGTGCTCGTATCCCTTCTCTTCGGCGCCGTCAACGGAGGAGAGGGCGGAGGAAGCAGAAGGTCTAATGCGAGACGAGTTAGTGAGCTCGTTGTGGACTTCTGGGAAGAAGGGGGATGACCGTTGGCGGGGGGCCTGCTGGCACCCCGGAAGAAATCACTCATCCAGCCTGCTGCGCGAGGGCTCCTGAGGCGGAGACCACTCGAGCCCGAGCTCACCGACAGCCTTTGTCATAATTTGGACGAGCTCCTCGTCCGTTTTGGGCCTGCGCTGCGAGAGGAAGACGGCGGCAAGAGGGCGGGGTCAGAAAACGAGCCCGAAAACTCCTCCGCATCAGACGCTGCCAGGGAAAGGCTGTCCATCTGGTCGTCACTCGCACCGAACGAGATCATGTCGCTCGCAGCTGCAGAGGGACGCTGATCGGGCTGGGTGAAACAGACGGGAGAAACCTCTCTCTGTGGTGACGGCGAGGCACGCGGGCACTGAGCCGACGTGAGCTCACTCGTCTCCGGCCACTCAATTCCTCTGCCCCGCTGTTTTTTCCTCGCAGGTCCCTGGGAGGAAGAAAATGGGAGGGCGCGAGGGGCGGAGTCGTTCTCTGAAAAGAAAGCGATCCGAGAGCGCAGAGAGGCAAGACTGAAAGACTCGCAGTGCGAGCAATCAGTCACGCTGAGCGCAGCGTCAGCATGGGATTTCCCCAAACATGACACGCACTCAGCGTGACCATCATCAGTGTGCAGGGGAGCCCTGCACGTCTTACAATGATGGCGCGGCATTTGAAACAACGCCGAATTTGTTCTTTTTGTGAGGCTCTGTCGCCGGATGGCGGCAGGGGATAGACCAGGAAACAGCAAAGCTGCAAGGTCCAATCCAGCTGCTGAGGCGTTTCTACGGTGAAGTCGGCGTCAGCGAAGAGTCAGCGAGGAAGAATCTTCGTCGCTGAAGAGAAGAAATCTGAGATGTGGCGGCGAAGCGGCCGCTTGTATAGCCACAGTCCCCGCCCGTTTTGGCGGGCTATGGCGGGCTGCTCAGCCATAGGCTCGCTCGTCGCCGCCGCCAAGCCATTGGTTCGTTTTTATAGCACTGCACGAACCAATGGACGTGCAGTTTCACTGCGTGATTGAAAAGGCTTCAGTTTAAGAGGAAAAAAGGAGTTTTTCCCATACAAGCGTCTTACGACGCAGTACGAGTGAAAATATCGACAGGGAACCAGCAGTTTCAAAGTTTAAGTTCTATCCTAGCCATCTAACAACAATTTTCCCAATTATAATTACATGATTCTTTTGAAATGTTCTTAGCCTACAGATTAATAATGCTAAATGTAGATCAGAAACGTCTTGTCACATCTGGTTTGAACAGTCAGAGTCATAGGTTATTGAGAGATAAATAGATAGTAAGAAAAATAACTAGATTTGCAGCATTGTTTCTGTCATCCGCAGCTCTGTGTTAGTCCGAGTCACTAACTCGAGTGCCCATCTCTGATTCCGTGTGAAGATGTACATTTCAGACATCTTCAGTATTCATTAAAACTGAATTTAAACATTCAGTTGGAATTCACTGTGTAGCTGTTAAGGCATATTCTCAATTAAATTATGGATAATTAAATATGTTTGTGTTCATATGCCTGTATATAAATCACAGAATAAATTTAACTTCCAGATTAATCTCTTTTCATTGAGATATTTGGGGTTATTCAGTTATTCGATTAAATTGTCAAAACTATTTTAAATCCCAGTGGTAAGATGGCCTCTTAAATTTTATGCCATGACAACTAAATTAGCAAATGTTTCAGTTTATTTCCTATAATAACACATTGGTTACATGCTAAACTTATAACAAAAATATGTTACAGTTTAAAAGTAAATGCACATTGTTCTTAAGGCAGGCATAAATCTTACCCTAAATGTCTCTTTATTTGCTATTTTGCTAAATGTAGATTTGATGAAACGTGTTGGTTGTGTCCTGTTTTTCACTAACCTCTGCATAACGTTACGTCAATACTGAGCAAATTTATATCTTGGTCTTCTATCCTTAGCTGTTTGGATTGGATTCTGGAATATTCTATATTCCCCCATCTAGAACACCAAACAAGTTGTGTCTATCCTGTGTTTGCTTGTGGCAAAATGTTGTTCCATTTGTGGTTGTTTACTGTGTGTAGCCATACATGTCTTTCCTCTGTACACCCTTTCAGTTCCCAAAATATGACTTCCCTTTACCTCCATACTTGAGAAAAGAGAAAATATTGATGGATAGAATATTACGGTTACAGATGCTGCCACTCAATGGGGTCAGAGATTTAGGCGTCAGAAATCCCCAGCCTGGAAAAACAGGCCTGGAAAGGATGCTGCGAAGGAGACTATGATTGCCACTGTGAAGTAGACAATTTTGGTTGACTGACTGCTATTTACTTTGGATGATTCACATGCGTGTCTAGTCTGTCTGTACTACTTAAGGAGAAAGGAGGAAGTTGGTGGAGCTACTGTAGGGGGATGGTTTTCTTTACTGATCCCTTACTGTCTACTGTCTGTTGTCTGGTGATGGTGTAGTTCCAGCATCCACCAGCAGGGGCGAATGGCTTACTTTGAGCCTTTGCTAGCCCTTACTTCAAACATCTGGCTCTGTTCTGATATGTGACGCCCACTTTTTGTTTTACAATCCAATCATTTCGTTGATGAATATAATCAAGTCTTGTTCAACATTTGTTTTCTTGCAGATAAATGTCCTGTTTCACTTAGAAATAGATCACATTATGGGCTATATTTCTTTTCTTTTTGACTTTAAAGGGTCCTGTTATGCTCTTTTACAAAGTCTTGATTTGGTTTTTGGGTTGTACTAGAATAGGTTTTCATGCTTGATTGTTCCAAAAGCACATTTTACATATTTTACATTATTACAGCACCTCTCTTCCCAGTCTGTCTCAAACACACTGTTTAATTCCTGTTTTGATGAATCCCCTCCTTCCGAAATACGAAATGTGCTCTGATTGGTTAGCTGTCCCTGTGTTTTGTGATTGGCGAACCACTTAGATAGTGTTTTCCGAAACCAGGCCCCGCCCCCTTTTTTGTGTATTTCGTGGGCAGAAATTATTTAAATATGTAAAGCGCCCCTTCTGTGTAAAGCACTTTGAGTACCCAGAAAAGCGCTATATAAATGTAAGGAATTATTATGACTGACATTGTGACTTCAATATCAGGAAGAAGCATGCTACAGTCCAAACAAGCTGTTTGTTGTAGTTCTTGAAAAGTGTTTTCTGTTCAAGAGAATATCTCGTTTTAGAGTAGACCTTGAGCTTTGTAGCCTTGCAGATTGTTTTTTTTTTTTTTATGCTCAAACAGCAACATTACACACTAACTGAAGTTGAAAAAGTGAAAAAGCATAAAAGGACACCTTTAAGGTTATTGAAGCCATTTAATGAACATGGATTTTTCTGCCATTCTTTAGAACATGATGTGATATGTTTTTCGTTTGCATTCAGCTTGGACAGTTCCACTCGTTCTTCTATTGTAATGAGATATCTAGACATATTTTAATATATCTTTTCATATTTTGAAGAATTTGGTTACCAAACAGTTGATGGTAGCCAGTTCCATAGTCAATGGCTACCGTCAACTGTTTGGTTACCAACATTTTTTAAAATATTTTCTTTTGTGTTTAGCAGAAGAAAGAAATGCATACAGGTCTGAAACAACTTGAGGGTTAATAAATGACAGAATTTTCATTTTTGGCTGAATTATTCCTTTAATGACCATATGTTGCAGATTTCTTATATATCCAGTTGAATCTTTTTTTAATGATATTTCCCTTTAACTCTCAGTATGAGATTTTATGAAAATGGATCATATTTCAGGAATTTAAAATCATTCCATTCATGTCCTCTTTTCAAATCCAAGGATATAGATTTTTTTTATTGTCTCTGATTTTTTTACCTTTTTAAAATTTCAGTAAAAAAAAAAAAAGTATTAGACGGTGGTCTCATTATCATATCCAAACACAGCAGTGCACAGTAGAGTCGAGAGTCACTCAACCATTCAGTCATAACATAAAAGACATGCTATTCATGTCATTAATTTTGGATTTTGGCCTGGCCATTTGGAAAATATTGTGATTTAATTTAATGAAACCCTGTCTGGCTACTGTGCTTATACAAGTATAAAATGTTGACTGTCGTGTACTGTGAAAGGTAAATGTTTTCAGACAAAAAAAAAGAAAATGTTGACCTAATGCCTAAATTAGTGCTACTGCATGCATGTCAAACCTTCAGATTTTCATATTTATCCACCTTGATTAATGTCTTAAAGACATGTAAGAATGTCATTTATGTAACTTCTAACTATATTTCTTCATGAATGTCAAATATCAGGTGCAAATGATGCCTCAATTTAGGATACACAGAAAAAAAAAATAAGAGCAACATTTGGATTGCTTTAAACTGCAATCACAATATTGACTCGGATACAAACAGCAATCATGGTCTGACATTACTGATTAAAAATAAAGTGTGTAATTTCTGTATTTTTGGAATGGCAAAAATAACTAATGCTTGCAATGCAATGAAGTTACAGTTACAATTCACTGAATAAACAGCATTGGTTGAGGCAGTTTGCTGTGTTGGGTACATCAGTGTTTTGATAGCTCCACAAAGCCACAGTGTTTAGACTTTCAGGAGAAATCAGCCAACTAACGACTTGCTTCTTGACTCAAATTTTATGCGTAGATAAAAGAAAGTACTGTATCATCCAAAAAATTATATACCATACCTTTGAAGAATGAAAACAAGCCTGCCTTATAATGAAATATTCACTCTCATGAATCAGGATGCGCCCTTCAGCACTTTTTTTGTTCAGGTCTCTCTCAATAGAGTGCAGCAGTACGATTCATCTGCTATAAAAGTCCTATTCGTGTTTTTCATAGATAAAAGTACATCATACTAAGTTCATTGATGGCATTTAAGCACTGTAGACATCACAATTCATATCAAATTTACTGTGCATAATTCTGAAGTGAAATCCACTAATCTAAAAAGTTGCTGTTATCATGGAAATGCTGCTTTACAGTTATGCCTTAAAAGTCTCAATTGTAGAATTTTAAAATACAAATGTAGAAAAATACTGTTTGATTTTGTAAAATACTATAGAAAAGCTAGAGTAAAAATAAAAACTGTTAATGGGTTAATGGTTAAATCCACTTACTATATAGTTGAATCCCCAGTAACACTTTAGAATAGGGAACAGTTATTCACTGTTAACTACGACTTTTCCCTCAATAAATTCCGAATTTGCTGGAATAGTTAGGAAGGTAGTTGTTAAGTTTAGGTAATGGGTAGGATTAGGGATGTAGAATAAGGTCATGTAGAATAAGGCATTAATATGTGCTTAATTACTACTAATACATGGCTAATATTCTAGTAATATGCATGCTAATAAGCAACTAGTTAAGAAACCCTAAAATAAAGTGTTACCGAATCCCCTTACTATATGTGGGGAAAAACTATAATAGAACTTTATATTTAATATAATTTTACAGTAAAATACTGTTAAATGTACCATTTTGGAAAGAAAAAAGAATGTGTTATAATTTATGGAGAAAAACCATAAACCGACACTTCCGGAATTCCCTTTGTGACACTTCACATTTGATGGTATTTTGTTTAAATAATAGTATTTATTAATACTTTTGTTATCAGATATGTATATTAGGGTAATGTAAAACATACATATGTATAATTATGCTACAATGTTGTTGCTAAATGAATATTTATTGCATTGTTTTAATGTCATGTGTAATTATCTTAATTTGTTATTATGGTGGTTGTCAGCATATGTTAAAAGTACAAAACAGAGTTTAGTAGCAGTGTAGCCTCAAGAGGTTGTTGGATTTACATTTTCTTTAAACTACAGTTTTAAACTGTAAAGTTTACAGGTTGTTCTGTAAATATGTTTACTGTAAGTATTTTTACAGAATTATTCTGGCAACCACATCTGGCAGGTTTTTTTCTTCCTCTCTATAAAAGCAGAGACTACAAATCTACTTTTACGCTATGCATATATGCATGCTGCTATTTTTAAAGATATTTAAAATATTTTAGTATGGTATAGTATATACTTTACCAGCAGAGCTGGGTAGATTACTTACAAACTGTAATATGTTACTGATTACAAATTACATTACAAAAATTTTAGTTATTAATGTAACCCATTACATTACACATTCAGTATAGTCACTTGTAGCTTTGTGATGTAGTTTTCCTGCGTCTGTAGTAGTCAGTAGTAGTGGTCAGTAGTCACATGGCATGTACACAGTAAATTTCCCAGTGTTAAATCAACACCGCTTTAGTGTACATGTGGGAACTGGTTCCCATATGTACACCAAGCAGTGTTGATTTAACACTGGAGAATTTACTGTGGATTCGGGTAACAACCTGGCAGCAGATAAGCAAGAGTCATCATGAGAAAGAGATGACAGATTTCAAATCACCAGCCAAGCAAGTGCCATTGAGATCAATTTGAAGGCTAATGGATAGTTTTGGTCCAGGAATTATATTGACCTCCTCGCTGGAAATGGATTGTCAGGTAGAGCTCATTGCATTGTGGGATTCAGTACCCAGTATAGTATGCTCTGCTAATTGCACATTACAGCAAATGTAGTAAGTTATCCATTCATTCTGTGCATGCAGAAAATTAGTATACTGTTCACACTTCACATATACATACATACAAAGAACGAAACTCAAGCCATAGAGGTCTATCAAGGCACTGCAGGCACTGACACCTTCCCTCAAAAGGAAATCAATGTACTACAATCTAAACAGTAACTGGAACTCAGCTGGACGTAATCAATGCTGACAATCAAATGAAGGGTTCATTTTCTCTGTGTTAACATAAGAAATATTCATTTGATCTTATAAGCAGTGACACTGACATTATTGACAATCTTTGCAAGCGACATACTATAATCTCTAAGGGCCTGATGTGGTCATTTGTCATCTATAAATAGCACATTCTTTTGGTTTGGGTAAATGATAATGATTTTAAATAGGTGGTTCTTCCATAATCATAGCTTGTTCAAGAAAAGAGATCATCTAATTATGGCTGTGGCAAACTCTTTCAGCTCAGATCTTGATTGGAAATGTTCAGAGGCATCATGCCCGTTAAAACAGATGGGCCCCCTCACATATTTCAGCCAAATGGATTTTGAATGCTGTTTAAAAAAACAAAAATAATATTGGTAACACTTCAGATTAGAGAACACTATTCACTATTAGCTAGTTGCTTATTAGCATGCATATTACTAGCATATTGGCTATTTATTAGTACTTGTAAAGCACATATTATTGCCTTATTTTGCATGACTACCTTACTAACTACCTAACTATCAGTAAGCAGCAAATTAGGAGTTTACTGAGAAAAAAACTCCTCCTAGTCTACAGTGAGTATGTGTTACCTAATCTAAAGTGTTACCAATATTATTTTTTATCTTTTGGAAGCTATATTCACAAACCATTTTCACATCCATAAAAGCGTTACTATAATATGATTGCATTTGATAACTAAGATCCGCTGTATTAATCAATCTCAAAGTTTACTGAATATTAAATTTTAGCTTTTTGTGAAAACGACTTTTGCCAAAATCGACCAAAATCTGTGTGTCTTTGTCTAGGGAATCTGCATTTCAAGTGCAGCACATTTCCTTGAAAAACAGCCTCTGATTTACAAATTTCACTACCAAATGCAGAGATAAAATGCAGTTTTAACCTTGTGGTGTTCAGTGCTTATGTTTTGAATTCATAAATTAATTTCTACAAACTACATGGAAGCCTGAATTGATGAAGGAATTATAGGACTAATATTCTTAATCTTCTGTTTTCCATAAAAATCCCCCCACCTACAACGTGCCCCCTTAAAAACTAGATGCATGCCACCCCTGGATATATTTTACACTTTTATACTTAAATGGATTTCTGTGTATTGTACAGAGAAAAAAGATCTAAATGCTGTTAATGGAAAAGCAGTTCTTTAAAACAAAAATCTATGTAACAAAACTCCACCCTCTTGCCACCACAGAAAATCTGTTTTAATTTTTTTGGCCGTTTTGGTGGTATAGACATGCAAGTGTACTTGGTAGACTCATATTTCAGAGTTGGCAGTTATTATGACACATCATGCATTAAAGAAGGAAATAAAATTCTGAAGCCGAAAAAACTAAACATATAAACAATGAATACTTGTTTCTGTTTTCCAATGTATTAGCATGACTCAATAAACTATATCTAACATGATATCTAACATAAAGAAAACTGTAGAGTCAATAGTTTAACATTATGTTTGATCTAAATATTACTGAATTGCAGCACTGACAAATTGAAAATCATTAACTTCCATCAAGTTACTTTCCACCAACTGGGGGTATCTTTGATAATTCCAGGTTTCCCTCTGAAAAACTGTTGTTCTTGTGTGTGTAACTAGAAATGATGGCATTTCTGGCATACTGTAACAGTAGAAGACATTTTAGAGAAAATAAGCCAAAGTCACACCTGCACTGGCATCACATCTCAGTGTGGATGAATCATGTCTGCTACTCAGCTGAAACACCACTGTAAATCTTTTTTAGCTCTTGTCTAGCCACTCAATAAAAGATCTGATATAATTCTAATAATCACTATATTTTTAAAAAGTTATTAAACGCAACAAAATTTTTGTGAAAGAATGGATATAGGAATATATTATAGCACTTTCAGTTACCAAAACCCAACTGGGATATGAAGTGCATAAACTATAGAGATATTGTGCATTGTTCTTTTTGTTTACTTGGCAAAGCTTTTGTTAGCAAGGACTGTGAACTGATATTAAAACGATAAAAATATTTATTTCAAAGCTTAGAGCTGGTTTTGTGTTTGCCTCCCTGATATAAGACTGCTGTGGGATTTGTTTATCACTAGAGGAACAAAATATCTTTTCACATCTCTCAGAAAATGTACACTACAGATAATAAGTGCATAGAGTCACCTCAGAAAGCATCTGGTATTAAACCAGATTTAATAATCCATCCATCCATCCATCCATCTGTTTTCCAAACCTGCATAGAGTCTGTATAGATGCTAATAATTGTAAGTTATTATAATTTTAAAATTAATTGCAATTACTTTTAATCAACTATTGTAACTTTTTTTTGTGAGTATGTGTAGTCAGTTGCCCTCAAGTTCACGCAAATAAGAACAAGTTTACAGTAATTTATCACATGGACATTTTCCACTACCGTTCGACAGCCAGAAAGTATCACAATACATTTATCTTTATTTTGATAAACAGTATATCTATTGTTGAAAAATGTGCTTGTGCTATCTTTCCTCAAAGGAAGTGAGACTTGCTCTGATATTTTCTGATCTAATGCAAGGACATTCATACATTTTTAAATCTGGCTTAGGTGTCCAAATACTATCTACTTTCTACTTCAAAATTTCACATTTAATTCAAGGTTACTTGCTGTTTCTTTTTTTTCTTTTTCTTTTTCTTTTTCTTTTTCTTTTTCAGTGTAGTGCTAACATAATCTATAAAACATATCCCTGTAACAATGTATTCCAGATTTTTTTATGTCTGTATTTTATTTATATAAACATAAATAATATATATATAAATATTCTGTAACACTTTACTTAAAGCCTCTTTATATAATACATTATAAAAGTAAGTAGTTTTAATGCATTAATTATGCCTTGTAATGTGCCTTATAATGCATTATATGAGCTCATGAATTTATAATACATTATAATACTTATCTGTTAATTTTTACATGTTTAGAAAGTATGATGCATTAAACATGACGAACAAACCTTCAAATATTATAATGCATTTTAACACTGGTTATTAATTATGAAATGATATAATGCATTATAAACACATTATGAATACCTTTATAATGCATTATGCAAGGCTTTCAGTAAAGTTTTACCAAAAATTCTAGATAATCTACATAATCTCAAATTAATCTACATAATCTCACATAAAATATAAATTAGAATTGAGAATGGTTTATTTTATAGTTCATAAACTGTAATTATTCAGAGCATTTGTCAGTGAATTATTACATCGAGCTTGACATATGTGAGTGTTTTATGGTTAAGACAATATGATCTTATAAGGGTAAATAATACCCATAATAATCCCCATAATAATCAATTCTGAATGATATTATATGATATATTTTGTATGTATCTTTACAGGTTGATGCTGATGATGTCCTCACTAAAGAGGAACAAATCTATCTTCTGTTCAACGCAAAACGAAAATGTGAGCGAGCCATCAAGTCCAAACATAAAATCACTGGTAAGTTATAAATGTTCTATTCTTAAAAAAAAATAATAATAACATTTTTTTTTTTAAAAAATCAACTAAATTGAGAGGAACAGACTACTGATTTCTCCAGGGTGGCAAACATAGACATCCACTGTCACTGAGCACTACCTAGAGTGCTGTTATATGCACTCTCAGGTCAATTTAGCATTGCTGAAATGACATATTTGATAAACGTAGCAGCTGTCGATACATGTGTGTCTGTAGGGACGTGTGCTGGGGTCAGCCTCTGCGCTTCACCACATCCAGTCAGGATGATGCTCAAATGAACTGGCATTGATTAAGTTGGATCTTTCAGCAACACTTCATCAGAGAGAGCCAAATCCAACAGAATTCATTAGTTTCTATTACACTGACCTGACACGTCGTTATTTAAGATACTTAACAAGATAGGCAGCTGTCTGTCAGCGAAAAACACACACAGGAAAAATGCTCTCAGTCTTAGAAAACATTCAGTATCAAAACCTGTCAAAACAATTTCAGTTTCAATGCAATAGCTTTATTGTCATTGTACTGAAAGAACAATAAGATATGTTTTGTTGGGGGAATATGCCAGCCTCAAGTTTTCCTAGGAAGTTTCTTCTTACAAAACTGGCTGTTTTATGATGTGCATTAAAGGGATTTTATCTTTTTCTTTGTGCAATTTCACATTTCTTTCCTTCATGTTCACTTTCCAAAGTCAAATAGCTTATTTAGTGGTAGTGAAACAAAATATAGTAATAAACTATTTATCTACAAATATTTATATGACATTTATGTATGCTTTTACTAAAACATTTTATCACGTGAATTATGGCATTGTGAGACTTTGTGATAACTTTCATTAATAAATCATTAATAAACATTATATAATGTTCAACAGATCATTAGTTAATATTCAGATAGCTACAAATATGAGATATTGTGCTTGTAAATGTTTACTAATGAACTTATTGAACATAACAAATCATTAGTTCATGTAAATTAAAATGTTTAATAATATTATTAAACATTTAGTTCATAACTGATTATGCACTTTTAAAAACATAAAAATGATTCATCAAATAAATCATTAACAAACATTAAACTGATTAAAATGATTTATTTATCATCTAATGCACCTTTTTACATTTACAAATGTTGTCAAAATCTTGTCAATTTTTGTCAATATTTGCATTTTTTTTCTACTACTTATGTATCTCTGCAAATCATTTATTAATTATTTTTCAGGCTTTTGCAGAACCCAATCTAAAGTTGAATCTATTCATCATTCGTAAATGTTTATAAATGTTTAATGTTAATTATTTAGTTCCTTTATGGGAATTGTACTTTTGAGTAAAGCGTGGTTAGTTAAGAGCATTTACAGTATATTCTTTCCTCATTATGTAATGTTCAATAAATTCATTAGTGAACATCTACAAACACATTATCTTATATTTGTAGCTATTTTAAATTAACTAGTGATCTTTAAGCTTTATTCAGTGTTTGTTAATGATTTATTAATGAAACTGATTATAAAGTGTTACCAGTGGTGATATAAATGAATAACTGAATCACAGTTTTCTCTGTCTTATCCTTACTTAATGACCTAATGTCGTGGTGTCTGAAAGATATGTTGGCATTGCAACATCAGAAAAGAGCTGCTAAATGTTACTCACAAGTTTCCCTGGAAAATAGCATAGCGCAGTTGTGTGTAATCCCTTTTGGGTGATTTGCCACGCTAAATAGAGATCTTGGAATAGAGTGTGTGAAAGGCTTTCATTTTTATGGTAACCTCAGTTTCCTTTCACTGTGGTCACTTCATTCCCCGGTGCCCCGTCTCAAACGCATTTTAAATAACCGTTTTGACGGCCTATTGTCATAGCCAGACTGCTGTATTATTTTCTTCTCATCACAGGCTTATTTTACTTGTGTTAAGTCACTTCTGTCTCGCAGCATGAAACAGTTAAGGATGTTTATGTCCGAACTGGAGTGAATGCTAAGGAATCTCAATAGTCGGTTCTCACACAATGGGGATATGTGTTGGACATTTCGGTGTTCAGTTTTAGATTCAAACCATAATAAAACATGACATAAGCTGCAGTACATTAGTCACACAGAAAGAGTACTTTTCCAAGACATTTGCAAGACATCCTGTGCTTAAAATAATTATGCGTGTTTAAGGATTTCAAATTCAAATTAGAGTATCGCCTTCTACATTTCATATTTTTCATATTTATATAAAATGGTTTAACATATGCTTATGCTTATGATTTTTTTTTTCTTCAGAAGTGGTAATGTATTTTGCCAGACAGTAACTACTAGCCATTATTTTATTTTTAGACTTTTGTGTTTGTTCTAGACAGATTAAATTATTGTGAGCAGATGGTATGAGAACATGCTGCAGACTGCAGGTCTTTTCTTTTTCCCATCACAAATCAGCATATCTGATCACATATCACATACATTTGTATCAAAAAAATAAATAAATAAAAGTAAAAATAAATAACTTATTGAGGAAACACCTTACAGTAACTTTACAGTTTCATTCATTAGCATTATTTAACTACATTAGCTAACATTAATTAATGAAGTAAGTAAGTAACTAATTAATTAATTAATTAATTAATTAATTAAAACATTTATTAATCTTAGTTAATATAAAAATCAGCTTTTATTAATATATTTTTAAGATCTGTTCACATTAGTTAATGCACTGTGAACTACAGTAATATGAACATGATTGTTATATTAACTAACATTATTAAAAGGTTAATAAATGCTGTAAAAAATATATTGGTCATTGTTAGTTCATCTTAGTTAATGCATTAACTAATGTTTACAAATGAGACCTTATTGTAAAATGTTACCAAAATTGATTCTATATATATATATAGAACATTTGGTCAACATTTTATTCTAAGGTCCAATTCTCACTATTAACTATGACTTTTGGCTCTGTAAACTTCTAATTTACTGCTTCTTAATAGTAGCAGTAATAGAAAGCTAGCTGTTAAGTTTAGGTATGGGGTGGATTAAGGAATCTAAAATATGGTCATGCAGAATAAGGTATTAATATGTGCTTTATAAGTACTAATAAACAGCCAAAATGTTAGTAATATGCATGCTAATAAACAACTAGTTAATAGTGAGAATTGGTCCTTAAAATAAAGTGTTACTGAACATTTTGGTAAAATATTTCATCATCAGCTGTATATTGCTCATTTTTGGGTGTAATATCTCTCTCTCAAACTCCTTGTCAGTGTTAGTTACTAAAAAAGTAATAATTACTAGTTACTAATTGAGCCTGTCCTCCAACAAAAAGCGACCCTATAGGTCATTTGTGCAAGCGCCTTATTACGACCTATATTTACGTTTTAAAGTTAAGCGCGTAAAAATAATGACAGTGATGTGTTGCGTCTGTCGTCATGAAATGACGTATGACTGTCATTACCAGTCAAAATGCGTGTTTATTTAAATGCAATGTGTGGACTTTTTACACCAATCTCACGGTAATTCGTACATATTTTACTAGGTGACTAATTCGCAATTCATCGAATGACCACACCTAACGCTACCCCTAAACCTACCCCTTACAGAAATCGTGCAAAATCATGATTTTTAGTCCACATTTTATGAGCGCATGCGTTCTCTGGGATCGAACCCATGATCGCATGATCACAGTATTACATATCGTCGTATAACGCAATGCTCTACCAAATGAGCTACACGAAACCCGCATTATAATGCAGATAAAAGAGTACAAAACATTAATATGAAAATGTCCTGTTGCCGATAGGGGTGCAATTGTAGTATATGCTCTGATGGATCGTATTTCAGGGATTTGGACAAACGACCTATACGAGCGTATTGGTTGGAGGACAGGTTGGCGCAATTACATCTTCAACAGTGTAATTACATTACTCTACTAATTACTCTCTCTAAAAAGTATTGCATTACTTATTACCAATTACGTTCTAAATCCCATATCAACTTTGACATGGATTGACATGAAACTGTTCTTTTAATTCTTTCAAATAAATAATATAAAATTGCATAAATACTTATTGAACTGACCAAATTATTTAACATTAACATTAGATTTTGATTAAATTTTGATGTTAAATCCATTATAGTTTACAAATTTTATACTCTATACAGTATTTAATGCAATTACATCAGAATTGTTATTAAATTACAAAAATAAATAAATAAATAAATAAAATGCAATCCCTTACTTTACTTTTTCAAGGGAAAAGTAATCAAATTACGGTAATGCATTACACCCAACACTGCTGCCTATCCAGTATTCACGGCTGACTGGAAAATCATGGAAATTAATTAGTCAAAAATGTGAGAACCTGGTTTAATTCACAGAAAGATCAGTAACTGGTTTATTTCAATGAAAAAGAAATGGAAGTGAGGACTGATTTGGCCAGGACTGTGTTTATGCAGTAATGGCAGTCCAGCTCAGTGTTGAGTTGTTCTCAACAGAACTTAGTCTTGAGTCATTCCAGCAGCAGAGAGTTATGATGAGGGCTTTACGAGACAGTAGATGCTCCTATATCTCCTATTAGAGGCCACAGATCTCAATGCAGCTGGACACTGATGTTGAGCAGAGATCTGGCACTCAAATGACGTCTCATTCAGATGCAGTCAGTGTTAGCTCGTCTGAGCTCTGTCACACCTAATGCCTCCCGACATCTCTTTCGTGTCACTGCCAAGATGGACAGCTGTGCTCTTTACACTCATTTCCAATGTCTCATTTACTTTGGTTTGCAGATTTCTTTAGAATTATGAAAAGATGAATAACAGACAGGAATAATTATAATACACAGTGGGGTCCAAAAGTCTGAGGCCACTAGCATATATTGCATTTTTCAAGTTAGGGGCTGAAAAATGAAGCGTTTGCAATTTTGCTCATTGTCAAATATTGAATGTCTTAAATAGCTCTTGTTTATATTACGTCATAACTATTCTGTGTTTTATATTCTTCAAAAACCTAAAATATTCTGTTTATGCCCAGACTTAAATTAGATTTTGAATCCCAGTTTTTTAACATGGTCTCAGACTCAATTAGAGATTATAAAATATACTTGAGGACAGTCTCTACTGAAGTGATTGAACATCTCAGATTGAGTAAAATATTGTACGAACGTTTTATTATATGATCAAATTTTGTTTGGAATACGTGTAAAATGCACTTGTAAACAAATATGTGAATCAGGTTGCAAATTTAGGGTTCATATAAACAAAACTTGCAGAATCTGAAATCTTGGATTCATTTGGATTGACGAAAATTAATATGTATTGTTTTCTTAAAATATATTGTTTTCTTAGAAATCCTTTTGTTTGTTCTGGATGTTCATTAACTGCATTCAGACCCATTGATTTGAAAATTTAGAAACAAATCCACTTTCCTGTAAGTTTCATGCAGTCAAGTAATAGCATAGCTCAACCGCAATTCTAAAGTAATAATGATAATAGCAATAATAGTAATACTAATAATAATATACAGTTGTAATATATAGTGTATATAGATATAGAATATACAATTTTTTATGACATTGATTGTAGACTCGGTTAGAAAATATTAATAAGGAAGCAGAAGAGAAGTCAAGAAAGAAAGAAAGTAAGAAAAAATAAATAAATGAGAATGAAAAAGAAAAGAAAATAGAGAAAAAAATGTTTATGTCATTTAAGTATATATAAAGTTCAGAAGTAAAAAATAAATGGTTATTGCTGTTGTTATTGTCACCATTGCGATCTTCAGAATACTACAAAAACAAACTAAAGTCATGAAAAAAAAAGGAAAATCAGGTTTTATCAAATCTGTTCAAAGCATCTCAATAATGTAATTAGTTGTTATTAGTGCGGGATCTTGGGTGAGATTTCCTGCGATCTGGTCTTTGCTCTCGGCCCTGTGTTGGGTGGTTGAGTCAGATCTGACCTGTTTACCTGATGACACTGCACTCTTTCTGGTGGCTGTTTTCTGACCCCTTTTGGAAGGGTGCACATGTCTTTCTGATCTCAGAAGTTCTATTGAAATTAGGCTAAGCGTGTAACCTCTGAGACAGAGTGTGTATGATGTCTTTTTTCTGTTTCTGAAGTGCTGAGACCAGATGTGACTGGTAATGGTTGCAATGCATGTTGTATTTGTGCCAATTATGTCACACTTTTCACTTTTTTGTATCCAGATCTATTAATTTATTTAAATGAAAAAAAAAAAAGAAAAAAAAAGAAGAAGAAGTATCAAACAGCAATTGTCAGAGTTCAGGTGCTTTAAGATGTTTGAAAAGATACTGTGTATTATTTAACAATTTAAGAATTATAGGCATTTGGGTAAACTTGGTCATAACCATATTTTTTAAAGACTCTGTTATAGCCATCCAAATAATAAAGTTCAACATTTTGATAAATATTGACCTAGGGAGTCCAGAGAATTATATGACAATTGTTTTGTTGAGGCTAAGTGAAAAACCTAGATATATTTTTCAGTTTTTTTAATTAATTGCAAAAATTAAACAAAGTTCAGAAGAGCTCTATCAAACAAACCATTTACATGCATCAAAACATGATAAGAGTGGTATGTTTTGGCATGATTTCACAGCAAAATCACATCAAAATCACAAAGCTAATTTGAAAAGAATTAAGATTTTTTAGCATTTTTTATAAATGCAAAGTGTAAGGAAAACGCCTCTAGGTTACGTATGTAACCCTAGTTCCTCGAGGGAACGAGACGCTGCGTCGAAACGCTATGGGAACGCCTTCAGCGTGACCGGCTCTGAATACAAGTGTAATCTGTCCAAAGGATGGGCGAGACGTCACGGGCGAGGTGACGTAATGACCAGCTGGTATAAAAGCACGTGCGGTGAAACCGGCATCAGCTTCTAGGAGTGAAGCAAGCGCGGGCAGGGATGCCGGAAGTGTGGCCTCGAGACGCAGCGTCTCGTTCCCTCGAGGAACTAGGGTTACATACGTAACCTAGAGGCGTTCCTCTTCAGGAACTCGAGCTGCGTCGAAACGCTATGGGAACGAGATGCCCACGCCGCCAGGCTTCCAAGTCCCTGCCCAGTGTGTATCCCTGCGGAGCACATCTAGGGCGAGAGGACGGAAGAGCCTGGAGTGGCCCGCATGTCAAGGCCATAAAACCTGACAAAGGTCAGGGGCGTAGACCATCCCGCAGCGTTGCAGATGTCCTGTAATGGGACACCTGCGAGAAAGGCCTTGGAGGCCGCCACACTTCGTGTGGAGTGAGCTCTGACTCCCATCGGCGAGGGGAGATCAGAGGACTCATAGGCCATGATAATGGCCTCCACAATCCACCGACTGAGGGTCTGTTTGGAAGCAGAAAGACCTCTCTTAGGGGGACCATAGCAAATCAGCAGTTGGTCCACAGGGCAGTTCTGTGGACGTATGCATCCAGCGCTCGCACTGGACACATACAGTTATGCTTCTGCTGGTCTGGCTCCCTGAAGGGAGGAGGACTGAAGGCCTGCAGTACGACAGGCTGTGGCGTGACAGAAGGAACTTTGGGGACGTACCCTGCACGAGGGTACAAAAAGGCTTTGGCCATACCAGGCGCAAAATCCAAATGAGTAGGGGCCACTGAGAGGGCCTGCAGATCCCCAACTCTCTTAAGAGAAGAAATCGCCAGAAGAAAAACAGTCTTCAGAGTGAGATGGCGATCAGAGATCTCCTCAATAGGCTCGAAAGGAGGCCTACAGAGAGCATCCAACACCACAGCCAGGTCCCATGGAGGAACACGGGACCGTACTGGGGGCCTCAGCCTCAGCGCACCGCGGAGGAAACGTGTAACCAGGGGGTGTCTGCCCACTGACTGTCCACCAAGAGAGGTGTGGTAGGCCGAAATCGCCGCCACATAAACCTTCAAGGTGGAGTGGGTTAACCCTGTGGAGAGTCGAGCCTGCAGGAACTCCAGCACTGTACCAACCGGGCAGTTGACTGGGTCGAGCTGGCGGTCTCCGCACCATGAAGTGAAAAGTTTCCACTTCAAGGCATACAGTTTCCTCGTTGAGGGAGCTCTGGATTGGAGGATGGTCTCAACAACCTCGGTTGAGAGACCGGAAGCTATGAGCTGTGCCCCTTCAGGGGCCATACCCACAGCTTCCACAACTCCGGGCGGGGGTGCACAAGGGTGCCCCCTGCCTGTGAGAGGAGATCCCCCCTGACGGGAATCTCCCATGGAGAGCCGTCGAGGAGAGAAATCAGGTCCGAGAACCATACTCGGCCCGGCCAGAACGGGGCTACTAACAGCAGCCGGACCCCGTCCCGGCGCACTCTCTCCAGAACTCCGGGGAGCAGAGCAATCGGGGGAAAGACGTACAGACGAAGCCTCGGCCAAGTCTGTACCATGGCATCCAGCCCCAGTGGAGCTGGATGAGTCAGAGAGTACCAGAGGGGACATTGCGATGTCTCCCAAGTCGCAAATAGGTCCACCTGAGCCTGGCCAAACACTCTCCAAATCTGCTTCACCACCTCTGGGTGAAGCATCCATTCCCCGGGCCTCGGCCCCTGTCTCGACAGGATGTCTGCTCCCACATTGAGATGCCCAGGGATGTACACTGCTCTCAGCGAGAGGAGTTTGCCCTGGGACCACACAAGGATCTGGTGCGCCAGCCTGTACAGGGGGCGCGACCGCAGACCTCCTTGGTGGTTGATGTAAGAGACCACTGCCGTGTTGTCGGCGCGCACCAACACATGGCGATCTCTTAGGTCTGGGAGAAAGTGTTTCAGAGCCTGAAACACAGCCAGCATCTCCAGCCAATTGATGTGCCACGTGAGATGGCGACCACTCCACAGACCGCGGGCAGGGTGGCCACTCATGACCGCTCCCCAGCCAGTGAGGGATGCGTCCGTCGCTAGCGATACGCGGCGACACGGAGCTCCCAGCACTGGGCCCTGAGACAAGAACCAAGGTTGTCTCCACATGTCTAAGGCACGTAGGCACTGCCGCGTGACCTTGATCATGCGAAGTGGGTTCCCTCTCGGGAAGAACCCCTTGGTCTTGAGCCACCACTGTAGGGGTCTCATATACAGCAGGCCAATAGGTATCACGTTGGACGCAGCTGCCATCAGACCCAGCAGTCTCTGAAACTGCTTGATAGTGAGTGACTGGCCTTCTTTCACTCTCCTGACTGCCGTGAGGATCGACTCGATCCGAGCAGGCGACATACGTGCCTGCATCGTGGTCGAATCCCACACCACACCAAGATAAGTGGTCCTCTGTAATGGAGAAAGCACACTCTTCTTGGCGTTCAGTCTTAACCCCAACGCTTTCATATGAGCGAGAACAACATCTCGATGTTGAGCTGCCATCTGCTCTGAATGAGCGAGAATCAACCAATCGTTGATGTAATTGAGTATGCGGATGCCTTGTAGCCGCAACGGAGCTAACGCGGCATCCACACACTTCGTAAAAGTGCGGGGTGAGAGTGCTAGGCCGAAGGGAAGAACCCGATACTGGTAAGCTTCGCCCCCGAAAGCAAACCTCAGGAACTTCCTGTGAGTAGGAAGTATGGAGACATGGAAGTATGCGTCTTTTAGATCGATTGTAACAAACCAGTCCTGGGACCTGATCTGAGAGACAACCTGTTTGAGCGTGAGCAACTTGAACCTCAGTCTGCTGACTGAGCGGTTCAGCTGATGCAGATCTAAAATGGGACGCAACCCTCCATCCTTCTTTGGAACTATAAAGTACCGGTTGTAGAACCCGGACTCTCTCTCGTGAGGAGGGACCACCTCGATGGCTTCCTTTCTTAAGAGAGTAATTACTTCTCGTTCCATTACCAGAGCCTGCTCGGGACCCACCAGAGTGGGATTCACCCCGTTGAATCGAGGTGGAGGAGAACCGAACTGGATTCTGTAACCTCTCTCTACAGTGTGCAGGACCCACTGAGACACATTCGGCAGTAGTTTCCACGCTGCAAAATAGTCTACTAAGGGAACCAGTCTCTCGAGACTGGCCTTTGTTGTAATCAGAGTGGCTAGTTCGGTGTCCTGGAACGGCACACCGGCAGGAGACAACCGAACTAGCTGCTCTAGAGATCCCCGAAGGGGTGGCGAGCATCTCAGCTCCGCTACGTTTCGGGGCGGAGAGAACTGAGATATGTGCTCGCTGGAGATCGCTGCGCCCTGGAACACCGTACGTGGCAGGGTTAGCAGAACGATCTCCTGAGGGCACTGAGGAGAGACGGGCACCGTGTAATGCGGTGAACGCCGCTCTTCCCCAGCGGGAGCTACCCTCATAAGCCCTGGGCCATAAGCATCAGGGCCTCTTGGCCGAAGACCTCTTTGCCTGAAGGACGGTCCGTAGATCCGGCTTAGGCTTCGAGGCCCCCGACCGAGAGCCTTTCTTACCGCCCCGGCTCCGCCGCGGGGGAGCACGGGCGGCGACACTCTCTTTCTGCACCCCTCTATGTGAGGAGCCAGCACGCGGCAGGGGCTGCTCTCGCCCAGCAGCCCCCTGAGCTAGAGATCGGCGAGGGAGAAACCGCTGGAACGCTGCCGCCTGCTTCCTGGCCTCCTGGTGCCTGTCGACGACGGAACCAACAGCGTCGCCGAACAGGCCAGAAGGTGAAAGCGGGGCGTCCAGGAGGAAGACCCTGTCACGGTCTTTAATATCTGACAGGGTCAACCAGAGATGCCTCTCCGCCGCCACCAGGGCTGCCATAGACCGCCCAATAGCACGGGCGGTCTCCTTGGTGGCGCGGAGAGACAAATCAGCGGTTTTGCGGAGCTCGCTGATATCGTCTGCATTAATTCCCTCACCCTCATCTAGGTCTTTGAGCAGGTCAGCCTGGTACGCCTGCAGCACTGCCATGGTGTGCAGACACGAACCAGCCTGACCTGCTGCCGCGTACCCCTTGCCCACTAGGGCTGACGATGTGCGCTGCGGCTTGGTGGGCAAGGTCGGAGCCTTCAGAGACGACGCAGCGTCAGGGGACAGATAGCTCGCGAGCGTCTGTTCCACCCGAGGCATCGCTCTGTAACCGCGCTCACTCGTCCCCGCCACGTTACCGTAGTAATCGGACGAGGGGACGAAGAGGCGGGCCGAGAATGGTTTTCCCCACGACCTCGACACCTCGGTGTGGAGGTCGGGAAAAAACGGCAGGCTCCGATGTGGAGGTGGAGTCTTAAACCGCAGAAAGCATTCGTCCAACTTGCTTCTCTGCGGTTCAACACGACACTCGGCCGGCCAATCGATGTTTAATCTGGCCACAGCACGAGTGACCACCTCCACAAGCTCCTCATATTGGGGCGAAAGAGAGGGCGAAACATACTCGGCGCTCTCCACGTCAATCTCCTCGGAGGAAGACAGGAGAAGTGCCGAGCCCGCTGCCCGAGGAGAAGTAACCGCATGGCGGGCTTCCGATCTCGGGGAGCGGTCACCAGATCTAATGGGTGAGGATGGAGATAGAGACTCGCTCGTCTCCGATCCCTCCATCAGATCTCGCTGCGAACCCCACGAGCGCCGCCGCCGTTCCGCCTCAGCGGAAGCGGGGCCATCGCCGCGGGGAACGCTGATGAAAGAACCCTCCTCGGAAAAAAGGGCCTTTCGGGAGCGAAGCGTACGCAGCGGGAGACACTCGCAGTGCTGGCAGTCGGCTCCCTCGAGAGCCGACTCTGCGTGCCTCGCTCCCAAACAAACCACACACAAGCTGTGTGTATCACCTGCAGACAAATAGCGTTTGCAGGGAGGAACACACAGCTTGTATTGTGATCTGCTCTCGCCCTTCACATGCTTAGCCTTATACTGGCTCTTTGACATGATTAATTTCAAAGGACAGACAACACCAAATAAGACACACAGTTTAGACACAGAGCGCTAGCTGAATGACAGAAAGCTGATGCCGGTTTCACCGCACGTGCTTTTATACCAGCTGGTCATTACGTCACCTCGCCCGTGACGTCTCGCCCATCCTTTGGACAGATTACACTTGTATTCAGAGCCGGTCACGCTGAAGGCGTTCCCATAGCGTTTCGACGCAGCTCGAGTTCCTGAAGAGGAACTGTATTACTTTATTGTTACACCATTTGAAATTTTTCATATGAAACCAATTTAGTTTTCAACCTAGATTTTTCAAGGATTTTTCCTTTGTACCATTTTAGACATTCTTATTTCACTATGATCATTTTTGTGTGCATTTAATTCTGATCTGAAATTAAAGCAGTGCATTTTATTAATGTCTTTTAAAGCAGGTCATATCATGTCAGTGTCATCATCTCAATAGTGTTATAAATTCTTATAACATCTGGGATTGTAACAGCATTTAGCATGGAGAACTGTTGGATGAATTTCCCTTCTCTTTTGTCTCAAATGCTGCACTAAGCGCTCGTCACTGTCACCGCCGTCGCAGCAATGCTCAATGTTCTCTTGCTTTTGTGAGGAATTGCCAAAGACATTTCTGGCCCAAGTACAATAAATGCATGTCATAGCACATTAAGAAGATTTCCTACAGGAGTAGCAGTAAAAACAAGTCTATTTTCAAGAACTCGTCATCAAAAGGAAACGGCTGCCCACTACATCCCTCCATCTTGCTGAGCGAGGAAAGACACGAGGATTGATTCAGCAATGGCTTTGCCTCTCCCCTGACCATGTCTTTGTGAGACCACCCTTGACGTTTTATATGCAATTCATGTGGCATTCTCCACTAACCGTCGAGCCAACTATTATTAGACCATCGCATCGTCGCGCGTATCTGAGATTGTTTGCTCAGCAAATAGTTAGCTGAGTCGGTTTATCTATTCTAGTCCAGGCTGGAGGTGGTGCAGCCCAACCTCAAGTCAAGGCCTGGCCTCATAGCTCGCGGCACTGCACAGCTCTTTTTTGTTATTATTGCACGTTTGTGCTTCGGTTAAGACCAAGTCTCCATGGCGGGGCATGAACAAGGTTCTCATTGAGAGAGACACTGAGGTTTCAGCCTGGGTCGCACAGTGCAGGGATGTGGCTTCCACAAGCCCTGAGACTCTCTGGCCTGTGTGTGAAAATAGCCTGACGCTCAAACTTTGCGGTTGGGTGTAAAATAACACCACCAGATTGCTATAAAAGCTTTCATATATCAAAACACCGGCACAATTCGGGCCAGGCCCGAATCTCATGCGAGAAGGGGGCAAGAAGACAAATATTATTCAGAAACCCCAAATGACATCATCAATAGCCACAGCCTCATCAGATACGATGATAGCTTCCTCGTAACCTTGGATTTTGGGAAATTATATATGTGATGTTTCTGCGTGGAGTTATATCTGAAACCGCTGGGCTATTGGAGGCGGTCTGCGGCTTAATGCTCTATATATAAGACAAAAACATCGACATTTGGCTATTGTTATTTTGGAAATGTGAAACACACATGGCACACTCCCTCCATGACAAGCGTCCTGCAAAACAGCCCTGTTGTCTGAAACTCTCCTCTAATTACATTTGCGAAAAATTGACAAGCTGGTCTCCAGGCATATAAAATGTGCTCCATCATACGCTTTGATTTTCCCTCTGAAAATCTTTAATTACAGGCATAGGAAAATAATGAATCTGCAGTAAAGCCATACGCCGAGATTTATCCTTAACTAGTTATTTGTGGCAAGTTGGGGGCAGCTGGTTTCAATAACAGCGACTGAAAGCAAAGCCAGAAATACTAGAGTTGCCAAGAAAATGTGGAAAAAAACAAAAAGGCATTTCTGTGGGGAGAGAGGACCCAAGAGTGAGATAATTCTCAACCAAAGCTTTACTTAGAATAAATATCTAGTTCTGTCATGAAACTCTAGATGGCGCAGGCCGTAAGGTCCTTAAAGGGATAGTTCACCTCAAAACAGCTTTTTACCTTTTTTTTTTTTTTCAAAGAGTGTAGCATTAAACCATGCTGCAAAGCACATATGTCTTGGCAGTAGATCTGTTTGTTTTGGAGGGCTATATTATCCTGTCCTGTCCTGTTTACTGCCATGCCATGTGTGGGGATATATGCAGGTCTGCCCTATTGATGCAGCAGCTTGTTTTATATACTCAGAGCAGCATGTATGTATATTGCCTTGTATTTTTCATTTTATTTTCTCTCCTGCTTTGTTGGGGGGTCATTTCATGTATGCCATTTGTGCAGCAGCAGATTGTCCGTGTATGTATTGGCAAGTCTCCATACTTACAATAATAGCACCAACATGAATAGCAGATCAATTCCTCCACAACCAAATACATTAAAATTGTCACATCCATTACCATGCTAAACTATTCTGAGAGCTGTCATTATAAAACTATGTAGTTCAGTCATTAAACTCTAGATAATTCAGGGTGATAGGGTGATCTTTTACATCCTCTACAATCTACTGTAGCTATCAGATCGCATTTAAAAGACCTATCAACCTGCTCCATCTACAGTATCAAGACTGAGCTAGATTGTACAGAGACTTGCTACTGGCAATACATACACAGACACACTTTTGTGAGCATTTAATACATACTACTGCTGCACAAATAGCTTACATAAAATTACCCATAGAACGTCTGTCTATTCAGGTGGAACTGGGAGAGGTGGAGGGTTTCTGATAGCATGCTGTAAGACTTGCTTACAGCAAACACCAAACCAAACCATTTAACTGTTGCGCACTGGGCTCATTGGCTGCAGAGGCAACAGAGACAAATTAGCTTGTGCAATATAGTAAATGACAGCTACAGTATCACATAATTTACTACATGGCATGAGCTGATTGTTGCATCTAGGGTTGCAAAGGGGCAGAATCCAGGGTTGCAGCATGCCAGAATTTTTGGAAACTTTAGGAAAATTTTTATAATTTAGAAACTTTTGGAACTTTTCTGGAAATGTTCTGCCTTAGTTTCATCTGCAGCCAATGAGATCGCTGCTCAGCAGCTAATTGGTTTGATTCAGTGTTTTCTGTGTCAGAAACCCTCCACCTACCCCAGCTCCATCTGTCTAGATGTGCTACAGGTAATTTGATGTAAGCTATTTGTGCAGCAGCATGTCTGTGGATGTATTGGCAGTAGCAAGTCTCTGTATTTGCCCTGCAGCAGCAATAATCAACAGCAGCAGCATAGCAGATTTATTCCACCTAGATAACAGATTAACACTGTCATATCCATTACCATGCTAAACTATTCAGAGAGTTGTTGTGATAGAACTATCTAATTCAGTCATGAAACAGTCATTAGATGGTGCAGGCTGATAGGTCCTTTACATGCATTCTGATAGCTATCACATCATATAGTACATGGCACAAGCTGATTAGTCTTTGTTGCTGCAGTCATTGAGCTTCCTGCTCAACAGTTAAATGGTTTGATTCAGTGTTTTCTGTATCAGAAACCCTCCACCTCCCCCAGATCCAGCTGTCTAGATGTGCTAGGGGTAATTTTACGTAAACATTTTGTGCAGCAGGATCCGTCAAGACCAAATACATTAACATTGTAATATCCATTGCTATGCTCAGTCATGAAACTCTACATGGTGAAGGCAGATAGGTCTTTTGCATGCATTATGATAGCGAGCACACCATTTACTACATGGCACACGTTGACTGGTCTCTGTTATTTCTGCAGCCAATGAGATTGCTGCTCAACAGTTAAATGGTTTGATTCAGTGTTTTCTGTATCAGAAACCCTCTATCTCCCCCAGCTCCACCTGTCTAGATGTGCTACGGTTTATTTAATGTATTACATGCTCACAGGAGCGTGTCTGTGGATGAATTGGCAGTAATAAAGAGCAGCAGTAGCATGCATAGCAGATCTATTCTGCCAAGATCAAATGAAAGTTGCCATAATATAAATAACTGTAAGAGAGTGAGGGCAAAGTGAGAATTGAAACAGGTGATCAGTCCAGACAGTGAACTGTTGACGGCAGACAGGTCGATAATCAGACAGGCAGAGCAGTCAAAAGTCAATTGGTGAGGAAACTTTAGGGACTGTAGCAGGACTTGTCGATGACAGACAGGGGTCGTAAATAAGCAGCCAATCCACACAGGCAAATCCAGGGGCCAGAGCCTGGTGGGACAGTCCAAAGGCTGGGATAAACAATCTGGCAGAATCCACTGGCCTAACTGAGTTGATGGCTAGAACACAAACAGAAACAGGTCACAATAACTGGACAAGGCAAGACAACTACAAAGAAAAAGAGTACGACAAGAGACAAAGGATGCAACATAAAATGTGTGGCACTAGCCAGTCAGGAAAACACAATGTATAGGAAGGAAATCACGCAAGGAACATGAGAAAATTAACCAAATGAGGACTATATAAGGACTAAACAAATGGGCATGGTAAAGGGAAACAAGGAGGACAGACAAGAGGAGCACATGGACTACAGAAACACAAAGGCATGTGCTCATACATAAAACAAACACTGACACACAAAGTCAATAAGGACAGGGCTGCCAGGACAGAACCCTAACAATTTTTCTGCCTGTGCACAAAAGAACAGCTAATATTGAAAAGCATTTAAAAGTGCATATAAATGTGTTAGCTTTAGTCATTGAGACTCTTATTCAGACTCATTTAAGACTTTGAGATGTTGTACATTATAATTGATGATGTATTAGACTTTTTAAAATCAAAATTGGCCGTTTTTCATACTTATATTTAAGAACAGACTTTGAAATTTTGTAGGTGGTCTAAATCTTAGCTTCATTCTTTTGTTCCTACACAATTTCATTTTCAGAGAGTTGAATGACATGAACCATTGTTACTAGTGCAGGAATAGAAGTTGCTTTGTGCTTTTGGTGTCAGTTTGGTCTGAAGTGTGAAGTTATAGCATGTTGTGAAACAAAGAAAAAAAGATGTGATAAAAGTTTGCAATGTGTTTTAGTTGTTTAAGCAGTTGAAAGAGATTTTACTGTATATTCTGCAGTTTTAAAGATGGTGTCTCATGTGTAATAGAAGTCATTGTCACACTAAAGTGCAATCCACCAAAATTATACTTACAGAAAGTACAGAAATAAATCATTCTAAGGGGTTATAAAACAAGGCTAAAGACTTTATGTAACCATGCACAATCTGTCATTAACTTTACAGCACTAACTCAAAGTTTAGTATTATTAGCTTGTATTAGTCATCCTACATGGAAATGTAGGATTTTTCCTTTATTTTTAACTTGTCATATTTCTGTGAAGCAAGATATTTAAGGAGTTTATTAACTGCATTTTTATAATGTTTCCTGAGGTGCAATTATAATGCTTGTACTGTACATCAAAAGCTGCCATCATAGAAATAACTGGCATTTTCTACCCCAGAAATCCTCAGATTTGAACACTGTTTAAATGGATGCATCTCTTTTAAGACTTCAATGTACCCACTGCTATGATTAGCTGGCATCTTTACATATAAACAAAGTATTATACTTGGAGCTCTTTTACACCTGCCAAGATTAACAAAGAATGAATAGTGTTGATTATAATATTATATTTAGATCTACTCCCACAAAAGGTTGCAGTGCTGAGCATTATAGCATATCACAGTCATGTCTGTTGAATGCAATGATCTCACCATTAATTTATGCACTCTAACAAATGCTTTCATCATAACTAACACAGTACAAACACAATGTAAATATTCATTAAGCATTGTAGACTGCATCATTTATTATAATGGAACTCAAAACACTGATAGACTCGCACTGAACTTGAAAAATGCAAAGACTTTGGCAGGGAAAGAGTTAACTAGGTATGTGCACTACAATTAATTTCACTGATGTTTAAATGGAAGTTTTGTAACAAACCAGTCGACTAGTCTCAAAGCAAGAAACTCTCAGAAGACAGTCAAAAACATTGTATGTATATGCGATCCATTTGAAATACTTAAACTATGAATCAGTCAAATAATTCCAGATACCATGTTATCCAAATTGTAGTTTTCCATTAAATAATTAAAATTTACAACACTGACAGCAAGAAAAGCAGCAGACGGGCTGAATTAAAATACAAATTCACTGTCTGACAGTAGGTGGCACTTTTTAACAAGCAGAAATACGGCAGTTACCATCATTACGCCTGTAAACAAAGCAGTGTTGCATTGATAAACACTATGTTATTAGGCATTATATGGATATTGTCACGTGTGTTCCAGTTGTGTTCCTGTTTGCCCTTATTTGGTCTTCCTGTTCCTGTCCTTGTTTAGTGTCATTATTAGTTCATTGATTTCCAGGTGTGTCTCTTCCTCCCCTCGTCTTGTATTGTGTATTTAAAGAGTGTTCTGTTCTGTAGTCCCTCGTCCGCTGTTAAATGTCATTCTGTGTCCCTACGTGACCGTTCCTGCCTGCCTGTATGCCCTACCTTTTGGAATTATTAAAGAAAGTCTGTTTTGAGTTTACCTTACGTCTCCTCGCGCCTCCCAAGGCAACCGTGACAGAACAGCAGACCCTAACAAAAAGTAAGCAGCGTGTCTTCTCCCCGTGTTTGTTTTCCCATTTTTTAAGAAGTTTTTGTTTTCCTTGTTTTTCCCCGTGGCTATGGAGAATGCCACTCACTTCTCCGCCCTGGCCCACCAAGATCTCCCGTTGGTGGAGTACGCTCAGGAGTTCTGCGGGCTCGCCGTGTGGTCGGATCTCGATGACGCTACTCTCAACTCTCTGTTCTGAATCGGGGCCAATTACCATCGCCTCGTGGACCTCCCAGACACCACTGGACAGAGCTGGAGGGAGGGGATCCTCCGGTGTCTGGAGATTGTCCAGGCCCGATCCAGAACCAGCCCGCTGTTCAGTCCGTCGGCCGTTTCGCCATCCAGTCCGTCCGCCAAACCCCAGTCAAGCCCGCCGTTCGCGGGGAAATCAAGCCTGCTGCCGCTCGCGGCTCCCTCAAGCCTGCCGTCTCTGGGGAAATCAACGCCGCCGTCCGGGGCTCCCTCAAGCCTGCCGTCCGCGGGGGAATCAACGCCGCCATCCGCGGCTCTCCCAAATCCGACTTCCGCGGGGAAATCCAGGCCGCTGTCCGCAGCTCACTCAAGCCCGCCGCCGTCAGCGGCTCAATCAAGCCCGCCGGCCTCTCCGCTGTCAAGCCCCGTCTGCCCCAACCCCAGAGCTCCTGGATACGGCGCTACCCCCGGAGTTCTCGGCGCCTATTCTCACTCCAGAGTCTGCTCCAGAATGCTCTCCAGAGTCCGCTCCAGAATGCTCTCCAAAGCTCAACTTGGTGCCCACTCAAGTCACAGAGCTTAACGTGGAGCCCAGCTCTCCTTCGTCTCCTGAGTCTCCTACGTCTCCGCTGGTCCCGCCCAGCCCTCCATTGGCTCCTATGTCTCCGCTGGTCCCAGCCAGCTCCGCTCCTCGCAAGCGCCCTCCAGAGCCCACACCTCGCAAGCGCCCTCCAGAGCCCGCTCCTCCAGA
The DNA here is from genome assembly GCA_039654775.1 of Spinibarbus caldwelli. Lineage (NCBI taxonomy): Eukaryota > Metazoa > Chordata > Actinopteri > Cypriniformes > Cyprinidae > Spinibarbus > Spinibarbus caldwelli. The sequence continues at coordinate 3,632,330 of CM077235.1, read as the reverse complement.
GCTCCCTCCAGTGCCCGGTCCGCCAGATCGCCCTCCAGTGCCCTCTTCGCCAGAGCACCCTCCAGTTCCCGCTCCACCAGAGCACCCTCCAGAATCCCCCCGGGCATCTAAGGACCTAATTCCCTCCAAGAAAATTTGGGGGGGGGGGGGTCATATGCCCGTAGCCGTGGTGGCCGACCCGCCATGGCCGCCAGAGTCCCCTGACCCGCCATGGCTCCCTGATCCGCCCTGGAGGCTCTCCACCCTGTTCCAGTCCTGCACCAGCCTCCAGGGCGCCTGTCCCCCCGTTGGTACTGTTACGGCACTGGACGCGCTGTCCGGGAGGGGTGCGATCTGTCACATGTGTGTTCCCGTTGTGTTCCTGTTTGCCGTTATTTGGTCTTGTTCCTGTCCTCATTTAGTGTCATTATTAGGTCATTGATTTCAAGGTGTGTCTCTTCTTCCTCTCGTCTTGTATTGTGTATTTAAAGAGTGTTCTGTTCTGTAGTCCCTCGTCCGCTGTTAAATGTCATTATGTGTCCCTACGTGACTGTTTCTGCCTGCCTGTATGCCCTACCTTTTGGAGTTATTAAAGAAAGTCTGTTTTGAGTTTACCTTACGTCTCCTCGCGCCTCCCAAGGCAACCGTGACAGATATAACATGAAAAAATGTCAGCAAAACCTTTCTGAAGAATGTTTCCCCCTTTAAACCAGTAAATACACTTCCACAGCTTGCTTGTCTGCCAAGCAGACATTTCTCTGAGCCCACAGCAACATGAAGAATGTCTCGGTTACGTATGTAACCCTCGTTCCCTGAAGGAGGGAACGGAGACGTAACGTCATAGTGACTGACGTAATGGGATCTCGCCCGAGAGCCCAATCACCTTCGAGTGTTAACAAAACAAGCCAATGACAGTTGGCGTGCGTGTTTCGCCACGCGCACCCCGCCCCGCAGTGTGGGTATAAAAGGAGAGCGCGTGCAAACGCACATCAGTTTTTCGCTGAGGAGCCGAGACTGTGTGCCCCGGCCGTACAGCGGTGGTACAGCAACTGTGGCGACGGGACGTTACATCTCCGTTCCCTCCTTCAGGGAACGAGGGTTACATACGGTACCGAAACGTTCCCTATCAGTCAGTCACGTTCGACGTAACGTCATAGTGACTGACGTAATGGGATCCCTATGAAAACGCCACTATTGCTGACCCCCTCCAGTGCCCTGCGGAAGCCGGCAAGTCCCCCCACACCAGTTGGGATGGAAGATAGGACAGGGCTTAGGCAGAGATGAGAGCCACTGCTGTTCCGTACAGTGGGTATGGATAACACTGGGAAAGCGTACCCAAGTAGGGGAACACTACGGAAGCCACATCCTGCATAAAGGAGGTACCATGTGGAGATACACATATGGACTGGCCAAGGGCAGTACTACATATGGAAGTCTCTGAGGTAGACTCAGCCAACCTGGGGTGAGATCAATACACAGCAGAGACGGCAGAAGTCTCTGCCAGGGAAAGACATGGGCTCACCGTGAGGGGAGCCATGCCGTGGAAGAATACACATGTGGGATCACCCGAAGGGGAATCACTACACACGAGCACCTAGCCCAGCACAAGGGCTGACCTTGGGCATACACACGAGTGCTGGACCTGGCGTCTGGCGCTCCGCCACGCCTGACCCCCGAGGGTGCAGGAGGAACTTCAACAGGGTTCGCCAAAGGGGAACTGGACTGAGAAGCAGTAAAAGCGCACGTATCCGGTCCATAGAGGGGAATGGCGCAGCAAGCGTGATTGACACCGAGCCGGTCCGGTGTTACTGGCCATCTGAAGCAAGTACACGGGAGGACACAGGCTCTACACGGAGATTATAGAATCTCACAAACGTGTTAGGTGTTGCCCAGCCGGCAGCCCTACAAATGTCTGCTATCGAGGCGCCCCGCGCCAAAGCCCAGGAAGACGCCACACCTCTCGTAGAGTGAGCTATTACACCGAGGGGGCACGGTAAGCGCCGGGCCTGATACGCCAAGACTATAGCCTCCACTATCCAGTGGGCAAGTCTCTGTTTGGAGACAGCCTTCCCCTTCTGCTGTCCTCCAAAGCAGACAAAGAGCTGGTCTGAGGTTCTGAAGCTCTGCGTGCGGTCCACGTAAACGCGCAAGGCGCGGACGGGACAGAGCAGAGGAATGGCTGGGTCTGCCTCCTCCCGGGGCAGCGCTTGCAAGTTCACCACCTGGTCCCTAAAGGGCGTGGTGGGAACTTTGGGCACAAATCCAGGCCGGGGTCTCAGGACAACGTGAGAGTCAGCCGGTCCGAATTCTAGGCACGAATCGTCGACCGAAAATGCCTGCAGGTCCCCTACCCTCTTGACTGAGGCCAGTGCAGTGAGGAGCACTGTCTTCAACGACAGAAACTTAAGCTCTACTGACTGCAGAGGCTCAAAGGGCTCCTCCTTCAAGGCCAAGAGGACCGAGGGGAGATCCCAAGAGGGTACCTGATGAGGGTACCTGTCATCCGCTGGTGCTCCGAACGCGATGCTGGGCCCCGCCCTGTCCGGGGATCCCGCGAGTTCGTCCGGAAACACCAGATGGTGCGATGCGCTGGAGGAGTGAGAGGCCCGCGGAGATGCACTCGACTGGGAAGCTCTCACTGTGATCCTCAAGTCACCCTGACCATGAGCCGAAGTAGCCCTCCGAGAACCGGAGGAGCTAGAACGGGGCATGGCAAGGGGGATACCCCCCCGTTTGACGAGGAGGTATCTGGAGCGCAGCATCGCGATGGTCATGTTCCCGCAATGAGAACATGAGTCATCCACGAGCGATGCTTCAGCGTGCTGAAAGCCCAAGCACGAGAGACAGCGATCGTGACCGTCAGATGAAGCCAGGAAACGACCACATCCAGAAACACACGAGCGGGAAGCCATCTTTAAAAAGACGCCCGTCACTCATGGAGCTCTTTCAGATATTGCTCTTTTAGAAAAGAAATGCTCTTTTAGAGAAAGCGCTGAAGTGCCCAGGGGAGGTCGCTGCGCAACCGCAGTTTGATAGGCTGCAGCACGCCGTGAGAAAGCAGCAGCACTGGACCGGCAACCCCCGCTGACACGCCGTAACACCAACGCCGAACTTGCTGTCTGGAACACTCTCGGAGATTCGCTGAAAAGGCTCGGCTCCGAAGCAAAAAGCTGATGTGCGTTTGCACGCGCTCTCCTTTTATACCCACGCTGCGGGGCGGGGTGCGCATGGCGAAACACGCACGCCAACTGTCATTGGCTTGTTTTGTTAACACTCGAAGGTGATTGGGCTCTCGGGCAAGATCCCATTACGTCAGTCACTATGACGTTACGTCGAACGTGACTGACTGATAGGGAACATGAAGTGACATGCATGCAAGGTCTGAGGTGAAATTTATGATAAATTAGTTTTCTGCTCCAGATATCCAATTTCAAAATAATGTATTATTTTTAAAACATAACATTAAAATGACTACATTTCAACTTTTCGACTAATATTTCCAATGTCGACTAGCAGCAGCAGTTACGTTTAATCGACTGGTCAACTAGTCTCACACATCCCTACATTCAACCAGACTGATCACTTACTGAATACATAATCATTGTAATAAAATGTACCAAACAAATGATTCAGACTTGGCTGCATTCTACCAAAACGCACAGGTTATGGTCGAAAATGCAGCTGTTTTTTCACTCTTTTCATTCGTTTCCTTTTCCAGTGACTCATTATCCATGTAACATGGGTTTGTTCAGTCAATAGTATTTGTGTGCCGCACTCTCTGTACTCGAAAAAGTAATGTCAAGTCTGACTAAATTAGACTGTAGTGTCTCAAGGATACGAACAGAAGTGGTCACAAGAGATGCATTTGAAATGCATTTAATACTAGGTGGAAGCAGTGTGCATCTTGAATGGCCACTTATGATCAGAACATTGAAAATGCATCTTAATACCAGGTGGAAATAGAGTATAAAATTTGAGGCTACACAAAATGGGCTTTTGTTGAAGCATTGTCTTTAAAGTCAACACAAAATCGAAATGTACCCTTTTTGTTTGTGTTTGTGCACAATTAAACTGTCATAAAAAATCTGTCATTTTAATGTAATAACTAACAAATAAAAAATACTTTTTAACCCAGGGTTTGTTCTTGTACTGGACCGCTTTACATAATCCAGTTAATTCTCTATGGATTTTTTTGCCCTGTTTCTCATCAGATTACTGAAATAAAATCGGCCATGAATGCTGTTTCATATTGACTTTAAACTACAATAGAATCATGCACATAAAGGGCAAACAAGATAACAGTGCATTGAAAGCTACGCATTGTTACAGTGATTGACACTTTCTGTTCTGTCTGAGTGTGTCGAGCAGATAGACCAGTAGAGATTGTAGCACTGTCACTCAGCTAAATGTGTCCAAGTGCCAGAGAAGCTTTCTATCAGCTACACTGTATCCTCTCTGACTCTGTCCACAGATTGTGGAGGAGGTTATTCATGTATTGCTGGAGTGGGTGGGTGGTGCAGGTTCTGGAGTACTGGAGTTCTCTCTATCTAAATGTCAATCCTGCTTTGTGTTATAGAGGGTTACTGCATGCCGGAGTGGGATGGCATCGTATGCTGGCCCGAGGGACTGCCTGGAAGAACGGTGTCCACTGCCTGCCCGGAGTACATATATGACTTCAACCACAGAGGTGAGCTTGCAGCCGCTGACCTGTGGCTAACTGATATGTGTCTAATGCACACAGAGCTCCCTTGACAATAATGGACAACCTCCAGCATGCACCTCCAAAATCTGTGCTTTTTTCCTCAGTTCATCATTGTTGGTGCTCCAAATTCTTGTCTCGTCTTTCAGACAAACATTTTGGAATATTTCCATACATTTTTACATGCTTGACTTGTATTCATAACAAAAACAGGGTGTGTTTTCATAAAGCAGATAAATTGTGGACCTGGACGGCGAACTGAGAACTGGCAGTGCTGGTCCTAACTTCATTACATTTACATTTATTCATTTAGCAGATGCCAAAGTGACATGTAACCATGAACATATAATCCAAGGGAGAAAACAATACAAACCAACCCAGGCTCATTGGAAATACGTGCTTGTGGCAATGTTTCTGCAGCATGGATATTATGTACCTTACTGCACGTTTCACAGCAGTTTCAAAGTGAAATGTCCAGGGAGTGATGCTTGTTTTCTGTATTCTTCTGATGCAACCCTGCCATTTTAACTTCCTTATATGTGGGTTTGAGATGTTTTGTCAAACCGTCATTTGACAGGATTTGGAGCGCTTCACCTCACAAGTGCAACTCCGTATCACGTGAGCTACCGAGCAAACCTATTGCATTAGAAAACCCATATATAAGAAGCTGTATATGTGGCACTAATGTTCAAAGCAGCATGTTAAAATAGTTTTGAAGTCATAACATACAGCAAAAATTAGGTTTCTTAATCGAAACTGGCCCTGTAAATCATACTTTGTGTGAAAAGGAATAAAAGTTGTCTTCAACTGGAAATGGCAACAATTTGTAAGTAAAGGTACATTTTTTGGGTTTTGCAGATAGGTAGAGGCACATATTTCAATAAGCCTGGGCAGATACAAACAGTGCTACCTTTACAAACTTAAACTGAGTATAGTTGAGCTATTCTACAGCAGTAATCAGTGTTGGAAGAAATGCATTACATATAATAGATGTTATGCAATCAGACAGTTATCTGGAAAGTAACAAGTAAAGCTGTTGGTAAGTTCATTCATTCACTCATTTATTTCCTGGGAACCTTTTTCCTATTTCCTTTTGTTTCAAAGAGTCATTTACAAAATCTTAAGAATGAGTCAGAGCCTGATTTGAACATTTGTTTACAACACTCACAAAAGATCATAATCGTCACTTTGATATTTTCATGATTTCAGGATAAAATATTGGTGGAATTTAGGGACCAATTCTCACTATTAACTAACATAATACACCTAATAAACACCTAATTTGCTGCTTATTAATAGTTAGCAAGCTAATTGTTAAGTTTAGGTATGGGGTTGGATTAAGGGATGTAAAATATAGTCATGCAGAATAAGTCATTAATATGTGTTTTATAAGTACTAATAAACAGCCAATATATCAGTAATATGCACGCTAATAAGCAACTAGTTAATAGTGAGAACTGTTCCTTGTTACCGAATATCGTAGAAGGCTGAAAAACTCTAATGGTGTGTGCACACCAAACACGAAGTGAATGTTCTCATTGCATTATCGTTCTAGATTACTCGCGGGATGTTTTTCGTGTCACTCACGCGAATAAAAACATCCCATAATGCTCTCCTCCATTTTCTGATAAAACCGAATGTGTCAAACCAGACGTGCCAATAAGCTCTTTGCTGATTTGCGTGCGCGATAAAGCGTCGTGCAAATTTTCCGCTCAAGTTTACATTTTTTCACGTCGCCCAATTTGCGTCATTCGCGTCGTCTGGCACGAATTCAAGTCTATTCATGTCTTTGCATTGACTTTGTATGTAATCTACTCACACAAATGATTAAATTTGCTTTTGGTGTGCACACACTATAAAAGTCTAATACTTTTTGATGCAAAAAAGCACTTAACACATTACTTTCTATAAAAAGTATATTTTTAATGTTTCATTTCTATATATATTAGGTTGTATTTTGTTAATTCTTGAATTCACACAATAATTGAACACTCCATTTTAACAGGTGAGGTTCTCTAACAGTGGTAATAACAGATTTTGATCAGATTTTGAAGCATGAGTCAAACTGCTTTCCAAACAACAAGCTTCCTTGCTAACCAGTGTTTGCAGTAGAGCTTTAGAGATCCATTAATTACACAAGAGGCCTACATACAAAAGCATTAACTGGACATCTTACTCAAATCTGTCCTCAGTGGTGGCTGTTTTATATTGTATTCCTTTTATCAATAATTTAATCCATATTTGTTGCACTGTTTGATGCTAATAGTAGCAAACATTGATAATTTCATACACTGTGGCTCTATCCTGTCAGTCTCATTGAGAAATCAATACACGAATGTCCTAAATGAAGACACGGTTACTTTGTTAGAGCATGTTTGTGCTGTTTCCACAGGACATGCATACCGGCGCTGCGACATCAATGGGACCTGGGAGCTGGCATCAAATAACAACAAAACCTGGGCTAATTACAGCGAGTGCGCCAAATACCTCACCCATTATAACCAGAACCAAGAGAGGGTAAGACCTTCGACCTTACAGCTGCTGTTATCAGCTGAAGTCAAATTTGCATCCACAAGCATTTTGAATATGTACATTTGATTTAAAGTACCATCACCCAAAACTGAAAATTCTGATCATTTGCTGATTAATGGTGTCTGCTATAAGTGTTACTTTCTTGCACATTCTGATTGAACTGGTTTAATATCCGATTTACTAAGGAATAATGTAGATCAGGCTGCTTGCACTGGGCAAATAACACTGAAGCAAACAAACATATAAATGGATGCAATGTATGGAAATGTACCTAGACAGTGACTAAAATGATATTTGTTCGAAATATCCTTTCTCTCTACAATTACTTCTGTTGCTTCACTCAGTAAACAATAGCTGTGCTAATATTACTGCAGTGACAAATAATTTCTTACTTCAATGCATTATGTCAACTACAGAGACTCTTTTAAAATTACAACATAACTAAACATTAAATACTTAATTTTTTTTTTTTTTTTTTTTTCCCATTTACTCAAAATTACAGACACGAATAAACTGGAATCTAGTAAATTTATTTGAGCTGAATCATGGAGCTGCCCACAATCTAAACACAGACTTTGCTCTTCAGCACAATGATAACCACAAAAACATACAGAAACTCCTTTAAATGCCAAGCACAAATGAACATTTACCTCCAAAAGGTTTTTCCCTTGACATAAACACATAAAATAGTACTTAATTTCAGCATTTACTGTCCTGATCCAGCCCTATGCAAAGAATACTGTAAACTAAACATCTAATGCCCAGTTTCAGTTAATGCAGAAAAAATGAGTCTTAGTCCCAACATAAGTGAAGTAAACTTCAGTTTTACGTATACTGTACATGGATTTAACACAATAAAACTAAGTTGACAAAACATTCAGCAATTGTGTTGCTTTAGCTCATTTTAATTAAGTACGTTGAACAAGCAGCAAGCATATTTTTTCAATGTATAACCTACTGCCTCATTTGGTAATAACTGCACAATGCAAATTGTGCCAGGTTATTTTTGTGAAACAGAAACAATGCTAAATGAGGATAATTTGCATAGAAAAGGCATGTGTGTGCAGAGAGGAATGTCAGTGACTTAAAAACTGAGACGCAGCACATTTTCAGCATTGTGCATGCTGAACTGGATTGCAGGTGTTTTGGGAATACGATGCAGGTATTTGTGTTCACATACATGTGCAAAAGAGTCACAACTGGTTAATGAATTTCCCCCTTAGTGTTTAAAATTTGATTTGGTCCTCACTCAAAGCTGTCGTTCCTTTAGAAGATATGCAGACTTGGAACAACATGAGAAGACTTTCTTTCATATTCCTTTAAAAGTCAAACCACATTGTGTGAACACAGTTCATTAGTCATCAATGTTAACACTGAAGTCTTTTGTTTGTTTAGTTTTGTTTAGATTCGTTTCTCTCATCTGTGTGCTTTTCATTTTGGTGTAGACGGGCAAAAAGCTGAGCTGTGGGCTGAACTATTTATCATTTAGATGAGGAATGCACATCAGCTGAACCCTCAGTGAAAAACTATTCCACTTCACAAGTCTGAACTGAATTTAATCAATGGAATCAGCATAATCAATGTAGTTCACCAGAAGCTTGTAATAGAAAACGTCTGGATTACTGATACTCTCTGTAGTTGCTTGGGTTTGTGTACCTAGCAGAAAATCGGACTGGATTTAAATTTATAAGTGTGCTGTGATGTGTGTGTTGTTATGGTGTCTCTTCAAAAACATCAGCTAATGAATCAGTGTGATTCTGTAGGGCTTCAGACGTTGCGGCCACTGATGTGTTCCTGTTAAACAATTTGCAGCATCTTGCGGGTTACGTTCATTAATCTAGACGTTTTATTATGGCAATGTGTTAAATGAGAAAAGCGTTGAATAGACATTACATTGCACACATTTTTAAGACTGCAATGTGGCTATAACATTGTTTTAAAAAGCTACAACTGAAGAGGCATTCAGGTATATTTACACAGACTGTTCAGACTCAGAGGTGGCATGAATGCATTTTGCTAAATGTAAATGATACTCTAAATATAAAACTAAAACCACCAGTAGGTGGCAACAAGTCTTAATGAGTGAGTCATTCAGTCATTCATTCAGCTGATTCATTCAAATTGCTGATTCATTCATGTGTTTATGAATGAATCGTTGGCTCACTTGATTCAGTCTAAAATGTGGGTTCATTCAGTAACTAAACTCCACTGTGTTGCTAAACAAAAGCAGAGAATATGTACAATATTGTGTCTAAAACATATTAATTATGCATTAATATTAACATATTAATAAATATTAACTTATTGTTTATTGAACTATTGTAGAAACATTGATTCTGTCGTGCATACATTTAGGAAGAAACAGCACAGTTTTTGTTGTTGTTTGTTTTGTTTTTGTTTTTTTGTTTTTCTGGCCAAAATATATTTAAAATATATGTTAAATATATATTGAAAATAGTGAAGCTCAATAAAATATATATTTTTAATTATTATTATTATTATTGTTGTTATTTTATAAAATATTTAGTTTGAACCCTCATATGTTTTTTCTTGGATTGAAATATATGTAAACCAAAATATATTTTTAAATGCTTTTAAAAATTATTTTTATATTTTTAAAATATATTTTAAAAAATATGCAAAAATGGTCAAAATTACATGGGTAAAAATTCATTAATTAATTAAGTCATTCATTCATCCATTTATTTATTTATTTAGAAATATATTTGACAATATATTTTTGCCATTAGTTAAAATCTACATTAATGTGCCAAGCCGTAATGTCCACTTTGTTTTGTATTTAAAAAACATTTGTTTGTCTGGTTTGGTTCACAATCTGCTCCATATTTTCAGTTTCATTTTGTTCTCACAATTAATTTGAGATGAATGACTGATTTACTTTGTAATAGCTCTGATATATCAACCACAGGATAATAAAATCTAAAAGATTACATATTTTATGGTCATACCACTTATCTTAAGTTCCACAATTTGACATGAATTGATCAAAATGAGTAGTTATTCGGTATTGTGTTTATGGATTTCCTGATGAAGTGGATCATTAAGGTAATTTGCTAAAATTCAGTTCCGACATTTACTCTTGCTCATCATATGCATCATTGCTCATATCTCATTTGTTCATCCATCATTCAGGTCTGAGCAGGCTGTGCATTTACAATCATTAGTTCTGGATCAATTTATTCATATTCATAACAATTCTGTTACAAAGGCTTTCCAGATTAGCTGTCCAGATCCTCGGTTGCTCACCGCTCAAAAATCATTTGTTCAAATGTTCACATAGTCAATTATGGTTTCCAGTTTTTTTATTTGCCACTTTTTTGGAAGATGTTTTCCTTTGATCTGTAACAGGGTTGGATGAGTGTAGAGATCTATATTTTGAAGTCATGCGTTTTTGCCTCTCAAGTCCCAAGAGCCACTTAATGTGAAATTCATCCATGCAAATGAAACGTTTTGGAGTGCAGCAACTCAACAGCACAAACACAGCGCTGGGTTTGGCCATTGCGTCTCAAGCTAAATGTTAACAGCTGGCAAATCTCTTGTTCTATCAGCTCCAGATTGCCCTCCTATAATGCACAGCACTGATCCAGCTCACTCAGTTAGTGCGGTCGTGATGTGAACTTATTCGGCTGCCTACAGCCTGAAGTAATCCCAGTTGAAAGCGTGGCCGCTCACCGCTCAGCTTTTGTCGAGTCTGTGAACTTCAAGACAAACTGTTTTCGCAAGTGGCTGAGAGCAGACACCTTAGTCACCGGGTGTCAGCTTGCTCTCCAAATAAACAGTTGTGCTACTAGCGGAAAAAGCGCTGAAGGCAGAGATTCGATAGGTAATTCCTTTAGCAGCTCTGCTTTTGTTTACACACCAAAAGATGCAAATGCTTGAGCTTTGAGGTTAAATCCAAACAGAAATTAGACACCGCTGGCATGTGTTTTCATGTGGTGTAAATGGCAGTAAACATAAAGAAACTGTGGGATTGTTTCAGACAAGCTCATAATATACTGTGTTGAGATGAAGAAATAATTAAAAGGTTGCAGATTTTGAACGAGTCCAAAGAAAAATAGAAGATAATGTGTCTTTTAAAAACATGTTAGGGCTGCCAGTGTTTTGAATGATATGAATTGCAGGGGTCATAAATTTCATTTTTTACATAATACTTCCTGTGGTGCACTTACAGTGTTGGAAGGATTTTTTTTAACAAAAAAATAAAAAAATAAAAAGGAAAAAAAAATAAATAAATACCCATTATAACCTGATTTTAGTTTAAAGGAATATGTCTTCTTGCATGCATCATATTTAGATCGCATAGCTGATCGCAGTCATGTCTGTTGAGCAAACGAATGCAATGAGCTTTGTCAATTTCTGCACTCTCATGAATGCTTTCATCATAACTAACACAGTGCAAGAATGCAAATAAGAGATTCACTGAGCAGTGCAGAGAGCATCATTGATTACAATGGCAGTTTGGGTGAGAGTGTCTTTGCTTGCTTTCTGTAAATAATTTCATCACAATTTAACCCATGCAGTGCAACAAATAAATAAATAAATAAATAAAATATAAAAAATAAAAAACTTTTAAAAATATTTTTTCATTGAGCTTCACTGTTTATAACATGAATTTAGCATATGTAAATTATGTTTTAGCTAGATTATTTATTTATTTATTTATTTATTCATTCATTCGTTCATTCATTCATTCATGCTGTATGGGAAATAACAAGGTTACTTGTTGCAGCATTGCTGATGAATTACGACTAGTTTATGAAATATTGCACATTAACATGTACCAAACACACAAATTATACATTCACATAGATAAAAAATAAAGAGTGATAACGAGGATGAAATATAAAATGTACAGGCATCACTGCTAATTGCAGCTATATTGTTTATTATTACTTATTTATTTTTTTTATTTTTTCAATTGTCAGCCCAAATAAATGTTCAGTATGATTAGATTAATTGTCTGTTTTATACACCCATTCTTAATATTCTTGCTTGAACACCGAGACCTACAGCCTGTTCTGTTACTGGTGTTGTTATTTGTTAACTCTTGTTCTCACTTTCTTATTTTTGTCTTTATTCTCAGGAGGTTTTTGACAGACTTTACCTGATCTACACGGTGGGCTATTCAATCTCTCTGGGATCACTTATGGTGGCGACAGTCATCCTAGGATACTTTCGGTAAGAAAAACCCACCTCCTTGTTTTCACAGAAAGGATTGACGAAGCCCTTCACAATGAAGATTCTAAAAAAGCAATTTTAAGGGCTTTTTCCTCAGTCTGGGGGCTGTGCAGAAACGATATCGCTTGGACAAAAATGGCACATCAAACAAGACGTGTATGCATAAAATATTCTGGCATTGTCTTTTTACTTGATGTTTTACATTTTTTAGTTTGATCTTTGATCCATAGAGATCTTGCATAGAACTTGCCAGCAACATGCCAGCGTTCACAGCTTTAACACTACCAGCGTTTTTGCTGCAAAACAGAACTATGTTGCAGAAATTTAAGTTATTTAAGGCCATAAATTATACATTTTTCAAACAAAGACTAAGGTGTACTTTTTTGTTGATTTGTAAAACAATTAGGCATGGAAGAAGTCAGAATTGCAATATATAAACTCACAAATGCATGAAAAAAACATCAGAATTGCAAAACAAACTCATAATTGTGAGAAAAAGTCAGAATTGCGCATTTATATCTTGCTGTATATTTTGTATTTGCGAGTTTAAATCCCACAAATCTGACTTTTTTCTCGCAATTGCAAGTTTATATCCCACATTTTGGATTTTTTTTTCTCAGTTTACACCCCACAATTGTGAGTTTATATCCTGCAATTCTGAATTTGTCTTGCAATTGTGAGTTTATATTCAGCAATTCTGACTTTTTCCTCACAATTGCAAGTTTATATCCCACAATTTTGACTTTTTCTCGGAATTGTAAGTTTATATACCACAATTTGGATTTTTCTAGCAATTCCCTTTTTTTAAATAAAAAAGGGAATTCTAAAATTCCCTTTTTTTATTTTTTTATTCAGTGGCGGAAAAATGGACTTCTGTAATTAGGTGATAAATACAACTACAGTACATAAAGTTTAGCATGTGACATCAGAGCACAGGTTCAGTGTTAAAACTTTTCTTGCAATGTTGCTTTTCCTCCACAGCATTTGCTGTTTAAATTATGCAATCTGTCAATAAGAACAAAGAAATTTGCATTGCTTAAACACCACAGAAGTGGGAAATTGTTCTTAATCAGGGCTCTTAGGCTACAATCTAAATACAATATACATGCCCCATTTTGTTGCCTAGATTTGTTTACTTGATGCAAGTTTTATGATATCCACATGCAGACTTTGTTCATTTAGATGCATTTATCAAGGACTCCAGCTGAATGTCTGCTAGCTGCTGATGTTTACATATTGGTTTGAAGGAAGAATGATTTACAATAAACTAAATGACTTTGAGTCAGTTTTTGATATTTCATGTTGAGTTGTGTGCTTTTATGGTCATGAGACATGAGCAGAACAATTTTTCTTGTAAATTACTTGTAAAACCCACTTTAGTAGCGCTTGATGTTTATACTAGCAAAGCACTTATAAATCATTAGCAAATGATTAGTTTATAGTTAATTCATAGTTTATAAACTGTTGTCTCTACATTGTTAATACATTAATATGCAATGTACAAATAATGTGTTCCTCATTGATTGTCACTGTAGTTAACAAATTGTTATTGTTTAATTAGCTCATATGTAATAGTTAAATAGTGGTTATTATCTTTTGTTAACAAGTAGTTAAACATACCTAACTGACATACAGTATTTAAACTAGTAGTAATGGAGTTGTTAATGGTTATCAGGAGTACATGTAAATAGTCCTCACTGTAGATTAGACCATGGAAAATACTAAATTAAAAGCTTCTTTATCAGACATTAATTTTTTAATGTCTTGTGTTTTATATCTATCTATCTATCTGTATAAATATATAAATATATATATATATATATATATATATATATATATATATATATATATATACACACACAGTGGGTACAGAAAGTATTCAGACCCCCTTAAATTTTTCACTCTTTGTTATATTGCAGCCATTTGCTAAAATTTCATTTTTTTTTCCTCATTAATGTACACACAGCACCCCATATTGACAGAAAAAAACACAGAATTGTTGACATTTTTGCAGATTTATTAAAAAAGAAAAACTGAAATATCACATGGTCCTAAGTATTCAGACCCTTTGCTGTGACACTCATATATTTAACTCAGGTGCTGTCCATTTCTTCTGATCATCCTTGAGATGGTTCTACACCTTCATTTGAGTCCAGCTGTGTTTGATTATACTGATTGGACTTGATTAGGAAAGCCACACACCTGTCTATATAAGACCTTACAGCTCACTGTGCATGTCAGAGCAAATGAGAATCACGAGGTCAAAGGAACTGCCTGAAGAGCTCAGAGACAGAATTGTGGCAAGGCACAGATCTGGCCAAGGTTACAAAAAAATTTCTGCTGCACTTAAGGTTCCTAAGAGCACAGTGGCCTCCATAATCCTTAAATGGAAGACGTTTGGGATGACCAGAACCCTTCCTAGAGCTGGGCGTCCGGCCAAACTGAGCTATCAGGGGAGAAGAGCCTTGGTGAGAGAGGTAAAGAAGAACCCAAAGATCACTGTGGCTGAGCTCCAGAGATGCAGTCGGGAGATGGGAGAAAGTTGTAGAAAGTCAACCATCACTGCAGCCCTCCACCAGTCGGGGCTTTATGGCAGAGTGGCCCGACGGAAGCCTCTCCTCAGTGCAAGACACATGAAAGCCCGCATGAAGGACTCCAAGATGGTGAGAAATTAGATTCTCTGGTCTGATGAGACCAAGATATAACTTTTTGGCTTTAATTCTAAGCGGTATGTGTGGAAAAAACCAGGCACTGTTCATCACCTGTCCAATACAGTCCCAACAGTGAAGCATGGTGGTGGCAGCATCATGCTGTGGGGGTGTTTTTCAGCTGCAGGGACAGGACGACTGGTTGCAATCGAGGGAAAGATGAATGCGGCCAAGTACAGGGATATCCTGGACGAAAACCTTCTCCAGAGTGCTCAGGACCTCAGACTGGGCCGAAGGTTTACCTTCCAACAAGACAATGACCCTAAGCACACAGCTAAAATAACGAAGGAGTGGCTTCACAACAACTCTGTGACTGTTCTTGAATGGCCCAGCCAGAGCCCTGACTTAAACCCAATTGAGCATCTCTGGAGAGACCTAAAAATGGCTGTCCACCAACGTTTACCATCCAACCTGACAGAACTGGAGAGGATCTGCAAGGAGGAATGGCAGAGGATCCCCAAATCCAGGTGTGAAAAACTTGTTGCATCATTCCCAAAAAGACTCATGGCTGTATTAGATCAAAAGGGTGCTTCTACTAAATACTGAGCAAAGGGTCTGAATACTTAGGACCATGTGATATTTCAGTTTTTCTTTTTTAATAAATCTGCAAAAATGTCAACAATTCTGTGTTTTTCTGTCAATATGGGGTGCTGTGTGTACATTAATGAGGAAAAAAAAAATGAACTTAAATGATTTTAGCAAATGGCTGCAATATAACAAAGAGTGAAAAATTTAAGGGGGTCTGAATACTTTCCGTACCCACTGTATATACACAGGTGCATCTCAATAAATTAGAATGTCGTGGAAAAGTTCATTTATTTCAGTAATTCAACTCAAATTGTGAAACTCGTGTATTAAATAAATTCAATGCGCACAGCCTGAAGTAGTTTAAGTCTTTGGTTCTTTTAATTGTGATGATTTTGGCTCACATTTAACAAAAACCCACCAATTCACTATCTCAACAAATTAGAATATGGTGACGTGCCAATCAGCTAATCAACTCAAAACACCTGCAAAGGTTTCCTGAGCCTTCAAAATGGTCTCTCAGTTTGGTTCACTAGGCTACACAATCATGGGGAAGACTGCTGATCTGACAGTTGTCCAGAAGACAATCATTGACACCCTTCACAAGGAGGATAAGCCACAAACATTCATTGCCAAAGAAGCTGACTGTTCACAGAGTGCTGTATCCAAGCGTGTTAACAGAAAGTTGAGTGGAAGGAAAAAGTGTGGAAGAAAAAATGCACAACCAACCGAGAGAACCGCAGCCTTATGAGGATTGTCAAGCAAAATCGATTCAAGAATTTGGGTGAACTCCACAAGGAATGGACTGAGGCTGGGGTCAAGGCATCAAGAGCCACCACACTCAGATGTGTCAAGGAATTTGGATACAGTTGTCGTATTCCTCTTGTTAAGCCACTCCTGAACCACAGACAACGTCAGAGGCGTCTTACCTGGGCTAAGGAGAAGAAGAACTGGACTGTTGCCCAGTGGTCCAAAGTTCTCTTTTCAGATGAGAACAAGTTTTGTATTTCATTTGGAAACCAAGGTCCTAGAGTCTGGAGGAAGGGTGGAGAAGCTCATAGCCCAAGTTGCTTGAAGTCCAGTGTTAAGTTTCCGCAGTCTGTGATGATTTGGGGTGCAATGTCATCTGCTGGTGTTGGTCCATTGTGTTTTTTGAAAACCAAAGTCATTGCACCCGTTTACCAAGAAATTTTGGAGCACTTCATGCTTCCTTCTGCTGACCAGCTTTTTAAAGATGCTGATTTCATTTTCCAGCAGGATTTGGCACCTGCCCACACTGCCAAAAGCACCAAAAGTTGGTTAAATGACCATGGTGTTGGTGTGCTTGACTGGCCAGCAAACTCACCAGACCTGAACCCCATAGAGAATCTATGGGGTATTGTCAAGAATAAAATGAGAAACAAGAGACCAAAAAATGCAGATGAGCTGAAGGCCACTGTCAAAGAAACCTGGGCTTCCATACCACCTCAGCTGTGCCACAAACTGATCACCTCCATGCCACGCCGAATTGAGGCAGTAATTAAGCAAAAGGAGCCCCTACCAAGTATTGAGTACATATACAGTAAATGAACATACTTTCCAGAAGGCCAACAATTCACTAAAAATGTTTTTTTTTTTTATTGGTCTTATGAAGTATTCTAATTTGTTGAGATAGTGAATTGGTGGGTTTTTGTTAAATGTGAGCCAAAATCATCACAATTAAAAGAACCAAAGACTTAAACTACTTCAGTCTGTGTGCATTGAATTTATTTAATACACGAGTTTCACAATTTGAGTTAAATTACTGAAATAAATGAACTTTTCCACGACATTCTAATTTATTGAGCTGCACCTGTATATTATATAATATAAAGCACAATTGTTTAGGAGTTAATGTTTTTGCAAGTGTGCTGAAAGTGACTATTTTACATTTAAAACTCCAATAAAACGTTGTGTTTTGACTTGACTGAAGCAATCGGTTTTCCAAATGAGCTGCATTAAATGAATGTTTCTCTAATAGTTCGCCCAGCGTGTGTACAGGCCCTTTTTCAATATTAAGACATATGAGTGCATTTATTACTTTTGCGTTCAATCGTTCCATTTTCATTGCTAATTAATGCAAAGAGGTTCCCTTCGTTATTTATCCAGTGGGCTTATTCAAATAAAGGGTCGGGTCGTGTGCTGAACGAGCTGCTGACAGGTACCAGATTAGCTTGACTCAGCTCCAGTGCTCCGTGTTTTTAAGAGCCAGCCCATCGCCTGGGCACCAGGAAATGCAGGTCAGGAAAATGACTTTAATAAGAGCTCGTTTGGGCCACTGCTGATCGGCTGCCAGCGTTTCCATGCTCTACGCTCACAGTGTCAGCAGTATGGTTTCAGGTGCATGGGCTCCAGGACATCAGCCATGCAGCACGGTGACTCTCAAACATTAGCTTCAGTGTTTGAGGCATGCTTCGAGAAGCCAGGATCCACACGGATCGGCTCTCCGCAGCTTCCCGATCAATAGTTCCCAATGGGATGGTGGTTAAACAGCAGTTAGTCTAATGACGAGGAGGCAAGCGATTCCACACAGCTGCTCTAAACTTCTCCAGAGGAGTGAGAGGAATAACAAAAATAAACCCCAAAGGTTTCATATTTCAACATGCCTGGCTAAAAAAAGAGACCGGACTGAACACCTGAACTGTGCATTTCCCGAGTATTAGAAATGAGAAATGACTATTTCTCATGGGCTAATGGTTTTAGTCCATTTTTTTTTTCTCTGTATTAGCAAAAATAGGAATGGATACTGATCACAAAAGAAAACGACAATTATACAGTTCAGTTTGTTACGATGATAAAAAGGTTCAATGCTCATCAATGTCAAAATGATTAGGATGGGCAATCAAATTAAAGTAGGCAGGGTTTACTGTTCACAGAAGCAGAGCGTAAATTCCAGCAACTATTTGACAACTGTTTTATTACAGAAATGTTAAATAATTGTCAGTAATATCCAGTGATGCAAACTATTTTTTTTTATTCAAATGTCTACATTTTCAATTGAAAATATATAGCATACATTTACATGATTCATGTAATTCCTGAATGAATGTGATGAGACAGGAAACTTCTTGCATTTTCTACACATATTATTTGCAAATACTTCAATTTGATTCCCTATTAATGTAATTTCTCTTAGAACTTTCTATAGCACGTTAGATTAGGAACCATATATTCAGTATTAGCTAAGAGTTTTCCCTCAATAAACTCCAAATTCGCTGCTTATTAGTAGTAAATAAGGTAGATGTTGTTGTAGTTGTGTTTAAGTATGGTGTAGGATTAAGGAATCTGGAATATGGTCATGCAGAATAAGACATTAATATGTGCTTTAAGTACTAATAAAAAGCCAATATGCTAGTAATTTGCATGCTAATAAGCAACTAGTTAATAGTGAATTGGGTTCCCTAATCTAAAGTGTTACCCAAGCACCTAACCACACTCTAGGACAGGGTTCTCATGGCCATGGTAAAACAAGAAATATCATTGAATTTTAAATATGTGATTTCCAGGCCTGGAAATGTCTCAACATTTCTATAGTCAACATAAAATTATCCAGTTCTAGTATTTCAAAGTGTTTCTTTGGCTAAAAAATAGTTAATCATTTTGAGTGTGACAAATTATTATTATTATTTATTTATTTATTTATTTTACAAATCCGTATGCAATCATCTAGGGCTATCTTGGTATCTGATTTAATATAATGAGATGAAATATTGAGACTTTAATGTAAAAAGACCTTACTGTAATATTTAGGGCAATCAAACTAAACTGCTACTTATGCCACCTACACACTGTTTTAGCCCTGATTTTCCTCTCAGAGACTGAGCCAACAAAATCACAAAATCAGACGCAAAACAGTGCTTGTTCACATGAGTGACAAATGCTGTGTTTGAATAATAAAAGCTGTGATCTGAGAAAGGTTTATTCACAATGATAGACAGTTGTTTAGTGTGAAAAGAACAGCAATCCAAAGACTTTAAAAGTCTTATTGGTAGTATCGCATGCTTTTGCACTTACTGTTTATAATAATAATAATGTTGACAATGTTAATTGTTTACAATATTGTCATATCTGTAGTATTAATATGATATGAAAATGTAAAAATCATGGTTACCATCGATGCAGGTATATTTTGACAACTAGCAACCACTCAGAATACTCAGTAAATCATACCAATAATCATAATTATAAGGACAATTAATTTTGATTCCATGTTATTTATAAAAAGTTAAAAAAAAAAAAAAAAAAAAACACAATCTGTGGTGACTGTCTGGTGTTGCACCAAAGCAAACACCCACAACTATTATTGACCAGTGGCGGTTCTGAAACCATTTTTGAAATTGTTCTCTTGCAGCACAAATTGATCAGTCATTCTCATGAGTTTATCTTGTGTGCTGCTGTTTGCTATCTGTGTTGAATGAAGGGAGCATTTTAGTGCAGACATTTAGGTGCCTGTAGTCTTTTAGTTGACATCAATACAGTATCCTTTTGAGACCAGAGTGCCCTATGACATTAGCTCCGATGTCTAATGTCATCTCATGAATAAACATACAGTATGCATTTGGTTCTAGAACATGTATGGTTTTGTAGACATATTGGATGGATATGTTGGCAGCATCTAAAATGCAAACATTTTTACATATGAACAACTGTAGAAAAGTACAAATGTTTATTAATCATTTTACGTTCAGTGAATACTGCATTGAGTTGAAGTTGGAGCTGGAAAATATCCATACAATAGTATATTATAACTAAAACATTTGTCACTGTGCATATTTACATGTGCATTATATATGAACTGTGCATTATATTATAACTTTTTTATATTATTGGTATGTGGATAGCTTTAGGTAGAGGTGGGTGAAGGGCAAACTATCTATAAAATATAACTGAACAAATATATTTATAAGGGATTTGTATACATTTTACATTTACATTTTAACAGCTGTAATGCACATTGTACTTACAAATACTTATGAATTTTCATGAGATCAGGCTGCAACATCATTTCTTCCAGAGGACTGCAACAAATCTGGAGGAGCTTTTACTTAATAGACTTGCTCCGGTCAAACTAGTTTGAGAGAGTGTAGACAAACCGAAGGGAATTTGGGAAACACATGCTTGCAATTTTGTTTTTATAGCTTACTTTTTGAGCCCTACATTTTCAACATTTGTGCTTTCTGAACCTTTTAAATCCAAAGAATGTGTTACAGTCAGCGGCAGACTCATCTGGCTCTAATTAAGATCAGTATTATTCTTCTAGCCTCTGTGAAAGGGCATTGGAGAGCAACTATACACACACACACATATTCACAGCTCCAAGTATCTGCTATTGTATGGTACTAATCTGCTACATTTAGGTCTGTCATTTCATGTACCTTGATACCTCATGCTATTTACACCTAATTACAAAATAACCCCTGTTTGAACTCATTTATCTTTTTTATCTTTTATTTTTCAGGCGGCTGCACTGCACCAGAAACTACATCCACATGCACCTGTTTGTATCATTCATGTTGAGAGCCATTAGTATATTTGTGAAAGATGTGGTGTTGTACTCTGGTGCCGCGCTGCAAGAAATGGAGCGCATCACTGTGGAGGATCTCAAATCCATCACAGAAGCCCCTCCTGCCAACAAAACCAAGTTTGTAAGTGCAGCACACATACAATCATATCTAAAAGTGAAGTCCATAACAGAGGAATCTCACATTGTGTTGTTGCCATAGTAGTAGTTTGGGAGCATCGTTATCCTCTGAAGCCTTGTTGTTGTATATATATATGCGTAACCAGGAAACAGGGTTTTCAATTAAGCTTTATGTGAATTAAATTATTTTCCTTTTTAATTCAACATTATAATTAAGATTATTATAGTAACTATGGTAGTTACTCATACCTAGTAACAGGAAGGATTATGGGTGTTCTCATTTGGCATGAATGAAGTTGAGCTCTTTTGACTTGGACATGTAAGCAGTCATCCAGTTGTCTTTCGAATGAGGTTCACTCTGCATTGCGTCAGTAGCTGACGCTATAAGGAAACAACTTTTTCCAAAAATACTGATGCCTTATTGGATCACACTGGTGTCTCACACTGGCCAATGGCATTGGAGCGTGCCAAATATTTGAATAAATGTTTTAATGCTGTCATGCACATCACTGCAGTCAACAGACTATTGTTGTCCTATTTTATTTCATTTATGTACAGTATATTAATTGTGTAACATGTTAGTTTAGGGACCAGTTTTCACTATTAACTAGTTGCTTATTAGCATGTTAGCTAGCTGTTTATTAGTGCTTATAAAGCACATATTAATGCCTTATTCTGCATGAGCATATGTTAGATCCCTTTATCCACCCCATACGAAACTTAACAACTACCTTACTAACTGTTAATTAGCAGCAAATGAGGAGTTTATTGAGGCAAAAGTCGTAGTTAATAATTAGTTAACAGTGAGAACTGGTTTGGTCACACTTTATTTTAAGGTCCAATTCTCGCTGTTTACAAACCATTAACTACAACTTTTGCCTCAATAAACTCCTAATTTGCTGCTTATTACTAGACAGTAAGGTAATTGTTAAGTTTAGGTATTGTGTAGAATATGGTCATGCAGAATATGTGCTTTATAAGTACTAATAAACAGCCAATATGTTACTAATAGGCATGCTAATAAGCAGCTAATTAATAGTGAGAATTGGATCCCTATACTAAAGTGTTAACGCTGGTCCCCAAAATTAAGTGTGACCATTAATTGATTGCTATTTGTTTTAGTACTTTTTACCTTGATATATCTCTCTATATTGTGTCAATTGAAAACAGGCCTTAGAAAATAGCATTTCATCCCCTCTTTATAATTTGTATATGGCTGCTGTGACAATAAAGCTCTCTTGAATCTTGAATATAAAGCGGTGTTAATGCCAAATCCTCAGAATCTATCTCATTCAGAAATCATTCAACCTAAGGACAAGAAACCTTGGAATATCTTGACAACTTCTGCGGCAAACACCATTGCATGTTCACTTCCAGTGAACCAGCCATTATCCTTCTGTGATCCATTGAGGAATGGTACAGATACATTCACTCGTGGAGGCATTGTTTCAAATGTCAAGCTGTGAGTGTCCCTAATGTAAGGGTCCCTTCCAGTCATCTGGCATGAGAGCTGTCTTGTCTCCCTCAGGAGATTCTACGCCGAAGCCGCTTTTGATGTGACATGCTGCCCTCACTGTGAGGGTATGATTCTCAGGATGCTGCTCTCTAGGCTTGCTCTTGTTATGGGAGACAAGCTAGCTTCATAGGTTGTCCCACCACCTTCATTTTCCTGTTCTCATGAACTGCAGAGAAAGAGCAGTCAAGCTGTGAAGTCGAGCGAGAGGAATTAAATGAAGAGCTCACATCAGCTCAGGTTGTTTGTGCTCCTCAGTCCCCCAATTTCGCATCCTAACCCATTATTTTCACTTAAGCTGATCTCCATCCCCCCTTGGGAGACTGTGATTTGGTCACATTTGGCAGATCAGGTGATGGGGATGATGCCATGTCACTGGCAGACTCTGACAAGAAAGGATTGTCCAGCATGGAATCTACCCTTCCTCATCAGAGTGAACTGGATGAGTCAAGAATCCGGCACAAAAATCTCCTGCATTTACTGACCAAAGCTTTCGACAAGCCTGGCCTTGTGTGGTCTCTTCAGGCTGAATCACCTCACAGAGACCTGCTGCATTCTTCCTCGAGGTGCACAAAGAGCTGACAAAAAGCTGTATTGAATTAGTGCTCTGCTTTAACAACGTTGGATGCCGCTGTCTGCTGGGGGTATGACAAAAGACATCAACAAGAATGACTCGAACCTGGAGCATTAGTGTTGCAGGCAACAAAGGTGCAGCCTATCGGCCACACTATGGGGAGTCTCATTTTCTTTGACTGCCATCTGTGGCTAAATTTAACTGAAAGACTGTGAAAGACATGAAAGAAACCTGTGCTTTTAGATGCTCCTCTCAATGTGCCTTAATCAGTGATGCTATAGAAGGATTTACAGAGATTCACAGCATCACAAAAACTTTTGCAATGTGGCATTTTCAACCAAAGAAACTCGACTTGACCCTTCACCTAACTCGATCAGGCTCTTCGTCTTCTCACCATCCAGCAAATGCATCTGCTAGCTCTGCCTCAGACCCTCAAAAAGAGTCTGAGCCAGCTGTCCAGCTGCGGAGCTCATGGCCAAAAAGTCACCTTATCCAAAGCCGCAGGGACTCTTTCCAAGTGGAAAACCTGCACCTGATAAACAGTATCGCTCCTCACCTGGTGTGCTAAGAGGAGTTTGCAGCCGATGTTCTGCACGAGCCGGCTCTAAAATGAGACCGTTCAGTGCTTGCATTTTCTCATCCCCCTCGTTTCAGGATGGAGAGGTAGATTGATGTGTTATGACTGTTCAGAATTGTCCATGTGCAATAAAAACATCAAAAAAGGGCATTCCTCCTCTTCTTACACTTACTCAACCTCATACAGAACAGCACGGCTTTCTGAAGTGAAATTCCTTCACTGTTGCCCCAAGGTAAAGGGGGGAAAGGTTATCTGACACACTCACCTTGACTAATGTGTGACCAAAACTCATTAATTCGGTGTTGTGTGTGAGAACCACAACATTTTGGTTCCCCATGTAAAGCCTATTACAGAACTTTCCCCATAGGGAATGGGTGAAGTCTGCTTGCTGAACTGCCTCAACAGTTAGCTGTTGATGCCCCAATGAGAGGCGACATTGTGCAAACACAGACCTTTCGTAAGGCCACTTTCATTGCCTTATGTTGTGCTTATTGGGCATCAGAGATCTGATGTTGCTTTGTATAATATTAATAAGCAGTATTGAAAGATACATCATGCAGATGTACTGGGACACATCATCAGTAATGTATCCTGGGGTCATCCTGTGGATCTGATCACCTTTCTCTTTGTCTTCCCAGTGATGTATTGTAGTGTAAACACAGAGTGATCACCCTGCAAATCCTCTGCAACTCACCTCCAGAGGCTCACATTGAGTTTGCCAGCCGTGCCTCCTGCGCTCTTCAACTAGCTCCTGGTACTTGGCATGCTTCCTCTCATTGGGAAGCTACCACTGTAAACTGTATATAAAGATGCTGGCATTGCTGTAGTCCATGTTATAATTGATGTGCACCAGTAATGCTGCCGCAGTTCTGCTTATACTAACATATTATGACGAGTGGAGAGCTGCTTAAAGGATTAGTTTGCTCCAGAATTAAAATTTCCTGATAATTTACTCACCCCCATGTCATCCAGAATGTTCATGTCTTTCTTTCTTCAGTCGGAAATAAAGGCCAACGGGTTGAAGGTCCAAATTGCAGTGTCAATGCAGCTTCAAAAGGCTCTACATGATCCCAGCCGAGGAACAAGGGTCTTATCTAGCAAAACAATCAGTCATTTTCTAAAAAAATTATAAATATGTATATACTTTTTAACCACAAATGCTTGTCTTGCACTAGCTCCGTGATGCACGTCCACGACACGCATTCAGAATCATGTTGGAAAGGTCACGTTTTTTCCTAGCAGAAGAAATCTTTTAGGTTTCAAAAATTTAAACATCCAGGATATGCACATGAACAGATAAAACCATTTTAAAAAATAAACTGGTACAGAGACATATAAATATGTGTCATTCAACATACAGTCACTTTTGAAAGGTCCTTCTTCTCCACACTTGTAAACACTGGGTCGGTAGTTCCGCCTGCGTCATGCGTGATCTTTCCAATGTGATTATGTAATGCATGTTCATAGTCGCATAGTCGCACATGCGCATTGCAGGGCTAGTGCAAGATGAGCATTTGTGGTTAAAAAGTATATAAATTTGTATTTTTTTTTTTTTTTTTTTTTTTTAGAAAATGACTGATCATTTCGCTAGACCCTTATTAAGACCCTTATTCCTCAGCTGGGATCGTGTAGAGCCCTTTGAAGCTGCATTGAAACTGAATAGTATCCTCAAAAACCTTAATTTCTTTTCAACTAAACAATTAAGAAAGACATGAACATCTTGGATGACATGTGGGTGAGTAAAGTATCAGGAAATTTTAATTCTGTAAATTCTGAAGTAATCCTTTAACCGCTGATGATATGTTTATATATGCTTGTACATCTTCTGTATGGTGTTGGCAGTGGCCACAATCTCAATGTTTCATGTAAAATATTCCTCCAAGACACCTCTCTGTGAGCTGGGTCAGTTCTACTCCGATAATGCAGCGCGATTGGACACTGTTCCCCATATGATCAGCTACCGATGCAATGAACCAAAATCAAAAGGGAATGTCTCTTGTTACTCTGTAACCTCAGTTCCCAGAGATGAGGGAATGAAACATTGCATTCAGTGGCTGTTATTGTACTTTAACTATCAATATAGCTGCCAGTTATTCCTCAGTCAAAAGATTCTGAGGATTTGGCGCAGATTTATATAGGCTGAGAGCCGCTTCCATTTGGCGCACTTGAAAGCCATTGGCCAGTGCAAGACACTGGTGTGATTCAATAAGACTTCAGTATTTTTGGAGAAAGGTAGTTTCCCATCACACTAGCTACTGACATGTTTTAAATTGTCCTTCTTTATTAACTATACATTTTGATTTTTGCGGGTAAGTCAAGTTACATGTAGCTTTTATCTCAAAACCAAATGAAAGAGAAATAGGAACACATGCTTATAATCAATATGTGCTGAATCAATTTTACTTTACCCTTCAAGATTGGCTGTAAGGTGGCTGTCACTCTCTTCTTGTACTTCTTGGCGACTAATTATTACTGGATTCTGGTGGAAGGCCTGTACCTACACAGCCTTATCTTCATGACCTTCTTCTCAGACAGGAAGTACCTTTGGGGCTTTACTCTGATTGGCTGGGGTGAGTAAACAATCTCCTTCACGTAGACTCGTGTCCAGTCCACAACACTGGGACATAATTATTCGGCTTCAGGCTACATGCACCAAATCATAAAGATTTAATTAATGCGTTCTCCAGACATCTTCTCCAGTTAATTTGAAATTGGCTATCAATTGGGCTATCAATTTGTATATCAAAGAGATTTTGTTTAATTAATTTTACTCTTGAACAATGGCAGCAGTTACTTTGAGGTATTGCTAATTGTTTCCAGTGCAGCACAGTGGCATACGCTATATCTTTTGGAGACAGCAGCAAGTGTGTCTGCATTTGTGGATATACTTTGGACTCCACGGCTCCTGCATTGTACACACTGTGCGGAAAAGTTGGACATGCACAGCGCATACAATGTGGATGCTGTGGAGCTAAGCCGCTTCTTTGTTGCTAATACCAGTGTTGCAGAGCCAAGGCTCAACTATAGCATTCTTTTCTGCTGGGCCAGTACTTCAGACTTATATATATAAGAATGCTTTGCCAGCATTTTCACCACCAGCACTACAACAAAAAATAAAAAAATAAAATAATAAATAAATAAATAAATATTTTTCATTCATTAATTAATTTTATTATTATTATTATTATTATTATTATTTACAATTCAAGAACAAATATATTAATACAATTATTTATTAGTTTAATTATTTGCAATGATCACTGGAAATTATGCAGAAAAAAAAAGCCCTGAGCGTTCTTCTGTATGTTGCAATTTGAAAGTGAAGGTCACTAAAGGTTTCACTAAACAGGTTTCATTAAACAGGTGTTCCTGCGATGTTTGTAACCATCTGGGCCAGTGTGAGAGCCACTCTTGCTGACACTGAGTAAGTATTTGTGTTTGAAACTCTTTGCCAATATTACCATGTGTGCATTTATACAGGAATGCAATATTAATTCAGCTTGTGGAACAAATAAAATATTCTCTACATGGTAAATAATGTATGCACATGCAGGACTTTTGCAAAAGACTAGAAATAAAACACAGTATCTTTGTATACGATGTATTAAATATTAATAGGATGTCTGGATTGAGCTTTCTTAAAGTGACTGATCTGGTTTATGATCTACAGGTGCTGGGATTTAAGCGCAGGAAACCTGAAATGGATTGTGCAGATCCCTATTCTGACAGCAATTGTTGTAAGTTTCCATAAATAAAAATGAAAAAGAAATTCATAAGTAGGCACTTATTTAGGCAGAATTATTTTGATAAAAAATATTTTTATATTTTAAAATCATGAGAAGTATAAATTCAGTCAACTGTGTACAAATCTGACAACGTTCTGTTGAACTTACATGTGTCTAAAGTAAATTGCAAATATTATATTTATTTGTATGCCAGTTCCTTTAATGTGAATACACTATAAGAATCAATTGTTAATGCAGTTATTTCATGTGTCTGTTATGAGTCTTAATTATGATCCATTAAATCAGTGTATATACTTTTTCCCCAAAGGTAAATTTTTTGTTGTTCCTGAATATAATTAGAGTCTTGGCAACGAAACTTAGAGAAACAAATGCAGGAAGATGTGACACCAGACAACAGTATAGGTAAGACTTTTTAACATTTCATCATCTGAAATATACACTTTCATTTGAGAATTTTTATAATTTTGAAAGAAGATTCTTTCAAAATACAGTATACAGCAGTAATGTTACTATTTAAAATAACTGATTTCTATTTTAATATATTAAAACAATTAAAAATATATCTTTAATAAATATTAAAACAATAAAAATAATATCCTTAATTTTCATTTATTATATTATATTATATTTACAAATATACTGTATGATAATATTTAAAAAAAAGTGTTAAATGATCCTTAAGAAATAATTCTAATTTGAAATAGAAATCTTTTGTAGCATTATAATGCCTTTACTGTTATTTTTGATCAATTTAATGATCCTTACTGAATAAAAGTGTCAATTACTTAAAAAAAAAAATAAATCCTACTGACCCCAAATTTTTGACCGTTAGTGAATATTTACATATACTTTGGTTCTTCATCTTTTTGTTATCTTTTTCTTTATACCACAGAAAGCTGTTAAAATCGACGCTAGTCCTCATGCCGTTGTTTGGGGTTCACTATATTGTGTTCATGGCAATGCCCTATACAGAAGTGTCTGGGGTGCCGTGGCAAATCCAGATGCATTATGAAATGCTCTTTAATTCATTCCAGGTAAAATTTCAAAAAAGATGTAGACAATTAAGATTGTACATAGACACAAAAATATTTTGTATCTTTAAATTTAAATTCATGCTCTATTTTCCAGGGATTCTTCGTTGCAATTATATATTGCTTCTGCAATGGAGAGGTAAGAATGAAGTTTTATATAGCTTCTTTGTCCCAAAACTTTAGCAGATAATTGGTTATATCACCCTGCTTGTGTCTGCACATTCTAGACAGGCTGCCAGGTCAGTCTGTATTTTAGCAGTGGGGATTTTTTAAATAACATGAACCTGCAATACTAGAGACTGCAGTTTCAGGACCACAGTCCTAGGACAATATTTTTTTGTTAGTAATTGCACTTTATACAATTTTATAGCACTTACTATTAAATTCTGAATTTGCATGATTCATTTTCAGAAACGATTTACTGCTTTAATCGTTTCATTTAATTGATATATTCTCTTATCCAACCCCCAGCCCTAAACAAAACCATTGGTAACCCTCATGAAATATTTTATTTGTCCATTGTTAGATCATGTTATTTCTTTCTTAATGATCCTACATCTCTATTTTAATATTAACATGAATTAGTATGTGTAGAAATTTACATAACTAAAGTATTATAAAGTATTAAAAATATTTAAAATTATTATTAGTTCATGTTAATTATTGTGTTATTGTATGTGCAACCAGGGCTTGAAAACAAAAAAAAAAGTCAATCAGTTCACTCCGAGCAGAATCGATATTTTAACGTTTCTGTTCCTGCGTTCCTCTGCATTATTACCGTTCCGTAACCGGTTCGAGTAGAAAAAACAACGGTTAATAACGTTATTTTTAAAAATTGTCTTTGCCTATAATAATAATAATAATAATAATAATAAAGTACATTGTTTTCTTTACACAAGAAGAAAAATAAAGGAAAAAAAAAAACAGGAAGAGATGGTATCTTAACCCGCTGTGCTTAGACACAGCTAATACAGCATCATCTTTTCTAGATTTGCCTAAATGTAGGCTAATAAACAAAATAATAAAAAAAAAAACTATTAATTCTTTAAAGACATTAAAGTATTTTTAAAGATATTTAAAAATGTTTGCTGCATTGTTAAAAAAAAAAAAAAAAAAAAAACGGTACTTGTATAAAATTGCGTTTTGAGAAAAAAAAACATAGGCTAAGTCGCGTCGCATTTTATTAGGCTATTACATTCAGAAATGATGTAGGCTAAAATGCCGGTAAATCAAAAATGTTTACAAACATTATAAACACAGTTTCTCTCCACAACAAATCCTCTAAATTTAAGGCTATAGCCTATAGGTTATAAAAACGTCAATCCAAAAACAAATTAAAGGTGAAACTGATGCCTACCTCTCTCATTCGGCACAAATCCAAATGTTTCCATATTCGTGCTGTACCTGGATGCTAAAATATTATTTATTATAGGCTTTGTACTTTCATCGACGTAAAACATCATCCTTCACATCGGCTATATCAGCACGAGTCGATGGTCACGCTGAACGCAACAGATTGGATAACGGAGCACTGTAACTTTTATACGTTCCTTTAACTGTATTTTATTTTGATAATGAACAGGCTGCAAAGTCGCAAAAATACTGTGTCTTTGTGCGCGTGAGGCGCCTGCGCGATACGGCCATAGCAACGCTGGTTACAGATGCGACATCATTCAAAACTGTCAAGTTTTTGCAAAACAAATAAAACTGTAAAATAAATAAAACTGTAAAGCTTTTGCAAAATAAAGAAAACTACTTTCTGCCGTCTCATTTTCCTTTCCGAGAACTTTGGAACGCATCACAATGAACCGTAGGCCTAACTCAGCATATATTTTTTTGTTTCGTTTCGTTAATCTGTCAATGATTTAAGTGAAATATATTTAGTGTATAGGCATATTTATTCCTTTTTATGTAAGGCTATAGTTTTATTCTGTTTTCTCCGTTGACTGAAGCGCTGCAGGTGCGTAAGATCTGTTGAATCCTGTTTTTTAAGTTGAATCTGTTGAACGCCGGTGCATTGCGACTTAACTATGACGAGCTCACAGCTGAGCGCGCGGGCATTTCACTCGTTGGGTGCGTCAGCGTCACATTTGCATAGTCTAGCTACTTGAATTCCTGATTGGTTGACAGCTAATTTCAAATATTAAGTGGAACGATAAAATAACATTATTAACCAGTTAATGGCCATTTCAAATTTTCGATTCTGTATGGAACTCTAAAATTTGATTTCGTTTCTGTTTCCGGTTCTGTTCCAGTCAAAATTTTGTTCGTTTCCGGTTTTCGTTTTCGTTCCTTGAACTTGTTCAGAGCCCTGTGTGCAACTATATTGCAGTGTTACTGATTTGACCCTACAATATCATGTACTTTCCCAACTAAACCTAAATTAACTTTTCTTCACTGAATAGTAGAAATTACCTTGTTTGTTCTCTTTCTCTGGCTCACAGTGTATTCACTGGTGATTTAAGTGCATTGCTCTTAATAGCTGTATTTATTTATTGGGTGCATTTGTTTGATCAATGGTACACAAGAGAGATTTTAAGGCACTCTTGTTTGCCCTTATTTATGTACATACTTGTGCTGTTTTATAAAAGCAAAGTCTGTGATTACCTGTGGCTGTACTCTGTGTTCTGTTGTCAAGAACATTAATGAGAATTAATGGGTTCATTTAAGTGACTGTGAAGAAGCAGTAAATGTGTATCTTAAAAATGGCAGGAATGTGTATCTCCTGTTTCCAGAAGAAAAATCACTAGGCTTGACCAGAATATGAACCTTTGGGAAAACACTGTGTCTGTCTTTCATTATTATTTGCAGGTATTTATAGAAGAATGTAGAAAAAAGAGAAACAACTTGTTTTCAGCAGAGTGTAGTCTGTTACTGATTCCAAAATACATGACAAAAATTCTAGTTAGTGATGTAATCCTTTACATGACACATTTCAGGTAATGTAATCAGGTTTGATTTAACTTGCTTATCACATTGATTTTAGTAGGATAATGTACAATATTGATAAATTCAGTCATAAAAATGTAAAATTAAAACAAATAATTAAAAAAATAATAATTAAAATAAAACACTAACTAAAAAGATTATTTTATTTGTTTACCTGCGTGTGGTGTGACGATTAACCAACGTCAAAGAGCCGTGAACATGCAAGTGTGTTACTTATTACCTTAAAATCACAGGGAATCAAGAAAATATATACTTCAAGAAAATACAGTTTGGGAATCCATGCATTGCATGTAAATAAGAAATAATGTGAATTTGTACATTTTGACGTATTTCAAAGACAAAAGCCTTCAAAAGGCATAGAAATGGTTAACTAACCCTCTGAATGATAATTCAAATAAAAATAATGATCATCAGTAGCTGATGCAGTTGAAATGATGAGAAAATGCTAAATTTGAAATGATTTAGATAGTGACTGCTCTTTGTTTGAATGTCCACAAAATTGGATGACTTTCTGAATGTGTATATATATATATATATATATATATATATATATATATATATATATATATATATGGTAGGCTATTTTAGAAAGGAAAATTTAAAAGGTGAAAAAGAAGAATTAGTGAGAATCAATAAATTCTGAATAATTCACCGCTATTGTGTGAATATATAATCATGTAATCAATAAAAAAGTAACTGTAATCTGATTACAAGTATTTTAAAATGTAATCTAATTACAAGTAAATAATTCTAGGTAACATTTTATTTTAAGGTGTCTTTGTTACATATATGTACTTACTATTATAATAACAATAAATTATGCATAATTACATGCACGTAACCCTAAGCCAAACCCTAATCCTAACCCTACCCATATAGTAAGTACATATAGTTAATTTATATTACTCAGTACTTAAATGTATAATTACACTGTAACAAGGACACCTTAAAATAAAGTGTAACCCATTTTTAGAATCTGATTACATAATCTATCTTACATGTAATTAGTTACTACCCAGCACTGCTTGTTTTATTCATATATGTTTTATTCATATAAGGACCACAAAACCAGTCATAAGGGTCAATTTTTTAAATTGAGATTTACACACAACATCTGAAAGCTGAATAAATAAGCTTTACACTGATGTATGGTTTGTTAGGACAGGACAATATTTGGCCGAGATATTGAGAAAAACGCCTTTAAAGTTGTCCAAATTAAGTTCTTTGTAATGCTTATTACTAATCAAAAATTAAGTTTTGATATATTTACGGTAGGAAATTTACAAAATATCTTCATGGAATATGATCTTTACTTAATATCATAATGATTTTTGGCATAAAAGAAAAATACATCATTTTGACCCATACAATGTATTTTTGGCTATTGCTACAAATATACCTGTGCTACTTATGACTGGAATAT
Source organism: Spinibarbus caldwelli (assembly GCA_039654775.1). NCBI lineage: Eukaryota > Metazoa > Chordata > Actinopteri > Cypriniformes > Cyprinidae > Spinibarbus > Spinibarbus caldwelli. Next base: position 3,599,216 of record CM077235.1, on the reverse strand, counting down.
ATATATATATATATATATATATATATATATTCTCATTCTATCACTCTTCAGGTCCAAGCAGAAATCAAGAAGTCATGGAGTCGGAGGACACTTGCTCTGGACTTCAAGAGAAAAGCCCGGAGTGGCAGCAACACATATAGCTATGGACCCATGGTGTCTCACACCAGCGTCACTAATGTGACTGCAAGGGGCCCTCTGGCCCTGCACCTCACCACCCGCCTGGGGCCCGTCTCCCTCAACGGCCACCGAAACCTGCCGGGATACGTGAAGAACGGCTCTGTCTCTGAGAACTCCATCCCCTCCTCAGGACAGGAGCTCCATATACAAGAGGAAGAGAAGAACTTCCAGGTGGAAAAAACCATCCCAGTGGTGGAGGAGGAAAGAGAAACCGTCATGTGACGTCACAAACCTTAATAAAGACGATGTTGAAGGATTAGAGAGTCCTTTGTTTCTCAGGATTTCCTCACAATTTGGATTGTGGGACCATCTCAGATGTACAGTTGGACCTAATGGACCAGATATGAGCCACAATGTTCTTGCAAGACTGGAAGCTACTACAGGCACCAGGCCATCTTCACCAGCAGTATTTGGAGGATGAGAACACATTTTGTTTTTGTGGTGAACGCATTGTGAACATACAACCCCAGTGCTTTCAGGTTGCACATCAGCTCCTTAGATGAAGAACAGAGAGAGTTTGCTTCAGGATCAAGTCATATGAAATATATGGCACTGTGGACCGTGAATTGTAAATAAGACACCCATGATATTTTAAATATCTATATAGAAATGTTTTTGATTAGCACTAATATAATGTTATTTACAGATGCAACTGCCAGTAGGGACACTCTTTGTATTATGATAGCAGGTTTTTGTTAGTAGAATGTGATATTTATATGTCTCTAAGCCTTGAGCGGTTGTCTTGTTTATCCATGTGTTTAATCAGTAGATTTGCCAAATCTTGCCAGACTGTCTTTTTTCTTCACGAGTCTGACAGTGAAAACTAAAGTGAATTCCCTCTGAGTATGTGTAGATTTATACAGTAAGCTTGCATTATTGCCAGTGATGATGAAGTGATTGTTGCCAGTGGTGAAACGTCAAAGTATTTTGTTATATTAAGACTAACATATACTATGCTAAGCATAAAAGAGAAATTCTGTCTGCATTTTTCATTTTCAGGGTCACTTTTTTGCTGCTTTAACCATTTCAATTTAGCACATTTATCCTCATACTTTATAATACTGATAATAATAATATGCCTCCCACAATGCTAAGGTCATTTTTATCATCCAAAGTGGAAAGTCATCACATTGTCTGATCATGTATAAGTAATACAATAATTCTTATTAACAAGCCACACGATCTGAGGCATCATTTATATCTGAAGCACAAACAATGTAGGATGAGTTATGCACATCTTTAACCCTACAGTAGTAGCACTACTAATTATTGCATTATATAACACTTAACAGATTATTACAATTTGCATTTAACAGGAGTTATTCAAACATTTTCATTAATATACTGATCTGTTAAGTAGATTTTTAATAACGTATTAATGAAAATTATTATATTGCCTTACAATATCCTTTGGCAGCACCCAGTATACCTTTCATTTCCTTTTTAGATGACATATTTCAAGTGTCAGGCATGAATGAATAAAATACACCTCTCATTCTGAGTAATTAGCAGCATCATTATGATCTGTACTGTAAGAGTTTTCAGGGAATTCTTGCTCTCCATTAAAGGCACCATAAGAGCTGTTCACTGAAAACCCCTATACATTATCCTCATTATCGTATAATGAATTACTGTCATATTTTTCACATCTAGACTTCATCCTGAAAAGCCTTTTATTATACCTGCTTCACCAGCATTACATTCAATCGTTTCATCATAATGTGTCATACATTACTGTATATGAGAAGCTGAAAATAATTTTTTACAGCCATAAGGAAGAACAAATTGAAGTCAGTATTGTAGGTTTAGAGGCTCATGGTCTGTTATGTATAATATATTGCTGCTTTTTGTTACTCCATGTATATATGTCAATATAGTGTTTACACATTACATGAAAATGTCCATCCAGTTATGAGCTAAATGTTCATCTGCGTATATTTTGGAATGTAATATGGATATGGAAAGACTGTAATCAAGGTTATGATTTCATATGCTGGCAAGTTCAATATACAGCAGTACATACTGAAATAAAAATGCCTAAATTCAGATGATTTTTTTTTTTTTTTTTTTGATATTTCAAACAATTAGTTTTTGCTAGTCAATACATTAAAACCTTTGCTCAACAAAATAAACTTTAACAAAATATATACATATGCATTCTGCTTTTCTTTACATAACCATTTGAACTTGAATTTGAGGACAGACCAAAATGACAACATTTCAATCGGGTTTATATCTCTTATTTTCAGTTGTATTGTTTATAAAATGTCATCTATTTTTGCACTTTTTGTGCCTTGGTACTCAATAACACTTTAGACTGTTTGTTTTTAATATTAACAGTGATTGGTTTGAAATGACCGCTTGAATGATGGATGTGCAGTTCTGTTGAATATTGAGGTTTCATGATCAATCAGTTTTGAATATCTCTGCTTTACTCATGTGCATTTTATTACATATTTTTATTACATCCCATCATGTCCTCATTGAAAGTGTTTTTGACATTGAAACAAAAAAAATATTTTACCCAAAAACCATTTACATTCTTTCTCCAGTGGACCTACTTTAAAATATTTTGAAAATGAAAATTTGACTTTTTGTTGTTGTTGTTTATATGTTATGTTATATAAATGCAAACTAACTTTTCTACGTACACCAGTGTTGTATATTTTAGTGCTGATCATGTGTATCATGTGAATAATAAATCAAAATGTATAATTAACAGAGAATCATTTATTGTCAATATTTACAATTTACAATAAAATAAATATGCTGCAAATGTACATTTACAAATTTTCTTACAAAAATAAATAAATAAAAAATGGCTAATGAAAGTTTAGCACACACCATTAAGGTGACTAAATGGTCACTTTGCTGGCTTCTTGGCACTACCCTTGGCTCCACCTCCTTTCCCTCCTTTTTCTTCTTTTTTCTCTCCTCCTTTCTCTCCACCTCCCTTTTTACCTTTCCCTCCATCCGATGCCTCTTTCTTTGATGCTCCTTTCTCCCCTTTCTCCCCCTTTTCCCCTTTCTTCTTTGTGGTTTCATCCTTCTCTTCTCCCTTCCCTTCTTTTCCTTCTTTTGCACCCTTGCCTTCCTTTTTGCCTTCTTTTTCTTTCTTCTTTCCCTTTTCTGCATCAACCTTGCCCGCAACGGTTGGCACCTCCTCCTTCTCCTCAGGCTTAGCCGCTAAACCAAAGAAGAAAGAAAAAAGATCAGATATATTTCATAAAATATGGTAACACTATAGGGTAACACTTTAGTTTAGGGACCAATTCTCACTATTAACTAGTTGCTTATTAGTATGCATATTACTAGCATATTGGCTGTTTATTAGTACTTATAAAGCACATATTAATACCTTATTCTGCATGACCATATTTTAGATCCCTTAATCCACCCCATACCTAAACTTAGCAACTACATTAATAACTATTAATAAGCAGCAAATTAGGATATTATTGAGTCAAAAATCATACTTAATAGTTAGTTAATAGTGAGAATTGCCCTCCAAATTTTACATTACTTGTGTGCTTTTACTTTTTACTTGTACTTGGTTTTCGGAGACGACGTGTAAAACCTAAACAAATGCATTTTAATTGTTTAACTGCATTTACCATGTTTACCATGTTTTCACTGGGATCAAACTGACCCAAAACAAGCAATGTTACGCTCCTGGATGCCAGTCACATTTTGTATGTCTGTTTTGTGATACAAATGAGGCTTTTTGCCAGAGGTTTACCATTTTATTGTGCATATAAATTAGCCTTTAAAAAAATCTAATTATTTCCCGTATTTATTTGTTTATAGGAGTTTTAAATGTATTTTGAATTTTGCGTTTTGTTTTAGGGTTAACAGATATTTTTTTTTTTTTTTTTTTTTTTACAGTGTAACATAATATGAATGAATCAACCTAAGTACATTCATTATAACAACAGGACAGAGTAAAATTGAAAACCTGTTTCAGCTATGCAAATTGCACAACTCAGCACATCATAAAGAAGATTCACAAATTACAATGATAAACATTGCTATTACCACTGATACTATTTTAAAAACTTTCTTTCAGTCTAAAAAGATCTTTTACAACACATCTTTCTTTTAACGTGCTGTCCACAACATATTGCGCAGACAGGAGAAACACTGATTGAGATGTTAAGAAAGATCTCCATATGGAGCAGACAGCATTGTCATGTCAGTTAATTGGTTTCAGATTGATCAGCTGGCTGAGAGCAGCACTGAAGACAAATATATTGTGTTTCTGGCCTAATCTAAAATACACAGGCAAAACCAAGAGCAACAAAAGGACGATTTTATAGCACTTACAGCATTTTCAAAACATTCAATCAGCTTTCTTCAACCTTTTATACTATCTGTATGCAAGCATTGATCTATATTACAAAAGTGTGAAGTTTCAGCAAGTGTACTTTCAGATTGTAACAAAGCCTTTTCTCGTACATAAGCAAACGTGCTTACAGAGATTCGGTTTGAGAGATTTGAGATCGTCTGAATCGTTCTGCGGCTGCTCTGAATTCCATCAAACATTTTTATGGGAAAATGTTCCAACTGTAATATTTTCCCTCCCGCACGTTCACCCTATGCACACAATCCCAGCGCATTCCTGCTCTGAGGGGCCATTCTTACCAAATGATTGATATCAGGACGTGTACAAGCTGTGTGAGACACACATGCTGCTTTCGAAAGAATAATATTTTTGTATTGTTTAATAGCATGCCTTTCTAATTGGACCAAACATGATAGAATCCACATGTTAGACAGTAAAAGGATGTGCAACCCTAAACTTGAGCTAGTCACAAACGCAACAAATAAATGAAACACTGTAAGATTCAATGAGCAGTTCTTATGCAGGAGTTTATCACATTTAAACGTTTGCTTTAAAGTGTTTGTTCAGGTGGAAAAATGTTTGTATAGTTCTAAACATAGAGCAGCAGCAGCAATTTGAAAGCTCACATTCGCTTTTAACGTGTCCATTCTGTCTGTCACAAAGGTGTAGAAATGCAATGCGACGTGTCATCGCGTATGAAAACTGTAATTTGCTGTTGACACAGATTTTCCATTCATTCAGCAGCTAATAGCACAACAGTCACCAAGAACAAAACGATAAATGCCACAGTTTGTGTCTTAAAAATAATTCATTTCTGAGCATGAAAGAGCAGTGAAGGGCATGGAAAATATTACATCTCTATACAGTGTAGACAGTGTTATTTGCATAATTTATTCCTGATGATTCTTGATTATTTACATCTCATTTTGGGAAGATCATGCCTGAGTCATATTTCACATATATTAAAGATTTTAGGTTAAAACAGTTTTATTGCTTTTTGTTTTTTAATTGTGATGTCTTTGTTATTTTCATGAAAATTAAACACAATTTCCCCTAAATTCTTATTACTGTAACACTGTGTTCTGGCTATATTGTTTAAAATCCTAACTAAAATGAAATGGCAGTGGTGAAAAAGGGCTGTTTTATTTGTTACAAAACAACAACCGATGTTGTGGTCCTCAGAACATCTTTTCAGTCCTAAAGGCTGAGGGGTTTTCTTTGTTTTTCCTAAACAGAAGGGTTTTCTCTGAGCCTTTCAGCTGCTGTATGTCCGTGTGGATGATGTTGTCTGTGAGAGTCAGCATTAAACCACTGCAATCATCTAACAACTGTTCTGTGTCCAATAGCAATGAGTGGAAAACATGTAATTACAGACCAGAGCTTTGTCTTCTCAAAAATATCTGCTGTATAAATATTGACAAATTAAATATACAGTAGGTTTTATTACTTGGACCAAAAGCTTTTTGGTTACACTTTATTTTAAGGTGACCTTGTTACAGTGTAATTATACATTTAAGTACTTAGTAATATTAATTACCTTGTCTAATGTTAATTATGAGGCAGTCGTGGCCTAATGGATAGACTTGTAACCCGAGTTGGACTTGTAACCCGAAGTCGGGCTTGTAACCTGAAGGTCGCGGGTTCGAGTCTCAGGTCCGGCAGGGATTGTAGGTGGGGGTAGTGAATAACCAGCGTTCTATCCACCTTCAATACTACGACTGAGGTGAGACCCTTGAGCAAGGCACCGAACCCCCAACTGCTCCCCAGGCGCCGCAACATTGGCTGCCCACTGCTCCAGGTGTATGTTCACTACTGTGTGTATGCACTTGGATGGGTTAAATGCAGAGCACAAATTCCAAGTATGGGTCACCATACTTGGCCACACACCACTTCCCCTTTTCCCTTCACTTATTGTACTTACTATATGCTTAGGGTTAGGATTAGGGTTTGGTTTAGAGTTAGTTGCATGTAATTATGCATAATTTATTGTTATTATAATAGTAAGTACATGTAACGTGTAACACCTTAAAATAAAGTGTTACCACCCCCCACACCGCCACCCCCATTTATGTATGTATTTATTTTAACTTTGAAGCTCAATTTTACAAATACAGGACATATGATGACCAACTTCTCTGAGAAAAAAAACAAAAAACAAAGATTTTTTGGTGTAACACAAGGCTGTAAAAACTACCTTTAACGGGCACCTATTATGCAAAATTCAGTTTTACATGTTGTATGAACATAAATGTGTGTTGGCAGTGTGTGTACACAACCACCTTATAATGATAAAAAATCCACCTGCTTCTTTTTTTTAATCCCCATAAATCATGTAAATCATGAGCAGAACAAGCATTTGCAGAATCTGTACAACGTGACATCACATTTTACAGGCCCCGCCCACGACTGTTGACGGACACTGCCATATTAGCCGAGACCCCGTCCTGAGTGAGCTGCACACAATCCGCCAGGTTTATCTTCACAATAGAGCATTTAATAGCAGCATTCAAGTAAGAAATGTCTTCTTATTAAAGCTGTAGACATTATTCAGCCCAGGGCAGTGAGTGATTTTCTGTTTTTATTTTATTGTTTGGGATATATTAACAGCGTAGACAGCAGTAGGTACTGTATATTACGCTGCTGTCACTTAATACACAGATCTAACAGAAACATGCAATTTCTTTACAGCTGTTTACCTTCACATACATAACTGACTGTGTTTTTGTAACATATTTGTTTTTAACATAAACTTGCATGTATTTGACAGTTTAAGTGCAATGAGACATGAAAGAGAGCTTAGATTAGTACTCACATGTCATGTGACAGCCACTTTCTGTGCGCTCAGAAAACCGTGTATAAGAAGTTTAAACTGATATGGATTTAAAAAACAAAAAACAAACAAAAAAACATGATTTCAGTGCAATAGGCACAGCCCTGTTCTGGAAAAGGGGGCGGGTAGCAGCAGCTCATTTGCATTTAAAGAGACATACACAAAATCATCCTGTTTTTGCTTCCACTCAAAATAGGCATTTTCAAAATGATGTAATAAATGATCTGTGGGTTATTTTTAGCTGAAACTTTACAGACACATTCTGGGGACACCTGAGACTTACATTACATCTTGTAAAAGGGGGCATAATAGGTGCCCTTTATCATAATGCTAGCACATTTTAGCATGTTGGTGGCATTATTTAACATGTTAACAAGTTTTAGCATTTTGCTAACATGTTCCTGACATTATTTAATACAATACTAACATGTTTAAGCATGATTTTAGCACACTCATTTGATTTCATCAAACCCATGATGCATTCATGCTAATCATGCTTCATCACATAATTTTGTTATATTATGTGCAGTAGAGAGAACAGCGCTTGCGTTTAATGTGTAATGAATGCCACTTGAGTTCATGTGCGTTGCATGTAGACGGTTGCTGCTGCTCACAAGTGGTCTCATTTGATTAGACAGCTGATTACAAGCAAATTAATTTGCCTCTCTGATTACACTGCATGCTCACTCACACTCATGTCCAAGCTAAATCATCACCACTGTCATCCTCTACACGTGATCCATTGAACTAATGATGTCGGCATCAGCTCAACTGCATACGCAGGATACTGAACAGGTGCAGACATGAGTTGTTTTCACAGTCATGAGAATTACACCACAGCTCCACTGCAACCGAACGCATAGAGACAGACAGGTTTCGGTACTGCGATGCGCTTCTGCAGTCTGCGTGACAGTTTTCACATTACATTTTACATTACATTTTTCTTGCAAACCAAATTCTGTTTCAAAGTGAATGGCCAGTCTAAAAGCCCCCTCGGGGTGTTTTCACATCTGGCTTGTATGAAGCGTTTGTTTTAGAAACTTTGTTTCAGTATATATGGACACGGCAATCGCGCTTGGATCCACAGAAAAGTAATAGGCTTGAATGAGGTGAACAAGGTGATCTAGGGATAATTGAAAATCTATGCCATTCACTTGTGGTGAGAAAGCAATCCGACCCAATTAACCAAGCTGTATCATAACAAAAAGCAGCAGTGTCTAATTCTGTGTAGTGAGCATCAAGCTGAAAACCAAAGTGATCTTAAAATGCCCTTGCTCTTCTCCGAAATAGGTGCATTGCTAATTTTATATAATTAAAGGCATGGTAGGTGATTTGATTTGTAATGCTGGTTGAAAGTCTCTTCACATCCCGAAAGCACTCACTAAGTTAAGTGGTTTAAATGTATTTATATGTATTTATGTCATCTGTGGAAGGCAAAGGACCCTAAAATGTTCATCCAATCATATCCCTCGGTCCGAGAACAACGATAGGCTGCCCTACCTGCCCATTAACGTATGTATTTGCATACCTCTGCGCAACCTGTTTACGTAGACATGATACGTCATCAACACATTCCATTACTCTTTTGCAGATTGAGCGAGAATGGAAGGCGTTATTATTGTAATATTATGTGCTTTGTACTGTAATGTTTTCTCACCGGTGAATGAGACATGAGGTAATCTGACAGCGTTGACGCCGCATTCACTTTGCTGCAAGTACTGCTGAACATTCACAGTTTAGTACAGTCTTTTATACTTTACTTAACCAAGGGCATATAAATGATTTGGGAAAACATTTTAGTAAGTGCAGGGGTCCAACAATATAATAATGGTTTCTACACCCATACTCTAAACACATTTTCAGGCACCTACAGTTTTTTTTTTTTTTTTTGATAACATTTTGCACAACCTAAATGGATTCCATGGCTCCTGTATCTTCAATTTACTATGAAATAACGTCTAACCTGCATGAGGCAGACAGTCGAGAGGTTAATGATTTGACCTGCAAGCTGAAAGGTCAGACATTGAATCTCAGGGTTAGTAAGGAGTGTGAGTGAGGCCGGTCTTGGAGAATTACTGAGACGACTCTTTGTCTCGACTCTTCAGTTGTTCCAGTGGTTCTGGGCCTGAAACTGGTCATGCTCTAGGTAATTCATTATAACCATGGAAAGTAAACATGGATAATGAAATACTTTTGCAAACACTTCTGCAAGCTTGGAAGTTTTCAAGCTGATATTAATGCACAGTTTTTGTGACAACAATCTACTGCTTAGATACAAAGAACAAAGGAAGTCTTGACAAGTGAGATAAACCAACTAAAACATTTATACAACTGAATTATTTGATTTTTTTTTTTATTCTAAATGGAAACACAAACCAACAGTGTTGATTTTCAAAAACTCCACAGTTATGAAGTACTCTCAGGTTATTTGACCATTTTTTCTTCTTCTTATGATTATGTAATGATGTTACTTTTTAGTTGCCTATATACAGTCAAGTGAAAAAAGTTAGGACACCCTACTGAATTCCACGGTTTTCCATATCAGGACATAATAAAAAATTGTCTGGTCTTTGGCAGGTCTTAAAATTTGGAAAATAAACCTCAGATGAACAACAACACAGGACATATCACACCGTGTCATTATTTAATTTGTAAAAATAAAGCCAAAATGGAAAATCCATGGGTGACAAAGTTAGGACACCCCTACTGTTAGCATAGAAATTAAGAGGGTAAGTAACAGTCAGGCACTGCTAATCAAATGCCTTTGATTAACTGATCATCAACAAGTGTGAGCACCTCTATAAAAGCAGACGTTTTGGCGGTTTGCTGGCCTGGAGTCATCAGGTGTGTGTTAACACAATGCCAAAGAGAAAATACATCACCAATGATCATAGAGAAGTAATTGTTGTGAAGTCCATCATTTTACAATTTTACAGGAAGTTTACTCACAAGTGGAAGACATTCAAGACAGATGCCCCAGCAAATTCACTCCAAGATCAGACTGTGTAATGCTCCGAGAAATGGCAGACAACCCAAGAACTTCACTGCAGACTCTACAGGCCTCAGTTAACATGTTAATATAAAGTTCATGACAGTACAATTATAAAAAGACGAGACAAGTATGGCACGTATGGAAGAGTTGCCAGAAGAACGCTTCTTCTCTCTGAAAAAATGGCAGCAGGGTTTAGGTTTAACAAACCATAAGACTTCTAGAAAAATGTCCTTTGAACAGAGGAAACCAAAGTGGAGATGTTTGGCCATAATGCACAGTGCTACATTTGGTGAAAGCCAAAAGAGCATATCAGCACAAACACCTCATATCAAAAGTCACACATGCTGGTGGAGGGCTGATGATTTTGGGTTTGTTTTGTAGCCACAGGACCTAGGCACCTCACTGTCACTGAATCGACCATGAACTCCTCTGTATACCAAAGTATTCCAGAGTCTAATGTGAGGTCATCCATCTGACAGCTAAAGTTGAGCCAAAATTGAGTCATGCAACAGGACAATGATCTCAAGCACACCAGGAAATCTACAACAGAAAGGCTAAAAAGAAAAGAATCAAGGTGTTTCACAGTCCAGTCAAAGTCCAGACCTCATCCTGACTGAAATGCTGTGGTGAGAGCTGTGTATAAACAAATGCACACAAACCTCAATAAACTGGAGCAATGTTGTAATGAGGAGCAGGCCAAAATTCCTACAGAACGATGTGAGAGACTGATAAAGTCATACAGAAAATGATTACTTCAAGTTTTTGCTGCTAAAAGTGGATCTACATGCAATTGAACCATAGGGTGTCCTAACTTTGTCACACATGACTTTTCCATCTTGGCTTTATTTTTGTTAAATAAATAATGGCACCGTGTGATATATCATGTGATGTTGTTCATCTGAGGTTTTATTTTCCAAATTTTAAGACCTGCCAAGGACCAGAAATTGTTTTATTATATCCTGCTGCAGAAAACCATGGAATTCAATAGGTTGTCCTAACTTTTTCACATGACTGTAGACAACTTTTTAGTAGCCTAGAACTGAAAACATTGCCATATCACAGTCATGGTCGTCAATCACTTCACTGAATCCTTGCCCGCTAAATAAATAATTATTATTCCCTTACGATCCATCTGTTTTCAAATCCACATCATTTGATTTTTTGTCTGTCAAAAAAATAACATGCACAATACAGGGTAGTGTTTATGAGAAGCAGAGGTCTATAGTGCACGTGCATTACCTGGAAAACCCACACTACCTGACGTTTTGACTACGTCATTGCTTTCCGAGAAGGAGAAAATGGCAGCCTGAGCAGCTTCAGCATGCTGTCTGTCAAAGACACTAACGTACATAATACATAACGCACATGAGTATACATTTGTTCTTCACTCTTCGCTGAAATTGAATCAGAATGATCAAGGAACTGAGGGAAATACTTCACACTGCATGCTAAATATGATAAATGCCAATCCAATTGAAAAACATCACAGTGTTAGTTAACATTGATCAACAGGTATTGGTTCCTGACAGAAGCAGGAAATTGTACATTATTTGATTGACTTTTTTTATACATGAACTACGCACTCTGATTCTGATATTCCTGATTCAAATATTTTCAATAATTTTCTATTCCTTACTGACAATATAATATTGTTGCGTTAATTTTGCATTATTTTTTACATTAATTAAGATTTTGACTCGTGTGTGTGTGTGTAGGCTAAATAGAATATAATCAAGGCTACACACTCATCATGACTAATTCTATTTAGTTGTCCCTAATGAATTAAACTAATTAGCTGATATATTCATGAGTTGTAAAATTAGGAGTGATGTGCCCCTAATTTTTAAGAGTTGCTCCAATTTTTTAAATTTTTTTGCATTAGGAGCAACTTTGGTAACACTTTAACAACCTGGTCTCATGGCATAAACATACCTGGGGGCACTTTTTAGCAAGACCGTTTTTACATACCTTACTGCACGTTTCGCCACAGTTTCAAAGAGAAATGTCCACTGAGTGGCGCTAAAATACGGGTTCAAAACGTAAACCCTGGCACGTTTTTATTATGTTGATATAGGTACGTATTACTGTGTTTTTATTACGTTGCTTCAGGTACGTATTGCGGCGGTTCAGAATTCAAATATCCGGGGACCGTCACTAAAAATTAATGCTCTATTTTGTGTTGGAAATATGCCCTACACCAAACCCAACCCTAAACCTACTCGATAGTGTTGACAAATGCATATAAAAAACGTATTTGTTGATGCAACCATGTTATTTGAACTTCCTTATATGCAGATTTGAACTGTTTTGTCGAAAGGTAGTTACAAGGGATTCGAACCGGAGCTTCTCAGCTCTTAAGTACGTCTCCATATTCCGTGAGCTACCGAACAAACCTACCGTCTATGAAAACCCATAGATATGAAGCTGGATGTGTGTGATGCTAACGTTCAAATACATCAGTTTTCAAATCTCCCAGCATATTAATATTGTTTTGAAGTCATAACATGATATTCTTCAAGTAATTGTGCGAAAATTACGTTTTATTATTTGAAACTCTGTAAATTTGTGTGAAAAGGAATAAAAGGCGTCTGAGTTTTACCAAAGTCCCTTTTAAGGAAAGTCCGTTCACTCGGCCGCCATATTTGCAACGCCTCCGGGCAGCTCAGACAAGACCAAGTCCTATCTAAATGAATGGGGGAATCCTGAAATCTCAAAAATGGCTCGCTGAATTCGAGATTAAATTACATATTTCAAATCAGCAATAAAATCTGAAATTAACTGCCCAATGAATGTTGTTTCTTATGCTCAAATAGCGTTTAAAGGGCTTATTTTTCAGGCTAGATCAGCCAATGCGCATGCGTAGCTCCAATGCGCTTATGACTGTGCACGCGCAGCGGCTGGTCCAGCCCCAGGTTTCTATGTGAACAGGAGCTTCTAATGGCCGCTGCAGTGACGCAATGACTTTACCAATCAACAGTTGGCTCTTTCATTTAGATGGCGGGACTATCCCACCATATTGCGCGTTGCAGTTTCTCCCATTCATAACTATAGGAGTGAACTTTCTTTGTATTTCTATAGTCTTGGGTTTTATTGCCTCTAGTGTTCATTTCTTTTGGAAACTGCAGTGATATGTAGTTATTGGTACGTATTTCGCGTCTCGCTAAAAAGTACCCTCAGGTACGTTTATGCCATGAGACCAGGTAGCACTTTAATATAGGGACCAATTCTCACTATTAACTAGTTGCTTATTAGCATGACTATTATTAACATATTGGCTGTTTATTAGTACTTATAAAGCACATATTCTGCATACCTAAACTTAACAACTACCTTACTAACTATTAATAAGCAGCAAAATAGAAGTTTATTGAGGCAAAAGTCGTTGTTAATGGTTTGTTAATAGCGAGAACTGGACCTTAAAATAAAGTGTGTTTTGTGAACATGGCCCCTGAAATTTATAATATGTTTGGTAACACTTTAGATTAGGAAACGCTATTTACTATTAACTAGTTGCTTATTAGCATGCATATTACTAGCATATTGGCTGTTTATTAGTACTTTTATAGCAAATACTGTTTTAATGCCTTATTCTGCATGATCATATTTTAGATCATTTAACTAAACAAAGATACCTTAACATAACTACTACAACTTACCATCAATAAGCAACACATTAGGAGTTTATTGAGGGAAAAATCTTAGTTAATATGAAATATGAGTTCTCTATGTGTTATTTTTTTTATTTATTTTTATTTTTTTACTTCTAAAAAAAATCAACTGTGAAGAGTGCTGTTTAAATCGAGGTTTTGATCACACAGATACCCTTGTGCTTTATAAGTAATAAGACGTGTCTGATCGTAAACTGCACAATCAGGACACTCCTCTATGAATGATATTTAAATCACATTTTTTTATGGGTGACCTAATTAATCCAGATGTAGCCGCAGTGGAAACCCACTGACATTATTTGCATAGCTGCCTGTGAAAAATGCACGTGTCCACAGAACCAAGCCACAAGTGTGTGATGTATTCCATCCATGAACATAAGGAACAGGCATTCGTATGGCGCCTGACGAGGGGCTCTTCCTGTGCTAAATGGTAAATGGTCTCCGTGGCATCTGGGAGAGTCCCATTAGAATGTCTTTAGCTCTAATGATGAATATAATTAAGTCAAGGTTCGTGTGGGTAAGTGCGAGCCTCAGTGGGTTTGCTTGTTTCAAACATACTACGTTATCCTTGGCACTGTGTGTGCGTACAGTTCTCCACAGTCCTCATGGAACGTCAATGTTGAGTTCCATCTCATGCATATTGCAGTTTTCGGAGACCGTTGCACTGTAAAAAAATTCTCGCCTATTTACAGTCTGTCAAAGAATGCTTTATCAACCATGATCCTCTTGAAATAATGAGGCTACAAATATTCTTCCTTTTGACAGATGATCCATAATGTAATAGTGGGCCAATGTAAAAAATTTTATTTTTATCTTTAGATGTTAAAGACCCCATTTTAAGTTTTGTAGCTTTCCACATCTGTAGTTTAGTATCCTAAAAACTGGCAAAATTATTATTTAACAATTATACGTAGACTTTTAGGCCTGAAATATACTCTAAAGAAGAACTTAATCATTTATAGCAGTACAAGTTCATTTTTGTAGATCACAAGTAGATGTTGCAATCTCAACACTGCTGCAATAAGGGACGCTGTAGTGAGCATTATCATTCTCTCATGGCAGAGAAGTTGAATAAGCAGGATGGGGTTAATTAAACTGTGGCCATGTTTATGGTAGTATGTTAAGTATTGTATGTATTAAGGGATTAAAACTTGTTGCATTGCATTGGCCAATCATTCACATGCACATTTGTGTTTCTGGTGTCCTGACCAAATATATTGATCCACTCAAAAATGGCAAAAAGCAACAAAATTGTCAAAGACATCCTGCTAGTGCAAGTTCACACTGGAAAACAACTGAAAAAAGGGTCACAAAATCACTTATTCACATGCACAGCAGTATAGTTTGTAATAGTTTGTAGGTGAAATATCCACTTCATCCAGTGCTGTTAAACTGTTAGTTTTACTGACTGAACCACTCCAGATGATTCAGTGAGAGAATGGTCCAAACCAATGTGAATCAATTCAGACTGTTCTGCAAATCCGTTTGGCCAATTCATTGGAATGAAAGAACCAACTTACAAGAATGATTCATTCATGAATGATTGTCATTGCTGGTTCAGTTGAATAGAGAACACATAAGGAAATAGTATTAATAATATAAGGAAAATGTTTCTCACAGATCAATCAGAGCCTAGAGCCATGCAGCTGCAGGCATCACTGAACATATCAATATTCATAACGATGTAAATTTTTTTAAATAGGAGACATCAATATGCACGATAAACAGACATCGCCAGAAAGATAGTTAGAGGTTAATTATTTATTCAGGAAAAAAGGGCATAGACAGACACACAGAATAGTAAGACTTTAGTATAGGGACCAATTCTCACTATTAATGAGTTGCTTATTAGCATGCATATCATTAACATATTGATTGTTTATTAGTACTTATAAAGCACATATTCCGCATGACCATATTCTACACCCCTAATCCTACCCAATACCTAAACTTAACAACTACCTTATTAACTATTAATAAGCAGCAAATTAGGAGTTGTTTTATGCAAAAGTTCACTCAAAAAATGATTCTCCAACACAGTTCAGTTTATTTAAAAAAATAATTTTAATTTAACACCATTATGTTAGGTTTCCCATTTAAACAATTGCATTGTGTTAAACTGACTTGAAACGGTTGCGTTTTGGTTCAACTCAATATTTTCATTTTGAAAGAACATAAATGATTTTACTTGTGTAACTAGGAAGTGGATTTCCCCTTCCCATCATGCTTTGCACAAGGCTGGATAAGGAGAGTAAATCTTGAAATAAAATGTTATTTTAGGCATTTTTATTAAGATGATAAAAATTGGGAGACTTTTTAATGTTTAATGCTCTTATATGTTTGCATTTAAAACAGTTTCTGGTACGTTAGTGTTTTTGAGGGTTACCATTGATGTAAAGTGTAGAGCATGTGCTTGGGTTGAGGACCTGCTAACATGAATCAAAGTTGTTTTAACAATAAAAAAAAAAACAGAAAAAAACAAACTACTTTGGGCATGATATGGATATAACAAAATCATTTTATGCTATGCCTAACAAGTTGGTTAATGCTTAAAGTTAAGTAAATCCAATGTATCATTTTTTTTTTTTTTTTTTTGAGTGTAGAAGGATGTCTGCCTAATAATTTATTTTCCAGTTAAATGTTTTAGTTTGAGTTCAACAAGCATAAAAAAATCACTTCATCAATGTATCAATTTCATTTAAACTATATTTGATCAAATTGAGTTGCACCAACTCAATAACATTTCTTCGCATGAATTTGTTTTTTATGAGTTGGGGCTGCACATATTTATTGGATGGAAATCCTGCCCTCAATTAAATTGAGTTCATCCAATGAATTATTTTTTGGAGTATTGTTGTTAATAATTAGTTAATAGTGAGAATTGGACATTAAAATAAAGTGTGACACACAGGATTAAGTAGTCAACATGAAACAGAATTCACAACCCATTTTTATGTCTGGAAAACAGTATGCACCTGTTTTATAGATGATGCATTAAAAGGCATTTTCAGAAAAAGAGATATTAACATTGACTTGTGTTGAGTCGTGAGAGTTTTTACAAATGTGTTATCCAAAGTGTAACATAATTTACAACTTTGATTGATATTGTGAATTATGCTGAAATATGAGTCTGGCACATGTTAATATTATTTACTGGTGATGCACTCAGAAATATGTGATTTTACAAAGCTGCCAAGTCATACAAGGCAGACTAACTTTTATATTCTTACATGGTTTCAGTCTGCAAAAGTGTACCTTTCTGAATATCAGGAGAATTCATGAGTTTATTTGTCAAAGAAACATTATTGTTTCAATAAGTGGTTTATGCTTGAAGAAAGGTTGTTACTCTCTTATGCTGCACTTCAGTGGCTGTATAGAGAATGTCAAGGACTGCTTCACTTATACACAGTTACAACCAATATTACTCAAGATGCGATCTGCTGTATAATTCAGGTTGTATGTTGTCAATTTTGCAGATTTAAGCAAGTATAGTGACAACAAAATAACCTATGTGCCACCAGAAAACAATCAGCCTGTTCTGTGTGCAACAACAACACATTTTTTTTTTTCTGTAGAGCTGCTTTACAGCTGAAATCGGTTCATAATTGACAACTTTGTTACTTTATTTCCTGTTTATTACTGTGAAGCTGCTTTTAAACTATTTATATTTGTGTAAAGACAAATATCACTTGAATGTAATTAGCTTTCCCAAAACTGGCCATATACAGTATATCACCACCCAAGTTCATTTTGATGATGATCCCTGATTGTCTTCTTCAAAGTCAGATTAAATGAGCGTTTAACATTTTAGTTGTGTGAGAGTGGTCCTCATGTGTCCCTCAACCAGTTTATGGATCTGCACATCAAAGTTTTTCTTTACAGTTTTCTTTGGAAAACTGTACATCAATGAATCATACACAATAAGACCAGAAATGTGTTAGGAATGTAAATGGGTTAAATTCTGATTCCAAATTGACTTTAAAAGACAGAGACAGAGAAGGAGAAAAGTAAAGATACGTGCTTTTTACTTGTTCATTACTTTATATTTTCTAAGATGCACCTAAGGCTGAATTTTGCAAGGATTCACTTACATTTACACTACCAGTCAAAAGTTTTTGAACAGTAAGATTTTTATGTTCTTATGTTTTTTAAATACGTCTCTTCTGCTCACCAAGCCTGCATTTATTTGATCCAAAGTACAACAAAAGCAGTACAATTTTGAAATATTTTTACTATTTAAAATAACTGTTTCTATTTGAATATATTTTAAAATGTAATTTATTCCCATGATTTCAAAGCAGAATTTTAGCACCATAAAAAAAACCATGAAAAATCTTACTGTTCAAAAACTTTTGACTGGTAGTGTACACTTTCACTATTCGCATCTACTGACAACAGATTCTAATCACAGGCAAAACATAACCTCACTGTGAGCAGCATATTTCACTAGTTTCATCATAAATAGTCTTGATAGTCTTTTCTACTCTAAGGCATCCAGGAGTGCAGGCTGAGGACAGGCAAGCAGAAAGAGCAGGAAAGATCGAGCGCATCAGTCTAAGTGACTGGATTGGCAGGTTCATCTTCTTCCCTGACCACGGGAAGTTGTCCACTACCGCGAGCCTGCACCTGCTCAGAGACTGTCTGCAGACCTGACGCTTCCGCAAGAGCTGAGTAAACACACAAGAGGCAGGAAAAGAGGGAAAAGAATACAGATAAGCAAAGGGAAAGAATAATAGCACTGGAAAAAGACAGAACACGTCATACACATCAGCTGAAAGAAAAGATTTGAAATGAAATGCAGGAAAATATGGAAGAAGAAATGTGTAAAAGGAAAAATGACAATTCTGTGGTGATGTGTGGCTTTTCTAGATTTCTAGATATCAGCATGGAAATCTGCATAAATCTACGTGTCTATGTGTAAAGTCAGTATGGAAGAAAAACAGTACAGGACTTCTGAAATAAAGAGTTGTTTGGCCAGTGTTCCAATGCCATGCTTAGTGTGACATCTATAAAATACTGTACACCAACAATACATTTTTTTTTCTACCAAAGAGGCAATACCAGCTGATAGTACTTGTTTTTCCATGGAATTAGAATTTATTGCTGAATAAAATGTTTGTATGACAAATTTTCTTTAAGCACTGAAGGTCATTTTCCATCATGAGAATTTTTCATCCATTTTCAATTTTCCGAAAAACCTACTTTTTTGACCTCCTACAAGAAGTTTGTCCGATTTTCTTGCAAACCAGAACTCATTAACAAATTTAACAAAGAGTTCCCCACAAAGGATGTAAGGTTATATCTCCACATCACTTTAGCATATTCAGACCAAACTTGGTGTGTGTGTTATAATAGCCACTACCTGCACAGATAAGTATTCAGCTATATAGTAACTACCTGCATAGTTTCAGCACAGCGCCACCTAGTGGTTGGGAGATATGAAAAAAAATACTTTTTTGCTTGAAACCTCTGAACAGTTTGACCAAAAATCAAAACTGGTCATTTTAGATTTGGTGTGACACAGGGTCGAACAATACCCAGTATTACCATGTCAGCCATTTTGGGCATCAGCCATTTTGAATTTTGTTGTAAAAAAAAAAAAAAAAAAATTCTTCACTTCACTTCACTTCCCTTTTTTTTTTTTTCTTTTGACTTCACTTCAAAAATGCTACATTTTACAAATGCACAGGCGTGTCATTACGACTGTCGGTATGTCTCTTCGGTACCATACCCTGAAGGTACTCAAAATGTTTGGGGGAACTGCCACCTTGTGGTCAAAAATTATAATGACATTTATAAAAATGCTAATTGCTTTTGATTAGTTTGATTAGATTTTGATTAGTCATGCTGTCATGATACTGGTCTTGATAGATTCTTTGGATCATGCTGATAGCATCAATACCAATTATGCCATAATGGGCCAAACTTCCTGTCTGCCATTTTGATTTTCTATTTTTAAACTCCTCCTAGACAGGTGCTTCAATTTACGTAAAAATCAAACCAGGGGCCAGTTGCAAAAACTCAGCCTCTATGTTAAGACAGTGTCTTAAAAACTAGTCTGACCAACTAGCCAAGGTGTAATGAGTCTTACTTTTTGGATTCAACTTAGACTAATCTGCATTTAAAGAAAAAAATAGCTAACTAACTTTTAAGACTAGCCTTAACCTTTTATGCAACCGGCCCCAGATCATCTTCGAACCATGCTACGAAAAAGCTATGGATTTCATGTCGATAGATGAAATGGTTATCATTTACCATGTCAACGAATTTAATGGCATGATGCAAAACTGCATCTAAAGCTGTATGTCTGCAAGGCTTTGACATACTGACACCAAACTTTATGTGTGTCATTGTCACCACACACTGACCACACCACATCAATTTGGTAACAGCGCCACCTACTGGTCAAAAACGATAAACCACTAAATATTACTAGTGATTGTATTTATGAATTTTCAACGATTTTTCTTAAAGGGGTCATGAACTGAGAAACCAAAATTCCTTAGATCTTTTGACATATAAGATGTCATTATTGTGTTATACAAACAGCCTGTAAGTTTCAGAACTCAAAACTTGAATGCAGGTCTACGTAGAAACCAAACGATAAAGATGGCTCCGAAGACAAAAAGAAGCTCTACAGTGCCAAATTGTGGAAAAACAGTTGCATTGCCTTGCTTCTGATCCCAACATTAGTAAAGAGTGGATGAACTTTATTTTTAATAAAGTCTCAAACCGCATCAGTAAGAACTCAGTCCTTTGTTCACTTCATTTTACCGCGGATTACAAGAAGGCACGATTCAACACGGGATTTTCAGAAAGAATAAAACTAAAAGACGATGTTGTTTTGACTATATTGGATCCGACAGTAATGTCGCAACACAAGTGTGAGTAACTGTTTTCATCACGTGGTCACTATTGCTTTGTCTGTTATTGCAGATCGTTTGATTGTTTGAGTATTTATGTGTTTTAAACCTAACACACAGCAGCGTCCATCTGCGAGAAATGTACGCTGTCAAACATACACGACTGTTAGCCAGTCATAGCAGTGGGCATTTACTTTCGAGACTACAATCCTCCACACCTATTCAAACAGAGCGTTCAGATGAGGGGGGTTAAAAACAGGACAGAAAATAGCCTATTACCTCTGAATTATGGTGTTTTTTGAACATTTTAAGTGTACCTCAGAGAACAGTACAAAATAAAAAAAAACAAAGGCAGCTCATGACCCCTTTAAAATAGCCTCTAAATATCTTTATTTGACAATTTTTTTTTTTTTTTTTTTTTTTTTTAATACTCATATGTCTGCATAGGTGAATAAACTACTCACAGCAGTGTATGTTTGTATGTATCAATTCATTTACTTAAAATAAATAGTTTAATGTACTGGGAATTTATACAATGGGATAATGTGAATTTAAAGGACCAAAATCAGACCAAAGATGGTCACAAATCAGACAGTAACATGATCACATTTCTATTATCTGAAAGAGCAAACAGTCTGTTTAGCACTTACCTCCCGGCATCTCTGTGAGCTCGTTGAGGGGGGGCACCGTCTCCAGTGTGTTGGCGTACGTTTTCGCAGCTAGTCTTTGTGCATGCCGAGCCTCTATCTCTTTTTTCGTTCGTGGAATTCGGCATTTGAAGATGCAGCACAGTGTTATTACTGTGAAATGAGGAAGAAAGCTGTGAAATATTTGAAAGAGAGCTGTCCTTCACAACAGGCAGCATCTCATATCTCTTTGTTCTTTAATTGATATTTTGCTCTGGGGGAATTTCATTAAATCGCTTAATGTGATTCACTATGTGTAAATAATTAAGTGTTTATTTTGACATCTATTCATGTGAATTCTGAATGCAAATATATGCATAGCTTGCCATTTTAAAGAGGTCTCCCACAAATAAAAATTCTGTCATCATTTATTCACCCTCATGTCAATAATAATAATTAAAAATAACATATAACCTATTTCTTCTGTGGAACACAAAAAGAGAGATTTTGAATAATACACTGGTTGCTCTTTTCCATGCAGTTGCAATTGGAGAACGGAGATTTTGAGCTTCAGAAACAACACTGCATAGGTTTCATTAAAGTTTTAAAGCATAGTCTATACAACTGTGTGCTATATCCCAAGTCTTCTGACGTTAAAGTGCTCTTTTTGTCACTTTGGAGCTTGACAGCCCCAGTGCTCACTTTCATTATATTGAAAAGAGTGGCTAAAATATACCTTTTGTTCCAAGCACGAAAGAAAGAATGGCATATGGGAACAATAGAGTGAACAGATAGTTATAGTAAATGATGGATTTTTCTTTTAGACACTTACTAATTGCTAGGATGAACATGGAGAAAATGCCCACAACCTGCCATAATCGAAGACCCCAAAACACCACTGTTTCTGAAGTGACTGGATCTGGCTTTTTCGGAGGGTCTGTTGGCAGAAGCTGCAGGGATAAAAGAAAAAAAAAAAATGATATTTTTCCTGCATTTCTTGCAATATCCAGATATCCAGGTAACTGCACAGCTGAAATGACAACAGTAGCGGTGATCAAGAACTGCAGTAAGATTTTAAACTACCACTTTCGCATGGTGATCACAGTGGAAAGAAGAGAGGCAGAAACATTTAAGGCTGTAAATTTCTTGCAGTGCATTTTTTAGACAAAAAGAAGTGGAAACAAGTGGCAAAATAAAAATAAAAAGAGAGATTCTAAGATAGCATCCAGCTGCATTTTTGAAGGATCTATGGGTATGTTTCAGTAGCAACCTGTTTGTGTGCTTCAGGTAAAAAAAATAAAAAAATAAAAGTTAATCTGTGTTTTTTATTTTTGTTTTTTGACTTAATAAATTAAAATATTTATGCTGTTTTTCTTCTGTGTTTTTTATATTCGATATTACTTATTATTTTCCATGCTCTTGCAATGCTTGCTATTGTTGTGTAATCTTCTAATTGTGGGGTTTCATGGAATATTTGTCTTCACATATAAGAGATCAGAGGGAATATCCCAAGGTTTTATGGGATGTTGTTGTGAAGCATTTGGATTTGTGCTGGTCAGAAAAAAAGTCTGAACAATGAAACATATGCAACTTGAAGTTTCAATCTAACAATTTTTATTGAAAATTTTGAATCCCTAAGATTATGGAGATTTATGAAGATCAAAGATCATAAAATATATCTAAAGTTTGAAATAACTTTTTTGCCTTTATGTTTTTTACAAATTGTAAAACTGAATATCTGTTTTCAAAAGTCCCCTTTTCAGGAAACATTACTTCAGTCTACTAAGAAAAAGCTGTGTTACATAAACCTTCAAAATCATTATGTACATTTAGTGCTCAGGAAACCTCTCTTATTATTAGAAAATTTGAAATGGATGTGTTGCCTAATGAACTGTCCATTTATTCAAAGTATGCTTGCATTTCTTGAAAGGCAGGATGAGATTTAAAAATAACATTAAAAAACATTTTTGCAGAACAGCAAACAAAAACATGCATTTATAGCATTTGAAATGTTTTACTGATCGATTTAATCTTGTGATCATTACCAATATCAGATCCTTTCAAAAACACATTACATAGTCAGTCCAAACTTTTGGATGGTTAACTCCAGCTTTGACAGGTTCAGGAGACCAATCTCCATGTGTGACAGTAGCTTTAAGGTGAAAATGTGTTGCTTTTGTTTAAATAATTCAGTATTTATGTCATACAGTACAAAGCATTTGTGGAAGGTTGGATTCAGGGATTCAGTCAGTGTTGACATGTTGATGTGTTGTCCAAGTTCCCCCACACACTCCATATCTCATTTGAATCTGCACTCCTGAACTATTACCAGCAGACAGACTTCACTTGTCCCCAGTCCCCAGGCCTGAAGGTCATATTGTACTGATAATAAATCTGTGAGGTCCTTGATACTTTTGACTGAAGGAAGCAGTGGACTGTCTTCATTGGACCTATACTGTCCACATAAAAATTCATGTGGATGGTCATACAATGACTGTCTTTGTCTTCACATTGTGATTTAAAATATATCTTCCAGTCTGTCACCTCAAGACCTCTTGGAGACCAGATCCTTCTAGTTCTGGTGGTTACAAGCAGATGATGGTCAGTGCTGGATGATGGTCTTGTATGTTGAGATGTCATGTAGCAACACGACTGTAGTTTGATCTGCCAAGGAGTGACATGCCCTTTTGACACATGCATATAACGAGTACTGTATAGTGCACCCACAAACAGATTTACATTTGTGAAGGTGGAAAGTAAAACATGAATATAGTCATGAACATGGTGAAGGTTCTGACATCTGTATTGTATCCAGTGTTTACACAGGGCAAAGTGCACACAGTCCTATAGAGTGAATTAGTGCCTGCCCACTTTTTCAGCCCTGCTGGTTCCAGAAGTATTTTTTCTATTCACTTTTCAAATGGTGATTTAAAGGGGTCATGAACTGACAAACCAAAATTCCCTTGATCTTTTGACATATAAGAGGTCATTGTACTATAAAAACATCCTGTAGATTTCAGAACTCAAAACTGTCTTGTTAGTCTAAAAACAGCTTATATTGAAGGCAGTTCCAAAACGGCAGCTTGTGGAATGTTCTACTCTATGATGTAATAGTGTGGATAAGCACCGCCTCCGCAGAAGAAGATCAACGCCTGCTTCTACATCACTGCCTGTTTAGCCCCGCCCAGCGATTCACGCATGTAGTGTAAATAACGAGATGCGAACAAAGGTCTATGCAGAAATCAAACGATAAAGATGGCTCCGAATACAACAAGACGCTGTGCAGTGCCAAGTTGTGTGTCTTTGCATTGCGTTCCTTCTGATCCCAACGTTAGGAAATAATGGATGAACTTTATTTTTAATGAAGATCCAGACCGCATCAGTAAGAACTTGGTCCTTTGTTCACTTCATTTTACCGTGGATTCGTTTACAAACAAGGCACAATACGACACAGGATTTTCAAAAAGATTGAATCTAAAAGACGATTCTGTGCCGACTATATTGGATCTGACTGTAATGTCGCAACACACAAGTGTGAGTAACTGTTTTTATTCCATGATTACTATTGCTTTGTCTGTTAAACAGATCATTGATATGAGTATTTATGCATTTTTAACCTAAATCACTGCATTGTCCATCTGTGAAGGATGTAGGCTGTCAAACATACACAACTATTAGCCAATCACAGCAGTGGGCGTTTACTTCCGAGTCTACAATCCGCCACACCTATTCAAACAGAGCTTTCTGATGAGAGGGGTTAAAAACAGGACAGAAATAGCATATTGCTTCTAGATTATGATGTTTTTTGATGTAAAAATCTTGATAACATTATAAGGGGACCCCAGAGAACAGTACAAATAATAAAAAAGGCATTTCATGACCAAACCAACCAGCAATGAGGTGAATCAAAACATTATAAACTTCTATTTGAGGCAAAAAAAAAAGTATTTAAAAATCTGATAAAAAGACAAAGGTACAAACATATTTTAACTTCATTTCAAAATATGCATAGTGGCAGGATTGTCTTGTGTCTTGTGTTTCCCTACCTCTTGTATGCCCTTATTTGGTTCTGCCTGTTATCTGTACTTACCTGTTGGATGATTAAAGACTCTAGTTTTGGTGAATTCCTTGTCTACCCGTTCCTGGCTTCTGTGTCTCCTCGTGAATCGTGACAGAATACCGGACCTATAGAAAGTAAGAGGCGCTCCGTCTCCCCGTTTTGTTTTCCCTGTTTTTGAAAAGTTTTTTTGTTTCTGTTTGTTTTTCCCTCTCCCCGTGGCATGGAATTCACCGCTCTCTCAAGTACGCTGCTGTTCGCGGCTCACTCAAGTCCGCCGCCGCTAGCTCAAGGCCGCCGCCGTCTGCGGCTGGTCCCAGCCCGCTGGTCAGGCTTCAGTCTAATTCGGCTGCCAAGCCCGCCGGCTGCGGCTGGCTCCTGCCAGCGGTTCCTATGACAAGTCCATCGGCGGTACCTGTGGCAAGCCCGCCAGTGGTTCCTATGGCAAGCCCGAAGTCAAGCCCGCCAGTCGCGGCTCCTCGAAAGCGCCTGCCAGAGCGCCCTCCAGTGTCGGCTCCTCGAAAGCACCGTACAGAGCGTCCTCCAGTGCCTGCTTCTCGAAAGCGCCTGCCAGAGAGCCCTCCAGTGCCCGTTCCTCAAAAGCACCTGCCAGAGCGCCCTCCAGTGCCTGATCCTCGAAAGCGCTTTCCAGAGCACCCTCCAGAGTCCGCTCCTCGAAAGTTCGCTCCAGTGATGGCTCAAGCCCCTGATTAGAGTCCAGTGATGGCTCCAGCCCCTGAGCAGTGTCAAGAGATGGCTCTAGCCCCTGACCTAAGTCAAGTCATGTATGTATGGCTTCAGCCGGGGGCTGGGGCCGTGGCCTCGAAAGTGGATCCGCCATGGCCTCCTGAGTCCCCTGATCCGCCATGGCCTCCTGAGTCTCCAGACCCGCCATAGCCTCCTGAGCTTCCTGCTCCACCGTGGGTCCCGGAACGGGCGCCGCCCTGGAGGCCGTCTGTCCTGTCTCCGTGACCTTGTTCCTGGAGGCCTCCAGAGCGCCCACCCCCCCTCCCCATTGGATGTCAGGATTGTCTTGTGTCTTGTGTTTCCCTACCTCTTGTATGCCCTTATTTGGTTCTGTTCCTGTTCCTGTCGTTATTAGTTAATTCTCTTCCAGCTGTGTTTATTTAATTATCTCGTTTACATTGTGTATTTATAGTGTGTTCTGCCCTGTGTTTTCTGTCCGGTATTGAACGTCATCCCACGTGTATGTCTTTCCTGCCTGTTATCTGTACTCACCTGTTGGATGATTAAAGACTCTAGTTTTGGTGAATTCCTCGTCTTCCCATTCCTGGCTTCTGTGTCTCCTCGTGAATCGTGAAACATAGATATTCAAATATTTATGTGTTTTGAGAGTGTAGGGAGACTGACTCGATTGTGACATGCTTCATAGGAGTGGGCAGAGTTCAGCGCTTTGTTTGGCACACTGTCTGACTGGTCTAATTTTCTTTACAGAATGATGGGTAATGTAATTTTTCACCAGATATTCTGTTGTTAAACAGTTATTTAAAACATAAGTTGAAATAACGGAAACTGATGGCTTCAAGAAAAGCATATACCACCAGCTATTAACAGCCTTGGAGCTCACAGTAGGTCTGTCTTTAAAGGTTTACATTATTGTTAAAAATCTATTTCCCTATGAAGAAAATGAATGGCATTTTTACTTCTGAAACCCAAGTGTTGTGCTCTGTTGTGTTCTATTCGGTTGCTGAGTGATTACATTCTGAACGAAATCAATAGAGCCCACCTAAATCTCTATGATGTTTTGGCCTGCAATGTTTAAAAACACATTGTTTCAAAGCAGTTTTATAGAAAATCATGATGTTAATGTTCATAATATCATCTTCATGTCTTATAGTTGCATTTACTGTAGCAAATTGGAGCTGGCCGATAATGTAGTTTGCATTTTGCGTTGAAACAAGTTGAGATAGTATAAATCCCCTACATGAGTATAATGTATGCATGCATTAAAGTTGGACATACTTGTATATCCAACTTGATTTGGATATAAGAATCTGATCAATCAAAAAAGTAATAGCACGTTTCTCCTAAAGAAGCTGCAGAATCTTATTATTATAAAAGATGCTCAATAAATTGTAAAATATAGGGTAAAGGGTTTGTTCAAATCTTCAACACTAAGTGACACCAAAAGAAATAGTGATGCTTGTCTTAGCAAAAACCACTTATAATTAGTATTGACTTATACATTAGTATTTAGTATTGACTGATTAGCATGACGTTTTTGCTAGATAAAGGGTAACATTTCCATCAGTGAGATAGCAGATGTCCCTTCAGCTGAAAATAAATTACTATTGATGTTTCAGTCTTATTCAATAAACCCTGAGATTTTCACATGGTCGCCTGCTATGGCACATCGATAGACAGTATGCTGAAAGCTCATTCAGACATGCATAGCTTGGCACCTGTGTTTCTCTAGTTTACTGCACATGCAGGCTAACAATATAGATGCAGAAACTCTTGGTGGATTCAATGTGTACGTATATACAAAGAATAAACCTCAGAGCATAGATTTATATGTCTGATTGATAGATCAATATCTCAACCAGAGAATGAGGGGACAACCTTTTTATTTCACTCACTGTTTAATAGTGGAGTGCCTCAGGGATTTGTACTGAGTCCATTCCTGCTGTGAATAAATATTATTGAAGACTGAAAGTAATGCCTCACACTCTATGACTAATGTCCTTTCTGTTCTTCAGAGTTGCATGGCTTCTACACTGATATCAGTCAGATAGTTTGTGACTTATTAATCTTCATTTTTATTCGGTATTACATACTTTCAGCTAAAACCAAAAACCAAATAGCATAGTTCTGGTCAAGGAGAAACATCACAAAGGAATTTTTACAGTAACATATTCTATAAATGTACAGTATGTATATATATATATATATATATATATATATATATATATATATATATATATATATGTATGTGTGTGTGTGTGTGTGTGTGTGTGTGTGTATATATATATATATATATATATATATATACAGTGGTGGAAAAAATTGTTGGCCCCCTTCCTGATTTTTATTTTTTTGCATGTTTGTCACACTTTAATGTTTCAGATCATCAAACAAATTTAAATATTAATCAAAGATAACACAAGTAAACACAACATGCAGTTTTTAAATGAAGTTTTTTTATTATGAGGGGAAAACAAAATCCAAACCCACATGGCCCTGTGTGAAAAAGTGCTTGCCCTCTAAACCTAATAACTGGTTGGGCCACCCTTAGCAGCAACAACTGAAATCAAGCGTTTGCGATAACTTGCAATGAGTGTTACAGCTCTGTGGAGGAATTTTGGCCCACTCATCTTTGCAGAATTGTTGTAATTCAGCCACATTGGAGGGTTTTCGAGCATGAACCGCCTTTTTAAGGTCATGCCACATCATCTCAATAGGATTCAGGTTAGGACTTTGACTAGGCCACTCCAAAGTCTTCATTTTGTTTTTCTTCAGCCATTCAGAGGTGGACTTGCTGGTATGTTTTGGATCATTGTCCTGCTGCAGAACCCAAGTTCGCTTCAGCTTGAGGTCACGAACAGATGGCCGGACATTGTCCTTCAGGATTTTTTGGTAGACAGCAGAATTCTTGGTTCCATTTATCACAGCAAGTCTTCCAGGTCCTGAAGCAGCAAAACAGCCCAAGACCATCACACTACCACCACCATATTTTACTGTTGGTATGATGTTCTTTTTCTGAAATGCTGTGTTACTTTTACGCCAGATGTAATGGGACACACACCTTCCAAAAAGTTCTACTTTTGTCTCGTCAGTCCACAGAGTATTTTCCCAAAAGTCTTGGGGATCATCAAGATGTTTTCTGGCAAAACTGAGACGAGCTTTATGTTCTTTTTGCTCAGAAGGGGGCAAACACTTTTTCACACAGGGCCATATGGGTTTGGATTTTGTTTTCCCTTCATAAAAAAAAAAAAAAAAAACCCTTCATTTAAAAACTGCATGTTGTGTTTACTTCTGTTATATTTGATTAATATTTAAATTTATTTCATGATCTGAAACATTAAAGTGTGACAAACATGCAAAAAAATAAAAAATCAGGAAGGGTGCCAACAACTTTTCACACCACTGTGTGTATATACATATATATATATATATATATATATATATATATATATATATATATATATACACACACACACACACACACACACATACACATACAGGTGCATCTCAATAAATTAGAATGTCGTGGAAAAGTGCATTTATTTCAGTAATTCAACTCAAATTGTGAAACTCGTGTATTAAATAAATTCAGTTCACACAGACTGAAGTAGTTTAAGTCTATGGTTCTTTTAATTGTGATGATTTTGGTTCACATTTAACAAAAACCCACCAATTCACTATCTCAAGAAATTAGAATATGGTAACATGCCAATCAGCTAATCAGCTCAAAACACCTGCAAAGGTTTCCTGAGCCTTCAAAATGGTCTCTCAGTTTGGTTCACTAGGCTACACAATCATGGGGAAGACTGCTGATCTGACAGTTGTCCAGAAGACAATCATTGACACCCTTCACAAGGAGGGTAAGCCACAAACATTCATTGCCAAAGAAGCTGGCTGTTCACAGAGTGCTGTATCCAAGCATGTTAACAGAAAGTTGACGGAAGGAAAAAGTGTGGAAGAAAAAGATGCACAACCAACCGAGAGAACCGCAGCCTTATGAGGATTGTCAAGCAAAATGGATTCAAGAATTTGGGTGAACTTCACAAGGAATGAACTGAGGCTGGGGTCAAGGCATCAAGAGCCACCACACACAGACGTGTCAAGGAATTTGGCTACAGTTGTCGTATTCCTCTTCTTAAGCTACTCCTGAACCACAGACAACGTCAGAGGCGTCTTACCTGGGCTAAGGAGAAGAAGAACTGGACTGTTGCCCAGTGGTCCAAAGTCCTCTTTTCCAGTGGCGGTTCTACACTGAATTACTCTCCGGGCGAGACCCCCTCTGAGCTCCCCCTCCCCCTCAACAACTCCACATAATCGTTTGTATTACCTATTTTTATTAGCCATTTCACACAATTCAGAAAAAAACAACAATGTGCAAATTATAGGCCTGTGTTTTAATATTATGAATGAAATGTGCGTTATTTGGAAGAAAGTCAAGGTGTGACTGACTTTAGCCAAAGTCCCTTTTAAGGAAAGTCCATTCACTCGGCCGCCATATTTGCAACGCCTCCGGGCAGCTCAAACAAGACCAAGTCCTATCTAAATAAATGGGGGAATCCTGAGATCTCAAAAACTGCTCGCTGAACTCGCGATTAAATTACATATTTCAAATCAGCAACAAAATCTGAAATGAACTGCCCCATAAATGTTGTTTCTTATGTTCAAATAGCATTTAAAAAGCTAATTTTTCAGGCTAGACCAGCCAATGCGCATGCGTTGTTCCAATGCGTTTATGACTGCGCAATGTGCGCATGCGTATGGGCTGCTCTAGCCTCAGGTTTCTATGGGAACCGGAGCTTCTAACGGCCGCTGCAGTGACGCAATGAATTTACCAATCAGCCATTGGCTCTTTCATTTAGAAGACGGGACTATCCCGCCATATTGCGCGTTGCAGTTTCTCCCATTCATAAGTATAGGAGTGAACCGTCTTTGTATTTCTATAGTCTTTGCTTTAGCCCACTTCCTTGTCAGCTCCATTTGGGAGAGGTGAACTGTCCCCCGCGCCCGCGCCCCCCTCCCCTTTCCACTTCTCATACAGCTTCTGTGCACGGCACCTTCTCAGCAAGCAGGGGCGCCAATTTGCCAATTCTCCAGACAGTTATATGATACATA
Source organism: Spinibarbus caldwelli (assembly GCA_039654775.1). Lineage (NCBI taxonomy): Eukaryota > Metazoa > Chordata > Actinopteri > Cypriniformes > Cyprinidae > Spinibarbus > Spinibarbus caldwelli. Next base: position 3,567,844 of record CM077235.1, on the reverse strand, counting down.
ATAGAAAACCGCTTAGCGGCGCAGCTGATTTTTTTTTTTTTTCAAGTGCTTGTGCCGCCCCCCACGTGTCATGAAAAAATGCCGCTCTGGGCGGCTGCCCGGTTCCCCCATGCCAAAAACTGCCTCTGCTCTTTTCAGATGAGAGCAAATTTTGTATTTCATTTGGAAACCAAGGTCCTAGAGTCTGGAGGAAGGGTGGAGAAGCTCATAGCCCAAGTTGCTTGAAGTCCAGTGTTAAGTTTCCACAGTCTGTGATGATTTGGGGTGCAATGTCATCTGCTGGTGTTGGTCCATTGTGTTTTTTGAAAACAAAAGTCACTGCACCCATTTACCAAGAAATTTTGGAGCACTTCATGCTTCCTTCTGCTGACCAGCTTTTTAAAGATGCTGATTTCATTTTCCAGCAGGATTTGACACCTGCACACACTGCCAAAAGCACCAAAAGTTGGTTAAATGACCATGGTGTTGGTGTGCTTGACTGGCCAGCAAACTCACCAGACCTGAACCCCATAGAGAATCTATGGGGTATTGTCAAGAGGAAAATGAGAAACAAGAGACCAAAAAAATGCAGATGAGCTGAAGGCCACTGTCAAAGAAACCTGGGCTTCCATACCACCTCAGCAGTGCCACAAACTGATCACCTCCATGCCACGCTGAATTTAGGCAGTAATTAAAGCAAAATGAGCCCCTACCAAGTATTGAGTACATATACAGTAAATGAACATACTTTCCAGAAGGCCAATAACTCACTAAACATGTTTTTTTATTGGTCTGATGAAGTATTCTAATTTGGTGAGATAGTGAATTGGTGGGTTTTTGTTAAATGTAAGCCAAATTCATCACAATTAAAAGAACCAAAGACTTAAACTACTTCAGTCTGTGTGCATTGAATTTATTTAATACACGAGTTTCACAATTTGAGTTGAATTACTGAAATAAATGAACTTTTCCACGACATTCTAATTTATTGAGATGCACCTGTATATATATATATATATATATATATATATATATGTATATGTATATTTCAAAATTACTTGTACAAATATTGTCCAGTGATATTTTTTTCCAAATATAATCCAGTGATATTTTTCCATGATCAATGAGTCTTAGATTAAATGGTATGGTAATCTGTGGTAACCTTTCCAAGATGCATAGAACAACCTCAACAACCTGGCTGTTCAAGTATCGTGGAGAAGTTTCCACAGTTTTTCTGTTACACAGACTTTGTTCTTTTGCACTGTAAACTGTATATGCATGAATTTTAATTGCAGCGATGTCACAATAGCAATAGACTATGAATTTATATTAAATACTGTTGGTTTATTGTTATTATGTATGTTGTGTTGAATAATAAAGATTTGGCTGAAATCTAATTTAATGTAAATCCAAATCCTGGAATTATTAAATAACAACTCCAATAATTATAATGATTTAATTACCACAACAACATGTCACTGCCTGCTGTGCAACTGTCCAATTAACTTTAAATAAATAAATAAATAAATAAATCCTTTCCAAATCTACATTATTTTTTTAATCTAACATACAATAAACTAAAATCTGTTTTCTATGATTTATTTCATATGATGTTTAAAAATTGTTCAAAAGTTAGACTAGTCTAGACTAGTTATTCAATAAATGTGTTTAGATTTCACTTTTTTACATCTGTGTTCAAGAGAAGTAACATTGTGACATCTCACACATCTTAATTTATTTATTTATTTATTTATTTATTTATGTAAGTTTAATTATTGGCATTTTTGGCATCCATTTTGATAGAACCTTAGAAGAAATTACAAATTTGGGTCGCTATTTGTGAAGTAAAAAAAGCCACCAAAACTGCACTTAACTGGTGCTTTAAATAAATATCTCTATAATCCTTCTGTTTTCAGTTTTTCGGTATATGAAAAAAGAAGGAAAAATTTAGTAAAATATCAACATTAAGGCAGAAAAAGCATGACCTGTTATATACAAAGATTTATTGGGTCATTCAATGTTCCTGACAGCCAATCAATCATGAGATGCAATCACTATTGTGTGTGGCACAGATTGTTTGGAGAGTTCAGCTGGCAGTAGATCACACACTCTAAAAAATGCTGGGCTGTTTCAACCCAACTTTGGGTCAAATATGGACCTAACCCAGCTGTTGGGTTAAATTTTTACATAAAATTTTTAACCCAAAAGCTGGGTTAGTCCATATTTGACCCAAAATTGGGTTAAAACAACCCAGCATTTTTTAGAGTGCATATTGATATTTTTCTTTGTAATGTACTTCATAGTGTCCCTTCTCTTCTATCATCTAGAGAAATAAAATTTACTCTTATTTGATGTGCCATCCTTAACAACTCTATAGACAAACAGCAACCGAAGACTTCAAACATCACTGTCTGCACATCTAATGTATGTACTGTAAAATGAATTACACATATATATGAATGCTTGTATAGTGTATTGCATAGCATGAACACAATAAAAACAGAGAATTCATAGTTATTTTCTCACGTTTAGCACTTGTTCTTCCAGCATGATCTATCACGACACGACTGATATAATTGTGTGTCTTACAATACTCAGATTCTCAGCAGACAAGAACAAATCTCTGTGATCATGGTGTTTTATATAGGTGTCTATAAATATGAATGACCGTCTTCCTGTTTTTCAATTCGACTCAATTGCCTGCTGGGTCCACCGGAGCATAAAATGTACCCAAACCATATTTGTGTTCCTTAAGCTGTTTCATGTTGGAGTTAAACATTGTACCAGCAGAGAAAATTGGAGGCACCTGGATAATTGACCCTTTAATGAGTGTTTAATTAGCAGTGGGTGCAGAAAAACGGTACGTCTGACACCTGCTGTCAAAGTCAACTAGGAAGAACCCTGTAGTATTATCAGTTATGAATGTAAATGTCTTCTAAGCGCTTGCCAGCACCTTCAAGACATGTCTGAGAACAACTGATCTTGTATTTGCATGACTGTATTGACAGAGGCATTTAGGATGCCCTGTGGTTGATCTGCACTGTTTTCGATTTGTTGGTCCATACATATATGTCAGACAGATGCATATTTGTTTTGTTCAGACATTGTGTCACAACAGAAGTGCCATTTTAAGAGGCCTTGTCAATGTACTGTAAAAGCAGTTCAAAAGTAGTTCAGTGTCTTAAACAGACTTTGATAGTCCATTTAAGACATTCTACTAACTGTAAGTAACTTTGTGACTACTACAACTAGCAGTCATTAGAGTATTAGTAGATTTTCTGCTTAATATCTGCTAACACTTTATTTTGATGGTCCAACCTCACGCATTCTACTGACTATACTGTAACTTTGCAGGTTCATGTCAACTTATTCTAGTAACCCTAACCTAACAGTCTACTAATACTCTCCTGACTGCTAGTTGACATTTAGTTGCAAAGTTACTTAATGTCTAAAGTGGACCGTCAAAATAAAATGTTTTCTCTTTTCTGTTTTTCTTTTTTTTGTCTCTATTTTCTTAGCTTGTATTGACCCAGTTAGATTGGGTTAAATGTTTGACCCAGCATGGCGTTTTTCATCTATGGTTTAAAAAATACAATATTGTATTGTACTGTAATTTTTTCAAAATTTGAAAATTAACCCAAAATGGGTTGTAAATTAAAATGACTTATACACAGAAGGATTATGATAATAGTACAGAAAAAAAAATGGCAAATCACAGTCATACAGTTTATACAGTTGCTTTTTAAGTTCTTCTCTAAATTCAATCTGTTATTCAAAGAACATTGTTGAATAAACACTGAATAATTTACATTTAAGGCCAAATCTGACCAGTTATTTCATTTATTTTTTCTTTCGCCAATGAAAATACTACCACTATGGCCAAAGCCTCAGGCTTTGAGCGCTGCCAAGAAACACACAAACTGAAAGCCTATAATAAACACTGAAAGTCAGGAATAAACTATATATTGTAGCGAATCGACAGGATTAAAGCATTTTCAATCACTTCTCTAAAGAGCCATTCCTACTTTTCAGTTCACGCTCACCAGTCACCTCTTCACTTCGATTAGTTTCTTCTATTTTCCAGACACACTCCTGTCATGAGTGCCTTGAACACAGAGAGGTGAAGTGATATCAGCACGCTCTCTTTAACAACTGCTTTCCCAACCCAGAACCGCTGGGTTACTGATTATGAACAATTATCAACCCAAACTGGGTCAAATCAACCCAGTTTCCTCACCCAACATTTTTTAGAATGCATATTTTTAAATAACTGTAACATTACATCTTGGAAAACTCGCATCATGTTACATTGTTACCGTGTTGTGCATTTAAATCTAACAGTGACAATGTCAACTGACCCTTTTGATCTCATTTGTAAATAATGATAATTTTGTAAAACATAAATGACCTTTCTTAAGTGAAAATGTTTTCATTACTGTAAATGTTTCCTGCTAACATTGGTTCCAAAGATGACCGTTTCTCTGTAATGCACTGCTTGATGTAATGAACAGGATGTCCTTAATCAGTCAATGAAACTTAAACAGTCATTCATTGTCTAAATCGACCATCTATGAATTAACAATGACAGCTGCTGGTCTTCCTCCTCTCCTACTGACAATATCACATTATCAGGGAACAGTGTAAACGTTTGCATTGCAATGTCAGTGCTGTATTATGCATTTAGAATGTCTCCCTGATTTATAACACATAACAGAGGTATGACACTGACCACCAAAAAGTATAAACAAAAGAGAAACAATGAAAGTTACTATAATTCTTGAATAAGGTCAAATGTGAGAGTGCAAAATGGTTTTAATATTCTATGGACAGCCTAACTAGATTTCACATGTAAGTGGATCTCACCCATGCAGATCTCACTGTCACAATGCTAGGTATTCTAGGTGGCTTCTAGGAAGCTCTGGGGTGTTGTTACATGTAGGTTGTTGCTGACTGGCTAAAGTCAAAATAAAATATTCTGGTCCCTATGCAGAAGTTTTTTCTTCAGTGCAAGTCTTGTGATTGTTTAATTTTCCGCCATGCAATAAATAAATAAATAAATAAATGTAAAAATAATAATAATAAAACAAAATAATAATTCTAATGTAATGACTTGAAGTATCATTGTATCATGTCAGTCTAAGATGAGTTAGAGGGCAAAGTTAAACATGAACATGAACTTACAACTGGCTCTTCTTCCCTATGCCTATTCCTGACTCTACTTTGCACAATTATTTTTCATGTTAGATTAAAAAAAAAAAAATTCCAATGAATAAAATCTTATCCTGTCAAATTGTCAAAACACTGGTTCATTTTGACTTTAATGTTTACAATTAGGTGTTTGTTCAAATCTCTGTAATACTTTAGAACTGTTCCATCATTAATGAATGACAAATGAGTAACACAATATTAAAATTCTACTATTAACTAACAAGAATCTATGATTAACAAATTAGTAAATAATAGCACTGATATGTGCTGAAATAATAACTGATATAATAGCTGAATGTGGTAGGTCTCTATTAGCTAATTAGTAACTACTATTTTTTTTTAAACCTTGCAGAACTACTAAGAAAATTAATGCAGGGAAAATGAACATTTTAACCACTACTTTAACATTTAAACAATCATAATCAATAGGTAAAAACAGACTTATGATTTGGGTAAACTGTAAATAATTTGTACATTTTATCAGTCCTTTTACAACTGTTGGTCACCCTGGATGGTCACACTTTATTTTAAGATCCAATTCTCACTATTAACTAACTATTAACTATGACATTTCCCTTAATAAGCTCATAATATGCTTCTGATAATAGTTAGTAAGGTAAGGTAGTTGTTAAGTTTAGGTATGGGGTGGATTAAGGGATCTAAAATATGCTCATGCAGAATAAGGCATTAATATGTGCTTTATAAGTACTAATAAACAGCCATATGCTATATGTATGCTAATAAACAACTAGATAATAGTGAGAATTGGTTACATGTTGGTTTACACTTTACCCAAGAAAGTACTGGGTAGTTTAAGGTTCCTACATAGGTTAAGGTTTGGTTTAAGGGTAGGTTCAGGATTAGTACCGAGTTATTACCCAGTTATTATAATTGGTATAATAAGTACATAGTATGCACACTCTGAACAAGAATGTAAAATAAAGTGTCACCTGAGAATCATGTTACCGAAGTAATTATGTGTAATGCATTATTCACATTAAGTATGAAACTTCACGTTTCCATAGAAAATGAAAAAATACTGGTTATTAATTAGCTAATAGTAAACTACCACATTCAGTGGAGTCCTGTTACTTAATAATTCATTAATCATGGTCTGTTAATGAACAGCTAATATATTAATAATAGGCATGCTAATAAGCAGCTAGTTTATAGTGAGAATTGGTCCCTATACTAAAGTGCTACAATTAATAGAAGTTACCAGAATGTTGTGTTACTCATTTGTTCTTGTGTAGTAGTTAATTAATGACAGAACAGTATTATAAAGTGTTACCCAAATCTCTAATAGTAATAGTAATAGTAATAGTCACCACTAATAATTCTGCCCGCGGCAGAATTGTCTTGCAGAAAGATCTTTTGTGACTAACGTCCTTCAGAGTTGAAGTTTAAGACAGCCAGCCATTATCAATTTCCTCTATTCCATTACTTCTTTCAGCAATTTGAGTGAAAAAAGCAACATAAACTATCATCTACATTTCCTATGCACATTACAAATCTGTTTCTTAACCATCTATCAGTCATTCTGAGAACTTTAAGGAATTGACCTTTCATGAAACTGACCTCTAATGTCACAGCGCTCACACTTCTTAAAGGACTGCTTATCATTCAGGTGGATTGGCATAAATATATGTGTCCTTGGTTCTTTGTCTGTCTTTTTGTCTGACAGATGCAACAGAGGGACCTTGCACTACTGCACTTACTGTAAATAGCTTTTAATAGCCACATAACTGTACAACAGTGTTTGACTGTCAATAAATATTTCTGAAACACCATAAGCACTTAGAGGTGTAGTTAGAGAAATCTATGGCAGGATGGGATGTGTTTTAAACACTGCCGTTATGTCAATGCATTCAGTGCCATAAAAATAAAAGCGGTTCACGCTCGCCTGTTCAATACAAAGAGAGTCGTAATAATAGTGCAGTTCAGGGGCTGTAAAATCCAACTGGCTCTTACCTCAGGGTCTGGTATCTGTGCAGCGGCGTTGAATATGTGGTGTGAGATCAACACAGCCGTTACGCTCATCAGCAATGGGACCAGGCTTGGCGGTTGATGCCTAGGCCCCTCCATCGCCATTTTCCCTCTTCTTCTCTCGCGTCTCATCCCTCCCCCTGCTGCTTCTTTCTGCCCGGAAAACTGCGCAGGACCACAATGGTGCAGGAGATTGATGGACGTTCAGTGCAAAACGGCCATAACCTTCCCTACATGAACGCCGCTCTGGTCTCTTGATGTCCTAATGCTTCCAAACAGAAATACTACGCTCTCCTCTGCCACTCGGCTAAAGGCCATTAATTAATTAATAGCCCTGGTGTCATTTACAGCCCTACCGCTGGTGCACTGAGAGGTTACAAGAGTCGTGGGGGGAAGGGAGTTACACGGAAAGACACAAGTGGATCAGAGGAATTGTGTAACACACTTTGTATTTTGATCACACACTCACGTTGATGTGTGATGCTTGCTATGCCATCTGCATATCTGCTGCAACAGGCTTTCCAATAATCATGTGAACACACTTGTTCAGCTGAGATAAGGACAATTTACTCAAAACAAATGTTTACTGGAAAATGTTGACATTTTTTGTTTTTTCCAATATAGGCTCATTGGAAACACCATGCCTCTACCTACATTTTTGCAAAAACTACGTATACATACAATTCAGTGCCATTTCCAGCTGAAAAGAACTCTAGTGGCAGTAAAATAACAACCTATATTCCTTTTCACACAACTTATGATTACAGGGTACATAATCAATTAATAATTATTTTAGCATGGTTTCTTACATAACCCATATGACAAAAATACATTTTTCTGGCCAAAATATGTTTTAATTATATGTTGAAAACAGTGAAGCTCAATTAAATATAATTTTAATATTTATTTTAACTCATGCCTCTACTTACATTTTTATTTAACTTACCTATCCATACAATTCACAGCAGTATCCAGCTGAAATGAACACTAGTGGCAGTAAAAGACCAACTTTTATTCCTTTTTACACATTATGATTACAGGGGTAGAGTATCAATTAATAAGTTATTTCTGCATGGTTTCTTGCACCCCATATGGGGAAAAAAAATTATATATATATATATATATATATATATATATATATATATATATATATATATATATATATATTATACATTATTCATTAACTTCATATACCAAAAATTAATCCAAAATGTATTTCAGGGGCAAATAAATAAATAAATAAATGTTGATAAAATAGCCTACTAGAGATGAAAACAAGATTTACAATGATTTAATAATGTTTAATTTATATAGGAACATTGTTCAATGTTCTTTGCTGATTTTTAGTAGAATGTGTTAAATGTTCACGTGTAAGACAAACAAATAAGATTTTTCTTCAAATGTGATGCATATGAATGGACTAAAATATATATATATATGGGTTAGGGTGTTTTTGGATGAGCTAGGAGAATTTTTCTTGAAACCCTCCCAAACAACATGTAGTGATGTAGGTGCTGATTGACAATTTTTTTTTAAGGTTTTCTGACCCCGAGACTCAACTATTTTCTGCAATTCTCCAGCTGTGGTCCTTAGAGAGTCTTTAGTCACTCAAACTCTCCTCCTCAGCGTGCATTAGGACGATATAGACACACGTCCTCTTCCAGGCAGTTTCCTAACATTTTATGTTGATTGGAAATTCTTAATTATTGCCCTGATGGTGGAAATGGGAATTTTCACTGCTCTAGCTCTTTTCTTTAAGCCACTTCACTAATTTGTGAAGCTCAATTATCTAATATATTATATTATATATTAAGAAATATATTCTTTGGTTTTTCTCATTGTGATGGATGATTAAGGGAATTTGGGCTTTGTTTTCCCTCCTATTTATATTCCTGTGAAACAGGAAGCCATGGCTGGATAATTTCATGTTCATAATCACCCTGGAGTGCTCAAAATTGTGAATATGAATGGGAATATATTTCAGAGATATTTTACTCATAAGAATTTCTAGGGGTACCAATAATTGTGTCCAACGTGAATTAGAGAAAAACTTTTATTTCATAATGATATTTTATATTAAACTAAAAAATGAGCTTTTTAGCATCAAACACTCAAGATGGGTTTGGTGAACACAGGGATAAAAAGTACCACATGTGTACAATGAAATATACTGCTGTATGCTTTTTTATGTTGTGGGCCTATATTTCTGCTGGAGGTCCTGGACATCTTGTTTAGACACATGGCATCATGGATTCTATCGAATACCAACAGATAAAAAAATCAATAAGTGACTGACCCTGTTAGAAATCTTATAATGGGCCATGTTTGGATCTTCCAACCATACAATAATCCAAACACAAACCTCAAAAACAACACAAAAATAGGTCACTGAGCACAAAACCAAGCTTCTGCTATGGCCATTCCAGTCCTCTGACCTGAACCCTATAGAAAATGAGTTGGGTGAACGTCTCAGTTACGTATGTTACCCTCGTTCCCTGAAGGAGGGAATGGAGACGTCACGTCGGATGACCGACGAAATTGGGATCTCGCCAGAGAGACCAATCCACTTCGAGTGTAACTAAACGAGCCAATGGACATTGGCATGAGATTATTGCATCCAGCTGCTGCTGATCACAGCGTGAGTATAAGAGGCAGCAGGTGCACCACATTAATTCATGCTTTCGCTGAGGAGCCGAGCCGGTGACCTGGCAGCTCAGCGGTGGTACAGCGACTGTGGCGACGGGACGTGACGTCTCCGTTCCCGCCTTCAGGGAATGAGGGTTACATACGTAACCGAGACGTTCCCCTTTCAGTCGGTCACTCCGATTCATTCCCCTTTCAGTCGGTCACTCTGAGTCACGTCGGATGACCGACGAAATTGGGATCCCTACCAAAGCGCCACAGGAGCTGCCCCTTCCAGTGCTCTGTGTAGGCCTCCTGATCCTTCTTATAAGGCAGATGATAGGATCGGGCTCTACACAGAGAAGGTCAACTACTGTTGTTCCTTGAGAAACCCAAACAGTAGGACTAGCATAACACTGGGAAGCGTGCCCTTCCGCTTGGAAGAGGCGCACTGCGGAGTCACCTCCTCCCAAAGGGGGTTAAGTGACATTTAGACATGTGAAGTAACCCCGTAGGGCCCTATTGCACATGGAAGTCTCTGAGATGGCTTAGGCTGCATCAATAGAGACGGCAGAACATGGTCTGCCAGGGGAAACACGGCTCTAATAAGCATACCATGGAATACACATATGGGATCCCAACAGGGTCTCTCATATGGGCACTAGCCTCACACCAGATTTCAAGAATTAATTGGTTGAAAGGCCTGAGCGCTGGAGGACTCGACAGGGTTTGCCTGGTTAAGGAACTCTCTGGAGAATTAGGCGTAAGAACGCCGCAAGCCGACTCTGAGCCGGGCCTCTCAGTGCCACTACCCGTTTGAGGTGAGAACACACGAAGGCTATAAAACCTAGCGAACGCAGCTCTACAGATGTCTGCTATCGAGGCACCACGAGCCAGCGCCCAGGACGATGCGACACCCCTAGTGGAGTGAGCACGCAACCTGAGCGGGCAGGGCACACCTTGTGCTTCGTAGGCCAAGGTGACAGCATCCACTATCCAGTAGGCCATCCTCTGGTTGGAGACAGCTTTCCCCTTCTGCTGTCCTCCGTAACAGACAAAGAGCTGTTCTGAGGTCCTGAAGCTCTGAGTTCTAGCCATATACTGACGCAGTGCGCGTACAGGACAGAGCAAAGCTAGGGCTGGGTCTGCCTCCTCCAGGGGCAGCGCTTGCAGGTTCACTACCTGGTCCCTGAAGGGAGTGGTAGGAACCTTGGGCACATAGCCGGGCCGGGGCCTCAGTGTTGCACTGGAGTCAGCCGGTCCAAACTCAAGGCGTGACTCGTCGACCAAAAATGCCTGCAGGTCCCCCACCCTCTTGATCGAGGCCAACGCAGTCAGGAGTAGGGTTTTCATAGAGAGAAACTTCAACTCGACTGACTGCAGCAGCTCGAAGGGGGCAGTTTGTAGGGCTCTTAGCACCAATGCCAAATCCCAAGAGGGTAGGGATGGAGGCCTAGGAGGATTTAACCTACTGGCCCCCCTAAGAAACTTGACGACCAGATCGTGCTTCCCCACCAACCTCCTCTTTATGGGGTCGCGATTCGCGTTCGAGGGTCGGGCATATCAGTACAAGGTCCTGCCTTTGGGCCGTCCCTCCACCAGTGTCATCGAGGAAGGTCGAAGCCAGGAGGGCAGACCGATGGCTCAGCTACGAGGAAGTGGTTCACGACATCAGTTACTGCCTGAGGGTGCTGAGAGCGGAGGAGCCACAAGATTTGTTTCGGGCAGTGAAAGGTGCCTTCCACGACCTTGTAAGCTCGTCATGCACTTCCGGAAAGAATGGCACCGGAGGGGGGCGCTGAGAACCAGCGCGACCCCCACCAAGAAATCATTCATCCAGCCTCGAAGGATCGGAACGCGGTGGAGGATTCCACATGAGCCCGACATTCTCGGCAGCCCGGGAAAGCATAGCCGTGATCTCTGGGTCTGGCTCGGACAATGCTACCACACCCGAAGGGGGCAATGCAGCCGGGTCGTCATCCCCGGAGAGAGAGGGCTCGCCCTCCAATGCAGTGATCGACATCTGGTCGTCAGAGTGGGCACCGAAGGAAACGCATGGTGCACTCTGTCCAGCAGAGGGCCCAGCGTGCTCCTTCGGCAGCTCCACCGGCAGCTCCACCAGCTGCGTAGTGCTTGAGGGGTGAGAAGCTTCACTTGGGGAAACCCTCACCGTAATCCTCAAATCACCTCTGACTCCACTGGATCCAGCGGCGCCCCGGGAATGAACGGCGGATCGCGGCAGAGGCAGAGGGACTCCGCCATGTTTGGCATAGCGGAATCTATTACGCAACTCCGAGATGGTCATGTCCCCACAAGAAGAACATGAACCATCCACGAAAGCCTCCTCAGCATGCTGAATGCCCAGACACGTGAGGCAGCGATCATGACCGTCCTGAGGCGCCAGGAAACGACCACACCCAGAAACGCACGGGTGATAAGACATCTTTAAAAAGACGCAATCACCCATGTTACTCTTTTAGAGAAATTGCTCTTTTAGAGAATGCTCTTTTAGTGCTGAAGCATGCAGGGGAGCTGGCCACCGCACACTCCTAGTGTGGCTGTCAGCAGGAAGGCGATCTTTCTCTCCCGTACAACGTGACCACTGCTGCGCCGTAATGCCCACACTCGTCTCACAGAACACTCTCTTGTGGAAAGGGAGAGCAGCAGCTTCAACCACTACCGCTCGGCTCCGAAGTGAAAGGATGAATTAATGCGGTGCATCTGCTGCCTCTTATACTCACGCTGTGATCAGCGGCAGCTGGATGCAATAATCGCATGCCAATGTCCATTGGCTCGTTTAGTTACACTCAAAGTGGATTGGTCTCTCTGGCGAGATCCCAATTTCGTCGTTCATCCGACGTGACTCGGAGTGACCGACTGAAAGGAGAACTGAAGAGAAGAAGCACCAACATGGAGCTGGGAATCTAAAAGGTCTGGAGTGATTCTGGATGAAGGAATGGTCTCTGATCTCTTGTCAGGTGTTCTCTAACCTCATCAGGCATTATAGGAGAAAATTTTGAGCTGTTAAACTGGCAAATGGAGGTTTCAAAAAGTATTGAATAAAAGGGTGTCGTTAATTGTGGCCAAAAAAACATTTATTTCATAATTATATTTCCCCCCATTTAATTTTTTTAAATAAAAAATCAAAAGGATTAACAATGCAGATTAATTTTCACAGCCTTCTTTGATCATATTTACCAAGGGTGCCGATATTTTTGGCCATGACTGTATATATATATATATATATATATATATATATATATATATATATATATATATATATATATATATATGTGTGTGTGTGTGCGTATGTGTGTGTGTGTGACCCTGGACCACAAAACCAGTCATATGTGTAAATTTTTTGAAACTGAGATGTATAAATCATCTGAAAGTAAATAATAAATAAGCTTTCCATTAATGTATGGTTTGTTAGGATAGGACAACATTTTGTCAAGAGTGATAGAATATATTTTGAAACATATAGCAAAAAAAATAAAAAGGCCATATTTTGTATATTTTGTAATATACTGTATACTTAAAAATATTTTCATTTATTTTTTTATAGTGATGATTTGTACATTATAATGCATTTTGTTGGTTGCATCACATAACTTGCTTCATAAAATGGGATTTTTTATACACTATCAATTATGTTTAGAGTCGGGTTTAGGTTGTACGTTATTTTTAAATGCAATATAGCATTAATCTTTGACATTTTGTTTCTGAACAGCAATGAAACGTTCAACAACCAATGCAATAAAACATTAGTTTTATTCACATCTAAGTTCATTTAGCACATAACATAAGGAAAGCTCAGATGAAACCTGATAGTAATGAGCATTTGTGTAACTAGTTCTGCAAGCCTCCTGACTCAGAATAAAGGCCATGACACACCAAGCTGACATTAAAGATTTCACTGCAAAGACTACAGCCAACGGCCAATTAGCACATTCATCCTGCACCTGCATGAGAGGAAATAACTTCCACAGCAGGTGGCAGTAGTCAGTATTCGTCATTTAAAAAGAGAAACCAGAACTAGGACTGCGGATGTACAACCCATAAACAAAGCAGTGCTTGCTTACCATTTATAATAAGAATCATATTGATCATGACTTTCTTTGTTATGAAAATATGTGCATATTGGATAAGATAAAAACTTAACCAGATATGGGTCTCAGTTGAAATCGAGTTCTGTGCATTCAACACAAAAAATATAGGGAGAAAGGCTTAATATCAACACTTACCAGTGACATGCAATCAGACTCTTGAGAAAAGGCCTGACACAAATCATGACGGCAACAAGATTCAAAAGTTAAGCTTTATTTTACCCTTTCAATCAAAACTATGTTGTGTTTATGTGTTTATGCATCAGTACACAACTTAAAATCACACTCGATTAACTCAGAAATCATTCCTGTCTGACAGAAAGCAAAAGCCACTGGTCTGTGATTGCCAATGACAACTGCTCAAGAATTTGATCTTTTTCTGTACACAGAGCTCTTAACCCACACAGAAACAGATAAACATTTAGCTGATTTCATTTACAGTTCTTCAAAAGTGTGAGATTATTGTGACAGACTTGATTCATACTGCATACTTCTATTATAAGCCTCATATCTTTATGCAATGCATAAATCATTGGGTACAGCACTGGATATGACTCATGACCGTTCTTGTAGTAGTTTCTTTCTCTGCTAAAGCCAAACAGTTCAACAGTATTTTACCATTTATTGCCACTTATACACAACTATTAACCAAAAACAGTGTATAAAATGAGATATTGATGTGAGTAGAATTATTGAAAGAGAGAGAGAGAAAGAGAGAATTGGAGTTAACCTGTAACAATGTTGCAGCTATAAATCAACAGCAGCCTTTCCAAAAAATGTCAATATTTTTAATATTCCATTTATAATATGTCTATGTTCTATGTTCTACTCCAGGTTAATACAATTGAGGTTTCTGATATACTTAGATAAATGATATCTTTGTTTTGGACTCAAAGCAATGGCTTACTTATAGCTGTATTTACTAACTGAGATAAGATGAACTCTTTCAACAACCAAAAACGATTACATGCCTCAACATTAAATTTAACATACCAGCCACCACTGAGAGAGATGAATACAGTAGTTTATATTTGATAATGCTTTATAAGATCAGATGTGATCCTGAACCACAAAACCAGTCATAAGTGTCATTTTTTTTTTTATTATTTAGACTTATACATCACCTGAAAGCTGAATAAATAAGCTTTCCATTGATGTATGGTTTGTTAGGACAGGACAATATTTGTCCGAGATACAACTATTTGAACATCTGGAATCTGAGAGTGCAAAAAAATCAAAATATTGAGAAAATCTCCTTTAAAGTTGTCCAAATGAAGTTCTTAGCAATGCATATTACTAATCAAAAATTAAGTTTTGATATATTTACGTTTGTAAATTTACAAAATATCTTCATGGAACATGATCTTTACTTAATATCCTAATGATTTTTTGCATTAAAGAAAAATCAATAATTTTGACCCATACAATGTATTTTTCGCTATTACTACAAATTTACCCGTGCAACATAAGACTGGTTTTGTGGTCCAGGGTCACAAATGTTATGTTTAAAGGTAGCATACATTTTATTTATGCATGCCTTTCAAGACACGCAAGCACACCTTACATGTAATAAAATGCATAAGCAAAAATAAATAAATAAATAAATAAATAAAAAACAATATCCAACAGAATACGCTATTCTAAAAAGATGGGTTTTAATACGTGATATAAAAATCTATTACATATATCTTGAGGCAAGTAGCTCCAAAGACTTGGAACTACATGCTGTACATCCCATGGCAGTCAGACATTCAGAAGGTGCAACAAGAATTACTGAAGACCTAACTAAGGGATCAGGCAGGTGATCACAGAGATATGAAGGTGCTAAATATGAATTGCCAATTTAAGCAAAATCTTAAACTGAATCTGGTATTTAACTGGAAGCCAGTGGAGTTTTCTAAGGACTGCTCAATCGATGGTGATCATGTAATGATCTTCTTTTTTCTTTTTTTTTTGGCAAAAGATTGCGTGAAACACCACTGAGAAGAAGAACAATCAATACAAGATATAACTAATGCACTTATAAGGGAAGCCCATTTCTGTCACTTAATAAAAAATACAAAAAGGTAATTGCTTTATATCTCGCAATTCTGACTTTTTTCTTGCAATTGCGAGTTTATATCTCACAATTCAGACTTCTTTTGTTGCAATAACGAGTTTATATCTCACAATTCTGATGTTTTTTGTTACAATTGAGAGTTTAAATCTCACAATTCTGGCTTTTTTTTGGTTGCAATTGTGAGTTTATATCATATTGCACCATTCTGACTGTTTTTCATGCGGCTGCGAGTTTATATCTCGCAATTCTGACTTTTTGTTGAAACTGCGAGTTTACGTCTTGCAATTCGGACTTTTTTGTTACAATTGGGAGTTTTTATCATATCTCACAATTCAGATTTTTTTCTTGCAATTCTGACTTCTTTTTTCTGAATTATGAGATAAAAACTTGAAATTGTGAGTTATAAAGTCCAATTCTGAGGAAAAAAAGAGACAATTTTCTTACAATTGCAAGTTTCTATCTCACAATTTGACTTTGTAACACACAATTACGAGTTTGTCACGGTTATGATCTGTTTTCATTTAGTTTTCTATGTCTACGTCATCCTGCCTAGTTTGTGTTTCCATGGTTATTAGTTAATTAGCTACACACCTGTTTCTGTTTCCCCTTGATTGTTTCTAGTATTTAAAGCCTGTGTTCTCCCCTGGTGTTTTGTCTGCTATTAGTTTTACACTTGGTTTATGTTTGGTTGTGCCTGTTTCTGCCTGTGGATTATTAAAAGAACTCTTTGTTTGTACTCCTTCGTCGTGCGCTGTTTTACACACCAGACACACGTAACAGAATAGCAGACCCTCAAGTGAGTAATTGAGCGGCGTTTTTTCCTTTCTGTTTATTTTTATTTTTATCGTTCCTCTCCCGGAATGGACTTGCCAGCCGTCCAACTCCTGTGCCTGGAGCAACAGGACCGTTCGCTGGAAGACCACACCAGGGACTTTCTCGATCTGGCGTGCCTTACACACTTCCTGGATCGCTCGCTCTGCGTCTTCTACATCACCAGCCTGAGCGAGCGGTGTAAGGCACGCCTGCCAGCGAACGGTCCAAAGGAGGATTTCGCCGCTTTCGTGGAGTGGGTGTTGGAGAGTAATGGACTGTGTTTCTCCGTCTGCCCCGCCGAGGAAGACATCTCCAGCCCCACTCCCGAACCAGAGACCAGTCAGCCATCATCCTGCTGCACGGAGCTAATGCCTGAGCCCACCGCAGACGGAGAGCCTGAGCCTGCCGCGACACGTGAGCCAGCGCACAAACCCGCGACTGAGCCGATCATCGCCACGGAGCCAGAGCCACAATCATCATCTGACCAAGTGCGTGAGCCGGCAACATCGCCCGTCCCTGAGGGAGTTTTGGTGGTGTTCGAGGGCTTGGAGGGAAGCCCCGCCCACACTCCCACAAATGAGGGTGAGCTGCACCTGGTTTCTGGGAGTTATGAGGAACTAATGGACATCTTTGAAATGGACCTAATAGACTGGTTTGGAGAAGTATTACCCTGTGCTCCTGAATCTCCTGTGTCTCCGCTGGTTCCATCCAGCCCTGAATCTCCTGTGTCTCCGCTGGTTCCGTCCAGCCCTGAATCTCCTGTGTCTCCACTGGTTCCGTCCAGCCCTGAATCTCCTGTGTCTCCGCTGGTTCCGCCCAGCTCATGTCCTCCTGTGTTCCCTCCCAGCCTCCCTCTCCCACCTCCTCTCAAACCAGCCAGTTCCTCAGCTCCATCTCCGCTGGTGCCTGTCAGTCCCTCAGCTCACCCTCAGTCAGCGCCAGCTGGGCGCGCTGATCCGTCGCTTCGGGACTTCCAGCCTCCAGCTCCGCCCAGGCGTGAGGATCCCCTGTCTCCACCTCCCGCCTCCGAGCCCTGGACTCCACCTCGGTCCTTCGACCCATCAGCTCCGCCTGGGCTCCTAGCTCCCTCGTCTCCACCGTGGCCCGTCATCCCACTGGCTCCACCGGGCTCCCTCGTCCCTCCGGCTCCGCCTTGGTCAGTCGTCGACCATCTGCCACCTCGGGACTCCACTCCTCTGGCTTCGCCTCGTCACTCTGTCCCTCCGGCTCCGTCAGGCTCCTCCTTCCCTTCGGCTCCACCTTCATCCTCAGTCGCACCGGCTCCACCACGGTCTTCCGGACCCCTGCCTCCGCCTCGGTCGCTTGAGCCTTCAGCTCCGCCTAGGCCCTCCGGAGCCTCCGTGTCACCCTGGCTCTCCGTCTGCTCAGCTACATCCTGGGATCCTCGTCCATCGGCTCAGTCTCCGTCAGTAGGCCCCCTGGTGTCGACTGTCCCTTCTCCACCATGGCTCCTCCTGCTGTCGACTCCACCATGGGCCACCATCCTGGCTGGCCTCTGGATTTCCACCTGGCTCCTCCTGCTCCGGGCTCCTCCCTGGCTTCTCCCTCCATCTACTCCCCCTTGGACTTATTTTTTGGACTCTTTTTGCCCCTTTCCCATTGCCTGCCCTTCACCTGCTCCACTCCCGCCTCCTGAACCCCCACCCTCCCTCCTCTGTTGGACTGTTTTTCGGTGCGAGCACGCACCGTTCCGGGAGGGGGCGAACTGTCACGGTTATGATCTGTTTTCATTTAGTTTTCTATGTCTACGTCATCCTGCCTAGTTTGTGTTTCCATGGTTATTAGTTAATTAGCTACACACCTGTTTCTGTTTCCCCTTGATTGTTTCTAGTATTTAAAGCCTGTGTTCTCCCCTGGTGTTTTGTCTGCTATTAGTTTTACATTTGGTTTATGTTTGGTTGTGCCTGTTTCTGCCTGTGGATTATTAAAAGAACTCTTTGTTTGTACTCCTTCGTCGTGCGCTGTTTTACACACCAGACACACGTAACAGAATAGCAGACCCTCAAGTGAGTAATTGAGCGGCGTTTTTTCCTTTCTGTTTATTTTTATTTTTATCGTTCCTCTCCCGGAATGGACTTGCCAGCCATCCAACTCCTGTGCCTGGAGCAACAGGACCGTTCGCTGGAAGACCACACCAGGGACTTTCTCGATCTGGCGTGCCTTACACACTTCCTGGATCGCTCGCTCTGCGTCTTCTACATCACCAGCCTGAGCGAGCGGTGTAAGGCACGCCTGCCAGCGAACGGTCCAAAGGAGGATTTCGCCGCTTTCGTGGAGTGGGTGTTGGAGAGTAATGGACTGTGTTTCTCTGTCTGCCCCGCCGAGGAAGACATCTCCAGCCCCACTCCCGAACCAGAGACCAGTCAGCCATCATCCTGCTGCACGGAGCTAATGCCTGAGCCCACCGCAGACGGAGAGCCTGAGCCTGCCGCGACACGTGAGCCAGCGCACAAACCCGCGACTGAGCCGATCATCGCCACGGAGCCAGAGCCACAATCATCATCTGACCAAGTGCGTGAGCCGGCAACATCGCCCGTCCCTGAGGGAGTTTTGGTGGTGTTCGAGGGCTTGGAGGGAAGCCCCGCCCACACTCCCGCAACTGAGGGTGAGCTGCACCTGGTTTCTGGGAGTTATGAGGAACTAATGGACATCTTTGAAATGGACCTAATAGACTGGTTTGGAGAAGTATTACCCTGTGCTCCTGAATCTCCTGTGTCTCCGCTGGTTCCATCCAGCCCTGAATCTCCTGTGTCTCCGCTGGTTCCGTCCAGCCCTGAATCTCCTGTGTCTCCGCTGGTTCCGTCCAGCCCTGAATCTCCTGTGTCTCCGCTGGTTCCGCCCAGCTCATGTCCTCCTGTGTTCCCTCCCAGCCTCCCTCTCCCACCTCCTCTCAAACCAGCCAGTTCCTCAGCTCCATCTCCACTGGTGCCTGTCAGTCCCTCAGCTCACCCTCAGTCAGCGCCAGCTGGGCGCGCTGATCCGTCGCTTCGGGACTTCCAGCCTCCAGCTCCGCCCAGGCGTGAGGATCCCCTGTCTCCACCTCCCGCCTCCGAGCCCTGGACTCCACCTCGGTCCTTCGACCCATCAGCTCCGCCTGGGCTCCTAGTTCCCTCGTCTCCACCGTGGCCCGTCATCCCACTGGCTCCACCGGGCTCCCTCGTCCCTCCGGCTCCGCCTTGGTCAGTCGTCGACCATCTGCCACCTCGGGACTCCACTCCTCTGGCTTCGCCTCGTCACTCTGTCCCTCCGGCTCTGTCAGGCTCCTCCTTCCCTTCGGCTCCACCTTCATCCTCAGTCGCACCGGCTCCACCACGGTCTTCCGGACCCCTGCCTCCGCCTCGGTCGCTTGAGCCTTCAGCTCCGCCTAGGCCCTCCGGAGCCTCCGTGTCACCCTGGCTCTCCGTCTACTCAGCTACATCCTGGGATCCTCGTCCATCGGCTCAGTCTCCGTCAGTAGGCCCCCTGGTGTCCCTTCTCCACCATGGCTCCTCTCGCCGTCGACTCCACTGTGGGCCACCATCCTGGCTGGCCTCTGGATTTCCACCTGGCTCCTCCTGCTCCGGGCTCCTCCCTGGCTTCTCCCTCCATCTACTCCCCCTTGGACTTATTTTTTGGACTCTTTTTGCCCCTTTCCCATTGCCTGCCCTTCACCTGCTCCACGCCCGCCTCCTGAACCCCCACCCTCCCTCCTCTGTTGGACTGTTTTTCGGTGCGAGGACGCACCGTTCCGGGAGGGGGCAAACTGTCACGGTTATGATCTGTTTTCATTTAGTTTTCTATGTCTACGTCATCCTGCCTAGTTTGTGTTTCCATGGTTATTAGTTAATTAGCTACACACCTGTTTCTGTTTCCCCTTGATTGTTTCTAGTATTTAAAGCCTGTGTTCTCCCCTGGTGTTTTGTCTGCTATTAGTTTTACATTTGGTTTATGTTTGGTTGTGCCTGTTTCTGCCTGTGGATTATTAAAAGAACTCTTTGTTTGTACTCCTTCGTCGTGCGCTGTTTTTCACACCAGACACACGTAACAGAGTTTATACACAATTTTGAGAAAAAAAAAATCTAAATTCTGAGACAAGTCACAATTATCTTTTTTATTTTTTTTATTCAGTGGTGGCGGGCTTTCATGGCAGTATTATTAGCTGCAAGAAATATTTATTTACATGTGCCTCAAACACTAAAGTACCTTCAAGGATGACTAAATAAGCCCTTTTTGAAATATTATGCTTGAAATGACAGATATCACTGAAATAAGCGTCCTGAGAAATAACATTTGTATCTGAGACAGATCTGCTCGTGTTCCTGTCAGAAAAACATCTCTCTGTCAATCATCAGTTTGGCATGAGACTAGCTGTTTGTCAAATAACTGAAGATGGATGAGTGTTCGGAAACTCATTATTGTCACCATTAGTGGTGTTTGTAAAGGCAAACATCACAATGAATATCGCTCATACCCTTAGTTTTAAACCATTAAGTCTTCATTAAGGCCAATAATGATTCCTCCAAATTCTGGTTCTTCTTAAGAATAGATGATATTACTTTTCCGAGTTGCTATTTTCACCTGGTGGGTGATAAAAGTTGTGACAACCACACAGAACACCCTCACAGTAACATGGTTACATTAAGAATAATAAAAAATAACAAAAAACAACATTGTATCATCCCACAAACTGTGCTGTCTATTAAAAGATCCCTCCATATCTGATTCCCAGAGCAATATCTCTGTCTGTTCATTCAGAAATATTGATGAGTTAGAGAATCTGCTATTCAAATTTGTTCTTTACTTTTAGATTTTCCATCCTTCTTTCAAGGGATCTGACATTTCTGGGCTGTGATCTTCTTAGACCGTGATCATGCTGCTGAGAGGATGTGGTAGGAATACATCAGCGGCTTATTGGTTACAGCCTATACATCTCCACAGCTTGACTGACAAGGTTTTCTCCACTCCCTTTGAGAGCGGTAAGAGAAGATAATGAATAAACACAGCCAAATGGCATGCTAATGTTAAGATCTGGGGATTACGTGATGGGTGCTAATAACCCAACCTACACCGCTGTTATGAAAAGAAGGGTGCAGGGGGGTGGAATTAGATATGAATGTCATGCCTCTTCTGAATGACTGATTCTATCTCAGTCAGATAATACATCAGAGCGTGGGATTCTGCTCCACATAATGCAGCTGCTATTATAAGCACATTTTCAAAATCGACTAGTTGGGTCTGAACGGCACAACCTAACAATTTTGGCTTTTTGCACATTAATTTAACACGTCTGGTACAAATATATAAGTCAAAGTCCCTAAAAGAAAGGACGTGTGACAACATGCCCCATAGGTGGGGCACATTGTAAACTGACAGCTTATGATATTATTCTGTTGTAATCAAAACATACACACAAAACTATTTAAACTATTTTGTCCATAAAAGACAAGTGTTAACTTTTTCGTATGAATTATTAATTGTTAATAACTAAAAATAACTAATTTTAGAGTTTGACAATGAACACAAAACACAACTACACAGCAAACGCCAAAATTGTGGGCAAATAGACAAAGAAACACTTTCAGACATTCAGAAAATCACACAACACACCCCGCTCTCAGAAAAGGAGAAAAATAGAAGAGCCAGAAAGAAAGCTTTCTTGAAATGAACATTCTGTCTCTCTCAGTCTTTATTCACCTGTCTCTCATGGTTTCTTGATTGAATTTATAAAAGTTATATACAGTACAATAAATAAAATCTCAATAAATTAGAATGCCGTGGAAAAGTTCATTTATTTCAGTAATTTAACTCAAATGTGAAACTCGTGTATTAAATAAATTCAATGCACACAGCCTGAAGTAGTTTAAGTCTTTGGTTCTTTTAATTGTGATGCTTTTGGCTCACATTTAACAAAAACCCACCAATTCACTATCTCAACAAATTAGAATATGATGACATGCCAATCAGCTAATCAACTCAAAACACCTGCAAAGGTTTCCTGAGCCTTCAAAATGGTCTCTCAGTTTGGTTCACTAGGCTACACAATCATGGGGAAGACTGCTGATCTGACAGTTGTCCAGAAAACAATCATTGACACCCTTCACAAGGAGGGTAAGCCACAAACATTCATTGCCAAAGAAGCTGGCTATTCACAGAGTGCTGTATCCAAGCATGTTAACAGAAAGTTGAGTGGAAGGAAAAAGTGTGGAAGAAAAAGATGCACAACCAACCGAGAGAACTGCAGCCTTATGAGGATTGTCAAGCAAAATCGATTCAAGAATTTGGGTGAACTTCACAAGGAATGGACTGAGGCTGGCGTCAAGGCATGAAGAGCCACCACACACAGACGTGTCAAGGAATTTGGCTACAGTTGTCGTATTCCTCTTGTTAAGCCACTCCTGAACCACAGACAACGTCAGAGGCGTCTTACCTGGGCTAAGGAGAAGAAGAACTGGACTGTTGCCCAGTGGTCCAAAGTCCTCTTTTCAGACGAGAGCAAGTTTTGTATTTCATTTGGAAACCAAGGTCCTAGAGTCTGGAGGAAGGGTGGAGAAGTTCATAGCCCAAGTTGCTTGAAGTCCAGTGTTAAGTTTCCACAGTCTGTGATGATTTGGGGTGCAATGTCATCTGCTGGTGTTGGTCCATTGTGTTTTTTGAAAACCAAAGTCACTGCACCCATTTACCAAGAAATTTTGGAGCACTTCATGCTTCCTTCTGCTGACCAGCTTTTTAAAGATGCTGATTTCATTTTCCAGCAGGATTTGGCACCGGCACACACTGTCAAAAGCGCCAAAAGTTGGTTAAATGACCATGGTGTTGGTGTGCTTGACTGGCCAGCAAACTCACCAGACCTGAACCCCATAGAGAATCTATGGGGTATTGTCAAGAGGAAAATGAGAAACAAGAGACCAAAAAATTCAGATGAGCTGAAGGCCACTGTCAAAGAAACCTGGGCTTCCATACCACCTCAGCAGTGCCACAAACTGATCACCTCCATGCCACGCCGAATTGAGGCAGTAATTAAAGCAAAAGGAGCCCATGCCAAGTATTGAGTACATATATAGTAAATGAACATACTTTCCAGAAGGCCAACAATTCACTAAATTTTTTTTTTTTTTTTTTTTTTTTTTTTTTTTTTTTTTTATTGGTCTTATGAAGTATTCTAATTTGTTGAGATAGTGAATTGGTGGGTTTTTGTTAAATGTGAGCCAAAATCATCAATTAAAGGAACCAAAGACTTAACCTACTTCAGTCTGTGTGCATTGAATTTATTTAATACACGAGTTTCACAATTTGAGTTGAATTACTGAAATAAATGAACTTTTCACGACATTCTAATTTATTGAGATGCACCTGTATGTGAATTATATCACTAACTTAGCAGTGCACTTAGTAATGCAGTGTTACAACATGACCCATCTGTGCAACTGGGATTTAAATCTGGCTAATGTCTTCTGCTATAGTTAGATAAATTATTCAAACTTTTATAACAGATTTAACAGATTGGAGATTAAAATAATAGCAGATTTCTCTTGTTTTAAATAAACGCTAAAAAATGAGATGAAAAATGATCTTCAGCAAGAAATTTACTTAAATATTCAGTGATAACTTCCAAAGAATTTGAATTTTGGTGCATTTCCTTTTCTATATGTGGCAACTAATAACGTGTGGAAACTTTTAAACCATGTTTGTGATAACTCTCCCCTGACCTGATGAAAAAATATATATGTTATCTGTGCTATATTTAAATTGCAACAACAGTGTGAAATTTTATAAAGATAACAAATAGCACAACAGCAAAACCTACATTTGGCCATTATGAGTAAAATGCATCATTATGCAAATAAATAAATAAACAGTTCTCAGCATGAAAGACCCACAACCAGCAGATCAACATTCTACTTGTTTTATCTCCAATACAGTAACAAGAATTGTTTGAGTACTGTACATTTAATTGAATGAAATGTGTAGTTTGTCTTCTGCTACACACTCAAAGGTACATGCTTTTTCTTCACAAAAAGAGTACGTTTTTAGAGCATAGTATATGCAGATTGGGATCCTGCAATAATTTTGAAGTTCATGACTGATAGGTCACATGGCATTTATGGTTCAGGTAATTGCATCATCTGAGCAAATGCCACAGAGTAATCCTAACAGATTTCTACAGGTATCAGAGGCGTTCAGGCCATATAAGCTGCGAATGCTCTGCAGTTCTTATGAGGCTTATTCATTTTAACATTACTATAAATTTCCTTGTCATTTGAGGTTGTTAATATTTTCTTATTTTTTAAGCTCCACTTTTTGACTGTCCTTTGTAATATCATTTTGTTATGTGCACATGACAAACACACCTAAACAAAACAATATCTAGACCTTGGACACATTGTTACATGAAATCTAAGAATAAGCACACACACACCAGAACACAAAAATGCTGGCACACACATCTTACTTTTTGTTATATTTCTTAATATCCATATAGAGTCATGTTTCACCTCTGACTACCCCCCAGAGTATCCTGTATGTTGTTGTATGAATCTGTGGTATAAATATGACCTAATAACATCAGGCTCACATGATTAAGTGTGGAGAATACATATGCAATCATCTGTCAAATATTTATTTGCCAAACAATGGTAATTTTCTGGAGGTCTGTGCCAGTTATGGAGGGATTCGGGTGAACGGATCAACAGCAGTTTTGGCACCTGCACTCTATTGCTATGAATCGTCATTATTGCTGTGTATTTTTATTGGTTTGTCAGCATGGAGGTGATTTCATGTGCAAGGAAATATGTCTGAGAAACGCTCGCCCAAATGGAAAAATGTGCTGTTGCTGCCAGATCATGATTACCAAAAATCACATTGTATTTGATGCAAAACTAACTCGATTAAATTGAATTAAAAAAAAAAAAATGTATCTGTATATTTTCATGTTTTCTCAAGCAAAGCCAAATTTGAAAGTCCACTGAAAACCTATTGTCTTACATTTTTTGCATAAAGTATGTTGAAAGTACACATTATTTGGCAACATGCTTGAGCAAACTAAGCAAAGTGAACATTTCTGATTTATTTATTTTTTAAATTGTTTCTTTTGTTATTCCCACTCACTAATGCTCAATTAACAGGATGCATTATGAGCCAGAGGGTGAAAACATTTTGAATTTGAAGATCAGGGTAAATTGTACTTATTTTGTCTTCTGGGAAACACAAGTATCTTATGTAGGATCTGAAGGGCACTACTAAAAGAAAAAAGTATAATATTTAAACAAAATAAGAAATATTAACTCATATTCATTCTGTTCAAAAGTTTTGACCCCCCAAAACTTCATACATTATGGTTTCTTCTGGAGAGTCAGGGAATGTTTTGTTCTAGTTGAATCTTTTGTAATTGTTGTGTACGAGTCCCTCAGTTGTCATCAATGTGAAAAGATGGATTTAAAAATCATACAATCACTGCTGAGAAGGGTTCAAATATGCAAGATGCTGGAAAAGTAAACTTTTTCATGGGCTAATTTTTATAAACTTTGTTTATTATTTTGTCTTGTGGAGTAAATGTAAACATTTGTTTTGTAAAATATGTTACTCAGGACAGTACTATTAACGTGCATTTTTTATGATCTTATTTTCATAAAATAATATGTGAGTGTAAATGTGTTAATGGCTATTCCTCGCAACAGCCCTACTTTGAAATCGACACCTGTCATGGTGTTTCTAACATTTCTTATAAATTGGATAGGATACATGTTTAAGACATCACCGCTTGCCACTGACAGATATACTAGTCTCTCCTAATTGGTTCACATGTCTCAAAGATAGCTAGACTTGGCAGATGAGAAAAAGTCAGTGATCTACACTCGCTAGTGATCCCAGCCTCCCGCTGCACCTGTAACATGATGCACTCGTGATGCTACAGACCCAGCAAATCCAGATGGTGCTTAACAACTATAATTCACTCGAATGATTCTGGATTACTGACACACGAAGGCCAGCCGGTCTGTATGTTGGTGCTCTGTTAGCTACACTGGCAGTCGTTCTCTCTGATAGATCCAATCCAGTTTTCATGTGGAGCTTTTATTTTACAGTCATTGTCTCGAGGCCAATTTCAGATTCATAGTCGCTGGAACCACAGAGAGCAATCTTGAGATAAGTGTGTCATGGAAAAATCGTGTGAGAGTGATGGGAAACCAGCTTTGAGAGGACAGACACATGAATCGAGAACGTTTTGTTCGTCCAAAAATAGGAGCTCTCCACAGTTCTTTTAAATTGCCTAGTAATAGGAACTGACCCTTTTCTTTCAATGCTTTCATTAAATGTAATTAAGTTAGAGAAAGAGCTACACCCGTGGGATTGTGGAAAAACGGCATATCTGCATTAAAGTCGTGCATGAGCTGCCACCCAGAAGGCCCCTCATAAAACACGCTGCCAAACCGTAATGCTGAGAGCCGCGCTGTGGTGCCACTGAGGGCCCCAATCACAGCCTGCGGTGCCCTTCTGAACGCCGAGCTTCTCAAACGCCACGCCGCCAGTTTATTGTGCTACTTTCGCATCATTTCAGGTCAGAAAAATAACATTTCTGCTATTATGGTACATTACAGTGTACTAGTAAATTGTTTGGCGGTAACACTGTGTATTTCGTGTTTCATAATCTCATGCAAATTCACCCATGACTTAATGAGTAATCACAGCCAGACGAATCCATGTAATTTATGCAAGCTCTTACCCATAGTCTATGCTAATGCGGCGCATCATTCATTTTGATCCTAATTAAGGGATCCAGTGAGAGGCTGGAAAGGCGATTCAGGCCATTTCTCCACCTCCAGTTTGATATACACTGCCATCTTGTGGTTAAAACAATGCTTACAGCAGCATTGAAAGGTTACATTCGCTGTTTTTTTGGTAAAATTAATACAGGAATCAATCAGAAAAGGGAGAACGCATATAATCTGCAGTGTGAAATGATAAACACAGCTATGATTAACCCTATAAAGTTTACTATATAATGTTTAAAATGCAAATTTCTAAGGCCTCAACATGATCAAAACTTTGCTGAAAAAACCTGCTGCACACAATCTACTGCATTGATAGTTTATACTTTTTAGCAAGTAAAAGACCTTTTAGTATCATTTTAAAACATCTCCCTTCATGCTTCACATGCCTTTTTTGCTGTGAAATAACAGATTTTATAAACTGAAAGTAAGAATAACTTATATTGTTAGTCATGTTTTAAGATGAACTCTTGGACTGAAGCAACTTTAATTTGATCATCCATGCATCATTTTTAGAAAAAATAATGTTAATATGTGAGTATCAAATCTCATCATTAGGCTTTGGAGGAATGTTTATTTGTTCATCTCTCCATCATCATTGCATTGCATTATAATATGCTTTGATCATAAAACTAAGCATTTAATTATAGCCTTGCTAAAACATTATCGGAAGATATTGATATCTATATCATTTTATGTCAGTACTCTTGTTAAATTAAATCTCATTGATTTAAAGTATATTACGATCTACAATCTAATTACAATCAGATATTTCCTCTCACTTTTTGGCCATTTAAATATCAGCATCTGCACCAAATAGCATTTTGTATTGTTTATACACTGTTGTGCTTAAAACAGCATAAACATGTTGCAATAAGCTTAATTCATTCTGCAGTTTTAATGGCAGATCAACAAACAGCTAGTGCTTGATTTAGGCCCAGTTTTTTTATTTGTTTGTTTCCCAGCACTTGATTACAGTGTCTATGCATGTGACTATAATGAATGACTATAGTAATGTGTACAACATTCAATCATTTTTAATTAGAAGCTAATTAATTAATGATTGCATACTGATTGCATGTTTTTCTGTAATGGCAATGTAGCCTGGAAACCGTCATGTAAAACGTGACCTGATACACTTCAGTTAGCCAACATGCTAGAGTTTCATTTCTTTCATAATCACGGTGCGAAATGAATGCATGTATTCACACGGCTGTGATTTGCTCTCACCTCTTTCACGACGCCGTCAAAACTGGCACAGTCCACTTTAACCTCTGCCTGCACAGCGGGGACTTATTTACCCAAGTTCCTGGATGTAGTCAATGGTGTGGAGGAAGCACTGGTCCGGAACGAGGGAATACCTTGGAGGAGCGGCACAGAGAAAGGGCCCATTCAAAGTTGGAATGACAAATAGGTGAGTCTGTTTACGTACACACTGTTGACACAAGTATGCATTTGGCTCGGTGGGTTATTGCTGGGTATTCAGGAATAAATCTGAACCTTTCAGGGCTACTGGGGTCCTGCAAAACAATGCCAATCTGTTTGGTTTAAAGCCACATATTTCAAAGTGATGGCTATCCTAATGTCTCTTCACTGCTTCTTATGTTTTGTACTGTACCAAGTGTTTTGAAATGAGCATTGAAATCATTTTTCACCTAAAATTGTCTTAGCATTTTAGTATTGAAATAAGTACTATTTTCATTATTTATTCATTCATATATAATAGTATAAAATATATTATTAGTAGTATATAGAGAGGTCAATATAATTTTATGGGCCCACTATGAAAATCTCAGATTCCTTTAATTCTGAAAATAAAACTACAAAAAAAGTTTTAGGATTTCCAGCGATTTAACCCTCTGGTGGTCTTTGGTCATTTTTGACATAACATTTTATTTTTTATTTCAGAAATAATCTGCCACTGTCTGCTTAACAAAAAATAAATAAATAAATAAATAAATAAAATAATGACTTAAGTTTGCACTGCAATTAAAGAATTTACAGCAGTTTAAGTTGAAAATTGCATTTCAGGTCTATGCTCAAAACATGATGAAAAGGTATTAATTGGATCACAACTATTCCATAAATATAATTTAGTACCAATCCCCTAAAAATAAAAAAATATTAAATAAATACATCAAACTAAAATATAGTTCATTCATTTCATTGAAAGGGCTTCATCTGATAAACTAAACTCTGTTTGTTGGCAAACAAATAAATGTCTTTTTCTACCTAAAAACCATGATTATGTCAAAAGAAAGTCTCTCTGCTTGAATGTTATGATCAGATTGTCCATTCAGTTTTTTTTGATTTATCACCTAAGGTCTCAATCATATACAGACAACATAGGGATTCGGGGTTGTTTAGGTGTGTATATGAAGCCTTAGGCCCTACGCTTAAGGGCCTGATATCACCTCAAGTATTGGATCAATGATAAATACTTTCTTGGATTGTGGAGGTCACTTTGTTGTATTCATCATTCCAGGATGAAGGTAAACATGAAAGTACAGAAAGTCTGTTATTTACAGTCACGGTGGACTTCAAATCTTCAGGCATGTCAACGCGCTGGCTGATACTACTGTATATCTACCAGCTTTATTTAATGTTACTGAAAAATGAATATTAATGAATAAATTGGATTAGACACCATTTGTTGAAAACTGTGTGGTCACTTGAGAAACAAGCGTCAGCTTTGCAATTTCTTGCAATAGTAAAAGGGTTAGTTCATCCAAAAAAAGGACATATCTGTCATCATTTACTCACTCTCATGTTGTTCCAAACCCAAAAGATGTCCATTCATCTTTAGAACACAAAGACATTATAATATTCTCACATCATTTTTGTCTATCCATTCAAAGTCCACACAACCAAAAGTTTTGCACATCAAAAACAAGAACAAATCCTCTTGAATTCATTTGGATTACTTTTCAATGTCTTTTTGTGCGTTTTGATGCTTGAAAGTTGAAGATGAACAAAAGTTTTATGGATTTGGAATTACATAAGGGTTAGTAACCCTTGTGAAAAAGAAGGGTGCTTAATTGTATTTGATGTGCACTTGTAGTGTACTTCAAATCTTAAAAGTATTTTTTTTTTTTTACACAACACACTTGGAGTACATTTTTTAAAAGTGCACTTTGTAATAGGGATGTGCATCTCCATAACTGAGGCCGATGCGATACGCATCTCGATGCATAGCCAATGATACGATACACTGAAGATATGAAGCAGCTAGCGATGCGATACGATTCACCCCTATTATGATGCAGCGCGATCCGATTTCGATTCGATTCGATTCAACACAATGCGATACAATGCAATGGAAAAAAATATGATTGCTTTTATTTCTTTCGTTCAGACAGACAGCAAATCATGAATTAACTTGTGTCTTCTGACTTCTAATGCCTCGAGGCCTGTTTCATAAAACAAGTTTACCAAATAGGCTTATTTCAGTTAGTCTGACTCACTGTCAAATGATTTGGTTCCATGAAGCAAATTTAACAAAGATCAACCTCAGTCACTGTGGCTACTTATGCTGGAAAGCTAACCTGGTCCAGGGCAGGCAAACTGTCAGGCTAAGATGAGCTCCTCTAACACTGACCAATATGAATACAGTGATTTTACTACTGACTCTCATACACTCTCATAGCCATGCAGCCTTTCTCTCTGGTTTTATGACAGCTGTACCTTTTATAGTTAGAACAGATAGCATCAGAACATTACAATCTAACATTGATCTTTAAAGCATTAAAATCACTAAACTAAAAGTTAAAATCACTAAATTAAAACTACATTTTAACTGCTGTAAAACACACATTAACTCATCTGAGCTTAGTAATTAGGACTGCATCAGCTTACATTTTATTTACCTATTACAATAGTCCCTTTACAGTTACTGCTGCTATGCTATCATAAAAATATACCTATATGTAGGTTTAAAATTCTATAAATGGCACATTTAATGTCCAACAACGAATATTTTAGCAAAATGCATATTTGTCTCAGAATTATTGCACTCTGTCCAGTGTTGCCAACTTAGCAATTTTGTTGCTAAATTTAGCAACTTTTCAGACTACCCTAGCAACTTTTTCTTCCAAAAGCACCCAGCAACAAATTTAGCAATTTTTAAAATTTATTTGGCAACTTTTAGCAACTTTTGATAAGTGACTCAGACAAGGAAACCAAAGATGCCTAGCAGTACACACATCACGTGAATTGAGTTAGCTGCTATTTGCAATTGTTCAATTTAATAATAATAGTAATAATAAAAATAATAATTTAATAATTGTTCATTTATGATACACTTTGTTAGTAGCTTGTACTTGCGATTGTTGATCATTTAGTACACTCCCACATGAAAAAATACTATAGTAATTTATAGTAAATACTATAGTGTTTTTGAGCCATACTATAGTATAGTGTATTATACTGTATATATTCTAGTATTTACAACACTTTGTTAATGAATGCTTCAGCATACTGTAATATTAACTACAGTGAACTGATAAACTGTAATAAATACCGTAGTATACTTTAGTTTTTACTACAGTAAACTTTAGTGTATTGTAGTATAATATACACTATAGTTGTAGAAAACTTTTAAAGTATTGGGTAAGTAATTTGTTTATATTACTATAGTTGTTATATTACCACAGCAACTATAGAATTACCACAACAAATTAATTCAAGTACTTTACTATAGTATGGTTCAGAAACACTATAGTATTTACTATAAATTACTATAGTATTTTTTCATGTGGGCTGTAAGAAAACTTGGAAAAGATACTTGTAATTTTCCAGGACATTATCCACTGTAACCCTGTACCCGAAAACACAATACGTAATTTAAAATGCAGGTAAAAAACCTATACCGAAAATTCTTTTATATTGGCATAGTAGATTGTGCCCTATTTTTACAGACTTTTCTTAGAGTGTAGCATACTAACTAACTACTAATACACTGCTTAAAGCATAATTGTTGAGAATGTGTAGTATTACTGGTTTACTAGCTGTAAAAAAAAAAAAAAACTTTAATTGTAATCATACAAAAATGTGTAGGTGTTCAATAATTCAATGTATTTAAAAATACAGTTATTTATATTTTATTATTATATTATGCATATTATTTTACAAACAAATCTAAATTAACATGTAAAATATATATTTTTGCTGAGATTTGATGTTGTGACAATTTTGCGTCATGATTACGCAATGACGTCATCGCGCAATGACATCACAACCTCATTTAGCAACTTTTAGCAACAAATTTACCTTCCTTTAGCAACTTTCTCTGAAAAATTAGTTGGCAACACTGGCTCTGTCTGGTTAGCTAGTTCACTCACGTAAGCCTCGCACACTCCTGACAGCAAAATGAATATATTTGCATGACTTTCTAACATTTACAGATGAAAAATATAGTCGTGACGTCAGTTATGCACTGAGGAAAACACAATGTCTCAAATGCATTAAACAGCACAAATATATTGCCATGATGGATCGATTAGATCCATGATCGACATTAAGAGCTGATTAAGAATAAGCGTCCAGAAATTAGTTAGATTGTGTGAACTTACATCGTCGTTTATTGGTCACTATAAACAATAAAAGTGTAGCGCATCCACTAGTAATTATATATAAATAAATCGGTTTTAACCGATGCAAATGTGTTAGAAACGATGCATCGCGATACAAATGCCAACTTGTAACCGATGCACACTTTTTAAACCGATGCATCGCATCGTTAAGTTTTTTTTTTTGCCGATACACCGAGCGAATCGGGGAATCTTCCCATCCCTACTTTGTAATAATGTCAGATTTAAAGTTTTACTTTCTACCATTTTAAATCATTGTTTTAATATCCGTTTGTTGTGCTTTATTAAAGAAGTGCACTTATTTTAATGTTGACTAACATACTAAAGCATAAAACCATTTTAAATTGCACTACGTTTAGGTTAATATTTTGCATTGTATTTTACATTTATATATTTTATATTTTGAATGTACAAAATCGCAATCTAATCATTACAAATGCAATCAATTACAAATATTTAAAAACAAGGCATACAAGTTTAATAGCAATTACATTACAATATATATTAGTTCACCATAAATGACTGTCAGTACATCTGACAATGCAATTTAACCATATTTCAAAAACAATAGAAGTACTCATGCAATTACATATAAAGATTAAGATTAAGTCCTACTTAAGTGGGTCAAAAAGCACTCTTAAATTCAACTAATTGCAATTAATATAAATTTAAACTATAATACATAGTAGGCAAATAGTAGGTGTCTGAAAAAACTACATTCAGCTTGCACTCAAGTATATTCTTTTGAAATATATTATTTCCATATTAAGTACACACTTTAAAAGTATGCTTTACTTCTTTTTCACAAGGGAAGTTTTTTGTCATTTTTTGGTCAACTATCCATTTAAAGCACCACACCAGCCTTTACAACTGCAATTATGCTCTATCAAATATCCCTTTGCTTGTTGAACATCTGTTATCTGCAATCTCATTTCAAACACAAGATCTTTTTGTTTCTTCACTGTAAATAAGGCTTGATTTCCATCATTTCCAATCCTGGATGATATTTTGGTCTTGTGGTGCTTGCACTCGTAACAGCCTTGGGCTTGCCAGTGTCCCTCAGGCTTCTGGGAAGATGAAATAGTGTGCTGTTTCAAGAGGAGCACACTGCTTCAGCCACAGGTTTAAATTAAGCGTGGTGGAGCAGCGTCGGGAGGGGAGGCCTCAAACCCCCTCCAGGCACATAGGAAAGAGGATAACTCATGTATGGCAGCATGAATGCGCCGGCTGATACGCTAAATGTAAACAAGAGGAGAGACACAGTAAGCGAGGGGTCAAGTCATCACACACGTATCGCTTGAGTGGGGGACGGTGCACATTCTGTGGAGCTTATTTTGGTTTTGCTTTTCATTTCTGGTTTCACACCACGACACACAAATCAAATATTAATGAGCAATGTGCGTCAGAAAAGAAGGCAGGAAAGTTTGTTTCCACTTTAGTGTGCCAAAAAGAGGAAAAAAAAACTTGGTTTACCTTGATAATTTCTTAAAATGTTCCTACCGTTAATAAACAAACAGGATCTCATTATTATTATTATATTATTTTCACAACTGTACTTCCAGCAAAATGTGAAACGTATCATATCTCATGTCTTTGCAATGCTAATTGGACTCATGGAACAAGTCATTTGTTTTGTATGTGCATGTGTGTGTTGTCGACAACAGACATGGCACCTTACAGAGCGAGCGTTCCCTTAATGCCAGTGTCGTCCTTCAGGGATCTCTGTTTGCTAGCCAAGACCCTTCATCACCCCAGTTTAAGTCCCCTGCTCATGCTTTCTGTGGGCCTGCTGGAATTCCTGTTTTGCTTGGGCCAGCCTGTCCTTGTAGAATTGCAAGCCTTCTTTCTTTTCCGTCAATGCATTCTTCAGAGCAGTTCTCAAGGTTTAATTTTCTTCTAGTTGCAGTGCCAGCCTGTATGGACAAAAAAAAAAATAATAATAATCTTTTAGTTTCTGGTCTGGAGCAAGCAGTTTGCTTAAGAGATCATCACTATTATAACTGCTCATCTTATGGATAAGGAGTTAAACTTGTAGCTAATAACTTGTTAATATGTAGCTCATTTTGCACAGTTATTTTACAGACATGAATGAGCCCCAGTTAGTGTTGCTTTGTATGTTCTAAGTGACATGAGTTAAGGGTGTACAGGAAAAGTGCACAATCCAAGTTTTCTTAAACACACATGCACATGTTTTATATTAAGCGCCTTAAACTAAGCCTACTGTTTAAAACATCTTGCCCTCTTGTCATATTTGTGTGCTGTTTAATGCACATGATGCATTTGATTTATGTTTGACTTCAAAACCTAGGTACATGCTGAACTATCAACCGTCACCGTCATTTCAATTCAACATAAAGGCAGTTTCAATAAATAAAGGCGACTGTTCGTTTCCAGTCAATTTGCAGCATAAAGCTGCAAGGTTTTGCTAGCAGTGGGAAGGTGCTGTCACATTAACAAAATTTCAAAAACATTTCAAGGCAAAAGGTCGATATATTGTATGTTGTCAATAGTGTTGTGATGTATGAAGCATAACTCAAACA
Organism: Spinibarbus caldwelli; assembly: GCA_039654775.1. Classification (NCBI taxonomy): domain Eukaryota; kingdom Metazoa; phylum Chordata; class Actinopteri; order Cypriniformes; family Cyprinidae; genus Spinibarbus; species Spinibarbus caldwelli. The sequence goes on along the minus strand of CM077235.1, from coordinate 3,532,180 downwards.
GAAGTCATTTTCAAACCAAGCAGTTTTTTGTTGGTCAACATGACTATGAACACGCGTGACCAAATTGAACCCATTGCAAAATTTGCTTGGGAAGATCTTTCACCCTCACTTGAAATTCCAGATCTCATGGATTCCTATAATTTCACTTTAGAACAAAAGAACTGTATTTAAATCCATTCCACAGATTTCTTCTCACAATCAGGGTAAAAAACTGTGAACAAAATGAGCAATTCAGTGATCTACATACTGGCTATTTGTACTGTGTAGCCGCTTTTCCACCATCAGGCCAAACTGTTCCATTAACAGATAATAGAGCTAGTAATACAAATGCATCAGTCATTGCCTTGGTAATGCAAGTGTTCACAGATGGTATGAGATGTAAATAGCCACCGCTTTATGGAGGATGATCAGATATTTCTGTTTACGTTGCTCAAATAGCACGCTTAACCAGCTACAGAGAGAAACTGGTAGCCAGGAAACAAGTGACCAATCCCGAGTGGCGACATCCGGGATCCTGAGTGGGAAATCTGGGCCAGGTTTGTAATCGTTCTGTGGCGAAACAAGCTCAAGTGGAAATAACTGTAACCATTGCTTACCGTTCTTAGAGCTGTTCGGCTCAACGGTGGAAAAGCAGCATATTTGATAGTTGCTGAAAGATATTTTAGTACTTAAAAAGAGGTTGCATGTGAATACTACATTTAGAAACAAAGGCTGTACCGTGCTTTGAGTTCACTAAGTTGAGCATCACGGGTGACATCAGAGGGGCTTCTGGGAGACAAACCCTCCTGTTTGTCAGGGAGACTCAGAGTGCTGCCCGAGCTTCCTACATTAGGCCAAGAAAATCCAAAGAATTTAAGTTTGAGATTGCTTTTTGATCAAATATTCAATGAACCTTGGATTTTACAATGTAATACTGTTTCAGTGACACTCCTATACCATAAGAAATATGATTAAATTCCAGTCTACATGAGGCCACACAGAACCTGTTCGACTCCGATTAGACGTTTGCAGACTTGCTTCTTTCCTTAAGTCCAGTTTGGCTTTCTCCAGCTGCTGCTTCAGTGAGACTGAACGCTGCCATTCCAGTCTGAGTTTCTGCTCCGCTTCTGCACACTGGCGCTTCGACTCTTCTTCACTGTAGCATAAATTAAGAATATTTATTTCAAACAGTTATTCCCATGAAAAACCCATTGCCATTCTTTATCCCAGGGTTTATGCCAGGGTTCTTTATCCCATCCTTTATGCCAGTGTAACCCACCAAATCAGGTAGGGATAATAACTGGCCACAAACTGTAGTGAAAGCTTTATCGCTTGTACAAGCAGTTTTATTATAGTTCACAGGTACCAATCTTCACATAAAAGAATAAATATAAAACCTAAAACCGACCTCAATCTGAAATAAACAAATAAAAAAAAGAAAACCTTCACAACAAACCACAGGGCTCCAACCGGGCACGACTACAAGTGTGAAAAGGTACAACCATTAGTTGAAATTCAAACCCAATGCAGCACAGCAGTCACAGCACTCAAAAGGAAATACAAATCACCAGGAACCACAGAAGAATCCCCACCACCTCACCAGTGCCAGTCACACCCCTGGAGGAGACCCTGCAGCTGCCATGGAATCAGGAAGGAGGACGACTAAAAAAAACAACAAAGAACAATCACAATAATATTAATACACTGTATACACGAAAAGTACTGGGCAATTCACCACAATAAAAGGATAGTAACAATAGCCGTGCTAGTCCTTTAAAATAACTGGATCTAAGAAAGAGGAATTAAAAACCAACCGGGTGGCTCTCCTTTAAGAGACCTCTGAACATAATTCACTCACACATCATTCATCAATTCTGCGGACTATGTCGCCAGGCCAATCACCAGTAATACAAGCGGGGTTCTGATATTAGCGTACGCTTGTTTATAGCATCATGAATGAATGAGCAGAGAGCACGCTATGCTACTGTGCGTCTATTTATAGCACGTACATACGTAAAACTTACGCTACCCCGTGGACTTATGGGAAGTGTAGTCATACATTACCCTGTTACAACCCACCCCCCCAAAATGGATCGACGCCCCGTCGATAGACCCTGGTTTCACACCCATGGCCTAAACAAACAACTTTGGGGACTGCTGGATGGCCTTATCACAGGGAGAGCTATCTGATCATTAATGCAAGCAGATTGCGGAAGATGATACGGGTTCCGATGACATCCTGCAGTAGATCTCGGAGTACGTCTTGGTTCGATATCACGCTGTGAACCTAGTGACATAACACTTGGATTCCTGCTTGATCCAGATAAAGAACTTTCTGCACATTCATCTTGCGAACGTACCTCTTCCGTTGGCTCTGATATGATTAGGATAGGATCTACATATGAATTTCCCTCCTCATCTCTCATGTGGGGAGGTAACCCAGGATCATCCGCAAAACTACAGACAGGACGCAACTCACACCGATGTATCTTTTTAACTCCACCACTCTCATCCGCTGGACAAATTGAGTACACTGGGCCTGGACCATCTGGGCCCTGGACAATCCTATATAAGGTAGGATCCCACACATCCTGGATCTTGTTTCTGCCTCTGACCTTATGCGACTTTCGATACACCAGCTGGCCTTCTTGCAAAGAATCATGGCGCACCTTTTCATTGTTAGATCGGGCACGTTGTGCTGCTGCAGCTTTCAGGCGGGCTCGAGCACACTTAAAAATTTGCTCCAAATTCTCTCGATGTTGTACTATCCAAGGTTCTCCACTAGGATCGAGATTGTCCTGCCCCAAAATAAAATCAATTGGTAACTGCGGTTCCTCTCCAAACATAAGAACATATGGAGAGTAACCAGTAGACTGATGTTCTGTAGTGTTGTAAGCAAACACGACTTGTGAAAGAAAATCTGGCCAATGATACTTCTTTTCAGCGGGAAGCGTTCGCAGTAAGTCATGCATTGTCCTATTAAATCTCTCACATTGACCATTTCCTTGGGGCCTGTATGGTGTTGTGCGGGTTTTAACGATGCTATATATTTTACACAATTCCTGGATAATTCTGCTCTCAAAGCATCTACCTTGGTCAGAATGAATTTGCCTTGGTAACCCGAACAAATAAAACCAACGCTCAACTAATACTCGTGCCACAGTCTGTGCTGTCTGGTCTTTTGTTGGTATTGCTTGGGTAAACTTTGAAAAGACGTCAGTCATGACCAAAACATTTTCAGTTCCATTAGATGATGGTTCTAATAATGTAAAGTCAATGGCCAAAATGTCCAGTGGCCTTTCTGCTCTGAGATGACCCATAAAACTTCGAACCTTTGGTCGAACTTCCTTTGCTAGAGTACAACGCTGACACTGCTTGCACCAGTCTTCAATAAACTTGTACATCCCAGGCCAGTAACAGCGTGTTCTGACCAAGCTAGCAGTCCGCTCTACCCCCTGATGGCCATGATCATCGTGCAAACTACTCAGGACTTCTTCCCGTAAGGACTGAGGTAATACCACTTGACGAAACTCTTTAAATCCATTTTGGGCTTGAAACCGTCGATACAAGATGCCATCCACCTTCATTAGCCGCTGCCACTGACGAACTAACTCAATCACTGCAGGAGACTCAAGATTCCTCTCCTTTCGTGTTGGGGGTCTCTGACGATCCCAGTACACAAGAAACCGACCAATCACTGGATCTGTTTCTTGCAACTCTCGAAGGCTGGTTTTAGTCTGAAGGGGAAGAGCAGAAATAGTTTCAACAGTTAATGTAGACTTTTGATTATTAGCACATTGTCTTACTGCCTCTGGAATAGATGTTGTCACTGAAATCTCGTTGACTGAAGCTGTATATTGTCTGGACAGTGCATCTGCATTACCATTAGATCGACCTGGCTTATACCTTACTTCCAAATCAAAGTCTGCAAGCTGTCCCACCCAGCGTTGCTCCAGTGCTCCAAGTTTAGCCGTCTGATAGTGACTTAAAGGATTATTATCAGTGTAAACAATGCACTTATGTCCCAACAAATAGTCTCGAAACTTATCAGCAACAGCCCATTTTAAGGCCAGAAATTCCAATTTCATTGAACTGTAGTTCTGCATGTTTCTCTCCGATGGCCGTAGACCTCGACTTGCAAAGGCAATAGGCCTAAATTTGCCCTGATGGTCTTGTGACAGAACCGCTCCCAATCCTTGATGGCTTGCATCCACTTCCAAAACAAAAGGTCTACTAAAGTCTGCATAAGCCAGGACGGGGGCACTTGTCAACAACTCTTTCAATGTTTGGAATGCATGCTCGCAATCTTCTGTCCAGCTTTTCTTCACACACATCTTTGATGACTTGCCTTTTTGATTACGGGTGACTTCTGCTACCAGCCGATTCAAGGGGCCTGCAACACCAGAAAGCCCCTTAATAAAACGCCTGTAATAGCTGGCGAATCCTAAAAATGACCGAAGCTCCTGAACATTGTCTGGTCGTCTCCAATTGGTCACAGTGGACACCTTATCAGGATCAGTTCCCACCCCTTCAGCCGAGACAACATGACCCAAATAATGGACTTCAGGACGAAAGAAGCAGCATTTACTAAGTTTAATCTTAAGATTTTGTTGCCGTAAACGATTTAACACTAATTCCAAGCGCTGAAGATGTTGATCTATGGAAGAAGAAAAAATAATCACATCATCCAGGTATAATAATAGGGACTGAAAGCTCTGATCACCAAAAATCCTTTCCATTAGTCGCTGAAAAGTGCTTGGTGCATTGCACAATCCAAACGGCATCCGGTTAAACTCAAACAGACCAAAAGGTGTGCAAAAGGCAGTTTTATACCTATCCTCTTCTGCCACCGGAACTTGATTATAACCGCTGGCCAAGTCGAGTGTCGAAAACCACTTTGCACCAGTCAACACATCCAAAGATTCTTCTATCCTTGGTAAAGGGAAGGCATCTTTACGAGTCTTGATGTTTAACTGGCAGTAATCAACACACATTCGCAGGGAGCCATCCTTCTTTTTAACCAGTACTATAGGGGAAGCATAAGGGCTACAACTCTCCCTAATGACTTGGCCATCCAACAGCTGCTTAATATGAGCTTTAACAGCATCAAACTGACTTGGGGGAAGTCTACGGTAGCGCTGACGCACTGGAGTGTCATCTAGAAGAGGGATTTGATGTTCAATCAATGAAGTACATCCCAGATCACCATCATTTTTCGCAAAAACATCATTGTATTGGGCTAAAAGATCCTTAACTAATCCCTGTTCAACTTCAGAAAGCCCTGGTAATTCCAGTTCAACGTCAGATTCTGATGTAACAGTACACACCTGAGACTGAACTAAAATTGTATGCGTGTTATCCGCTCTTTCAAAACGGAGATCCTGATATTGTGACGGAATCACTTCAGCCCTAACCAGTGTTCCCAATCTAGCTCTTGATGGTAAACTTACAGAAATGGTACTAACATTGACCACAGGAACCAGAACCAAACCTTGAGCTAATTGGAGCAAGGCAGGAGAAATCAAAACCCCCGAAGGTAACCCATTATTTCCTGATTCCTGTGGTTCCAGTAATGCAATCGTATTATCATAACCAAAACCTTTCGGACAAAGAGCTGGTACTAACCTTAATGTGCCTGCTGGGATCTGCAGTGGATAGTCAGACTGCACTCGCACATGACCAATAAACCCAACTGTAGAGGTATTCTCGACTTTCTGGCATTCCAACAGGGCGTCTTTCCATCCTGGCTCTGCTTGCTTAACTGAAGATGCTGAAAATAATGCTGGACCATATTGTTCAAGCAACTCACTATAGCATTGGCCAATAACATTCATACCCAACAAACCTGGGGTAAGCACCCTCCCTTGATGTAAAGAAGCCTCAACTGGATCTTTAACTACCAGAACACCTCTTCTTGGAATAGTTTGTCCCAACACCAACATGTCAGTCTCAAAATATCCGACATATGGGATTTCTAAACCATTTGCAGCTTTCAACTGAAGCCAACTGCATTCTTTAAGGGCCTCTTCACCTAGTGATTTAAAGTGTCTATGAAAGAACGATTCTGTTATCGTAGTCACCATGGAACCAGTATCCAAAAGGCATGGAACAGTGACTCTCCCCATCTGAACAGTTACTTTTGGACACTGACCAACCATACGTTGTAAAACAGAAGGACACACTGGGATAGCTACCTTTGAGCCATTACTACCCTTTTCTGCTGTCTGGCTCATGACAGCAGAGGGTACTAGTTTAAAGGCTCTTCAACAGACATTTCACCAACATTAACTGTTGGCGACCTAGAATTAACATCAACTGGCCAAGGTTGTCCAGTGGCCTTTCTGCTCTGAGATGACCCATAAAACTTCGAACCTTTGGTCGAACTTCCTTTGCTAGAGTACAACGCTGACACTGCTTGCACCAGTCTTCAATAAACTTGTACATCCCAGGCCAGTAACAGCGTGTTCTGACCAAGCTAGCAGTCCGCTCTACCCCCTGATGGCCATGATCATCGTGCAAACTACTCAGGACTTCTTCCCGTAAGGACTGAGGTAATACCACTTGACGAAACTCTTTAAATCCATTTTGGGCTTGAAACCGTCGATACAAGATGCCATCCACCTTCATTAGCCGCTGCCACTGACGAACTAACTCAATCACTGCAGGAGACTCAAGATTCCTCTCCTTTCGTGTTGGGGGTCTCTGACGATCCCAGTACACAAGAAACCGACCAATCACTGGATCTGTTTCTTGCAACTCTCGAAGGCTGGTTTTAGTCTGAAGGGGAAGAGCAGAAATAGTTTCAACAGTTAATGTAGACTTTTGATTATTAGCACATTGTCTTACTGCCTCTGGAATAGATGTTGTCACTGAAATCTCGTTGACTGAAGCTGTATATTGTCTGGACAGTGCATCTGCATTACCATTAGATCGACCTGGCTTATACCTTACTTCCAAATCAAAGTCTGCAAGCTGTCCCACCCAGCGTTGCTCCAGTGCTCCAAGTTTAGCCGTCTGATAGTGACTTAAAGGATTATTATCAGTGTAAACAATGCACTTATGTCCCAACAAATAGTCTCGAAACTTATCAGCAACAGCCCATTTTAAGGCCAGAAATTCCAATTTCATTGAACTGTAGTTCTGCATGTTTCTCTCCGATGGCCGTAGACCTCGACTTGCAAAGGCAATAGGCCTAAATTTGCCCTGATGGTCTTGTGACAGAACCGCTCCCAATCCTTGATGGCTTGCATCCACTTCCAAAACAAAAGGTCTACTAAAGTCTGCATAAGCCAGGACGGGGGCACTTGTCAACAACTCTTTCAATGTTTGGAATGCATGCTCGCAATCTTCTGTCCAGCTTTTCTTCACACACATCTTTGATGACTTGCCTTTTTGATTACGGGTGACTTCTGCTACCAGCCGATTCAAGGGGCCTGCAACACCAGAAAACCCCTTAATAAAACGCCTGTAATAGCTGGCGAATCCTAAAAATGACCGAAGCTCCTGAACATTGTCTGGTCGTCTCCAATTGGTCACAGTGGACACCTTATCAGGATCAGTTCCCACCCCTTCAGCCGAGACAACATGACCCAAATAATGGACTTCAGGACGAAAGAAGCAGCATTTACTAAGTTTAATCTTAAGATTTTGTTGCCGTAAACGATTTAACACTAATTCCAAGCGCTGAAGATGTTGATCTATGGAAGAAGAAAAAATAATCACATCATCCAGGTATAATAATAGGGACTGAAAGCTCTGATCACCAAAAATCCTTTCCATTAGTCGCTGAAAAGTGCTTGGTGCATTGCACAATCCAAACGGCATCCGGTTAAACTCAAACAGACCAAAAGGTGTGCAAAAGGCAGTTTTATACCTATTGTCGACAGTATCTGGCAATGTGACCAAGCTTATTACAGCGCAAACATCTTCGAGTATTCAGTCTAGGAGAAGTGGGAGTAGTATTTTCAGATCTAGGCTTAAGTTCATTAAGACACTTAGTAATAGCATCGATCTGCTTTTGCTGACTTTTAAGCATATCTTTAATGTCATTCAGCTCAGCTAATTCTGCAAACCGATTAATTTTCCCATCAAACTGGACTACCCTACCTTGAGTTTTATTACACCATGGTTGTGACACCGATGTAACTGTCCCCATTTCTCCTTCCTCCACCCACCTAATTGCTTCACCCCTTACATCCAGGAGGGAACAAGAAGGCTTTTGTCTCACAAGTCGTTTAAGATCACGTCGCAGAGTGACATCTCTAACATGCTCTACAAACTGGTCTCGTAACACCTGATCAGCATTAGGAACACTTCCTGGATTACTGCTCAAAACTGCTTCCATTAATGACATTAATGAATGGGAGAATTCCATTAGAGACTCTCCCTCCTGCTGTTTCCTCTCAAAAAATTTTTGTTGTAACTGCACAAAAGTCTGCTTACCATGATACATATTCTTTAAAATAGTGAAAATATGTTCCGGTTTTTCCCTCTCAGCAGCAGGACGCAGCTTTATCTCCATCCTTGCTTCCCCCCCTAAATGATCCAGTAAAAACAATACTTGTTCCCTATCAGACCAACCTCGCCCCTCGATACACATATTGGCTTCCTCAATCCACTCCTCCAAACTCAAAGTTGATGAATCAGAATGTCCATAAAAACGTGGGCACTTTCTCTCTCTCGGAACATACAGCAACCTGTTAAGAGACATTGGAGGAGTATTAAAATTAGTGGAAGCAGATGGATTTGGAGCATGTCCACTGGACGGTGATGGTTGACTTCTCAGCTGATCATTCAATGCTTGCAAACTACGCAGCTGTTCACGCAGGTCCATTAATTCTTGCTGCAAATCTTCAGACATACTGGCAGAAAATTCCAAGAGAAGTCAAGATAACTCAGCAGGAGAAGGAGGGCTTCTAGGGAGATCAAGACAGCTGCCTTCTCGCACGACTATTGTTACTAGCACATTTACCTATTACTTACCAACAATAAATGGTGAAGCCCAAATCAAAAAACAAAAAAATATTAAGCACACACTACAATGGCCAGGTAGAAAATAGAACCGAAAAAAATAAATTTACCCTGCCGACTACGCCAATTTGTAACCCACCAAATCAGGTAGGGATAATAACTGGCCACAAACTGTAGTGAAAGCTTTATCGCTTGTACAAGCAGTTTTATTATAGTTCACAGGTACCAATCTTCACATAAAAGAATAAATATAAAACCTAAAACCGACCTCAATCTGAAATAAACAAATAAAAAAAAGAAAACCTTCACAACAAACCACAGGGCTCCAACCGGGCACGACTACAAGTGTGAAAAGGTACAACCATTAGTTGAAATTCAAACCCAATGCAGCACAGCAGTCACAGCACTCAAAAGGAAATACAAATCACCAGGAACCACAGAAGAATCCCCACCACCTCACCAGTGCCAGTCACACCCCTGGAGGAGACCCTGCAGCTGCCATGGAATCAGGAAGGAGGACGACTAAAAAAAACAACAAAGAACAATCACAATAATATTAATACACTGTATACACGAAAAGTACTGGGCAATTCACCACAATAAAAGGATAGTAACAATAGCCGTGCTAGTCCTTTAAAATAACTGGATCTAAGAAAGAGGAATTAAAAACCAACCGGGTGGCTCTCCTTTAAGAGACCTCTGAACATAATTCACTCACACATCATTCATCAATTCTGCGGACTATGTCGCCAGGCCAATCACCAGTAATACAAGCGGGGTTCTGATATTAGCGTACGCTTGTTTATAGCATCATGAATGAATGAGCAGAGAGCACGCTATGCTACTGTGCGTCTATTTATAGCACGTACATACGTAAAACTTACGCTACCCCGTGGACTTATGGGAAGTGTAGTCATACATTACCCTGTTACACCAGGGTTTCCCAAATGGGGTTTTGTGAGTTGATGAAAAGCTAGTAATTCATAATATTGACTGTAAGATTAAAATAAATACAAGGGGCTGCACGATAATCAAGATAGAGCAATTATCGAATCAAATCCTGTGATTTAATTTAATAATGCAGAGCAGGGGCGGTTCTAGACCACAGTAACTGGGGGGGCCAGACGGGCCACTTGTGCTTTTAGGGGGCACAGTTTTTAAATTCATGTTAACCTACTTTAAGTATTATTCATTCAGTCATTTTTCACCATGTCATGTATCACTGCAATCTCTGGAAGTAATCTATAACAATTTCAACTAAATTAAATATTTCATCATGTTTCGTTTATTTAACAAATAATTTTGTATTGTAGTGTCAGGGGCATCATGCACTCATTATTTTTGAGGGGGCACGAGTAAAGCTCTCATGCTTGTCATGTGACACACAGCAGCCACAATACCACTGTATATATACTGATATAGGCTTATGTCCCTACTGAAAAAAACAAAAACAATAAAACCATCACAGAAAATTTGAATGGTTTACACTACAAATACCATTACAAACCATCAACATTTAACCATTAAAAAATGGTTTTCTGTAGTGTGTTTTAGGACATATTCCATTAGGATTTATTGGTTTTAACAAGCCACCAATAGAAGGCAACCAATTACCAGTAGAGACCAACAGGGTCCATTACAGTTTCCAGTAAAACCAATACAAGTCCCATTATAATCAGTAAAACCATTACTAATTTTGTAATGGTGTCTATTGTTTTTTTCAGCAGGGGTTTTATTTATTTATTTTATTTTTTTATTCACTATATCCCTAAAATATATCATGAAATATCTCGATTCTCAAATATGTGTCAGTAAATCCATTTTGCACCTTTATTTTAACAGCACACTCTGGACAGGCCGCTTGTGCATCTCTGAAATAACACGCAATGCCTTCATGTTGCTGTATTAGATAGCAGGAGATACAGTAGACTGTAGGAAGTGTGTGTGTGTGTGTGTGTGTGTGTGTGTTCAGAGAATCAGAGTTTTTTTTGTTGTCGACTAAGAATACCTGGCAGAGTTTGACTCCCTGCTGTTCTCATGTTGTGATGTCAAAGGCCTGATGTTAGTGTGACTCTTACTCTCCGACTGCTTCTGCTCCAGACACACAAAACATGCATAAGCAGGAGAAAGAAAACAGCGCTGATGATGTGATCAGATGTGTCATACCATGAAGGCGAGTTGCTGGATCTCCTGCTCCAGCTCTTTGACCTTGTTCTCCTTCTCTGAGACCATGGCTTTGAGCTGCTGGATGAGGGAGGCATGCTGCTGGGCCTCGCTGTGTAGATGCCTCTCCAGGCCCTGCTGAGCCTCCTCACGCTGGGAGCCTTTCTGGCTTAGATGCCCGAGCATGGCCTGCCACTTCGCCTGCTGCCTCTGTCAGAAGAGGGAGTCAGAGATCAGCCCTGCTAAAATATTTAATATCACCTGTTTCTGTTGGAGAAGGGAGTTAGAGGTCATTCGTCTATTTGGGATTTTAAATTCTTTCTGGTTCATGCATACTGTTTGTTATTCCTGTTTGTTTATTATTATTTACAAGAATATCTACAGTATATTACTATTTACAACAATGTCTGTTTGATGTCTTAAATTAGATTTCATGAAAAATTCGGTAGCACTTTATATTAGGGAATTCTATTCACTATTATCTAGTTGCTTATTAGCATGCACATTACTAGCATACTGGCTGTTTATTAGTACTTATAAAACACATATTAATGCCTTACTCTGCATGACTATTTTCTAGATCCCTTAAAAACATAACTACTCTAAAACAACTACCTTACTTACTATCAATATGCAGAAATTTTTCAAGTTTTTTGGTCACACTTTATTTTAAGGTCCAATTCTCGCTATTAACAAACCATTAACTACAACTTTTGCCTCAATAAACTCCTAATTTGCTGCTTATTAATAGTTAGTATAGTAATAGTAAGGTAGTTGTTAAGTTTAGGTATTGGGTAGGATTAGGGATGTGGAATATGTTCATGCAGAATATATTAGTACTAATAAACAGCCAAAATGTTAATAATAGGCTTGCTTATAAGCAACTAGTTAATAGTGAATGTGTTCCCTAATTTAAAGTGTTACCAAAAATTCTGTTAGTTAGATGCGTATGAGTTATGTTATTTATATTTATACATAAATATTTGTTGATATTTACAGTATATATAAGAGTTATATACTGTATATATAGAATATATGAACATTATAGAATTATAGAATTATTATTCATTATTATTATTAATGACATTGTTAATATTAATAAATATAACTATTCATTGAACAACGGAGTCTTTTAATATATCGCTGTCACCCTAATGTTTGGGTGGACTTGCTCTTTAATCTAGAACCTCACAGTTTTTTAGCAGCTTACAAGTCATGTGTGTTGGCTTAAAGTATTTTGTACCCAAAATTATTCTTTAACCAGCTTTTGTCTGAAGCTTTTCAGTTTAGTGCTGACCTTTAATATCTATACAGTATATCTTTATTATAGATCATTGGTGCTGCACAAACCAGGGGTGAGTACAAAACACTTTTATTAGATTAAATTAGTTGATACTTGAGGTTGTTTCTTGTTGAATGGCTTGTAATTCCAGTCTGTGCATTTACTTTCCCTGCTGAGAAGACATATGTAAGTCACCAGCATACTACGGAATGTGTTTTGGATGCTGGTTTTAACAGTGTCCCAACTAGAGTCTCATAACTGTTTAACGAAAACTTTGTGGTCCATCAGCTGGTCAATACCAAACCAACGCAAGTCAGCACTAACTAAAAAAGACAAGGTGGCTCCTGAATTGACTGAACTCACATTACACTGATCGTATTACTGATATATATATACAGTGGGGCAAAAAAGTATTTAGTCAGCCACCAATTCTGCAAGTTCTCCCACTTAAAAAGATGAGAGAGGCCTGTAATTTTCATCATAGGTATACCTCAACTATGAGAGACAAAATGAGTAAAAAAAAATTCAGAAAATCACATTGTAGGATTTTAAAAGAATTAATTGGTAAATTCCTCGGTAAAATAAGTATTTGGTCACCTACAAACAAGCAAGATTTCTGGCTCTCACAGACCTGTAACAACTTCTTTAAGAGGCTCCTCTGTCCTCCACTCGTTACCTGTATTAATGGCATCTGTTTGAACTCGTTATCAGTATAAAAGACACCTGTCCAACAACCTCAAACACTCCAACTCCAAACTCCACCATGGCCAAGACCAAAGATCTGTCAAAGGACACCAGAAACAAAATTGTAGACCTGTACCAGGCTGGGAAGACTGAATCTGCAATAGGTAAGCAGCTTGGTGTGAAGAAATCAACTGTGGGAGCAATTATTAGAAAATGGAAGACATACAAGACCACTGATAATCTCCCTCGATCTGGGGCTCCACGCAAGATCTCACCCCGTGGGGTCAAAATGATCACAAGAGCTGTGAGCAAAAATCCCAGAACCACACGGGGCGACCTAGTGAATGACCTGCAGAGAGCTGGGACCAAAGTAACAAAGGCTACCATCAGTAACACACTGCGCCGCCAGGGACTCAAATCCTGCAGTGCCAGATGTGTCCCCCTGCTTAAGCCAGTACATGTCCGGGCCCGACTGAAGTTTGCTAGAGAGCATTTGGATGATCCAGAAGAGGATTGGGAGAATGATGAAACCAAAATAGAACTTTTTGGTAAAAACTCAACTTGTCGTGTTTGGAGGAGAAAGAATGCTGAGTTGCATCCAAAGAACACCATACCTACTGTGAAGCATGGGGGTGGAAACATCATGCTTTGGGGCTGTTTCTCTGCAAAGGGACCAGGACGACTGATCCGTGTAAACGAAAGAATGAATGGGGCCATGTATCGTGAGATTTTGAGAGAAAACCTCCTTCCATCAGCAAGGGCATTGAAGATGAAACGTGGCTGGGTCTTTCAGCATGACAATGATCCCAAACACACCGCCCGGGCAACGAAGGAGTGGCTTCGTAAGAAGCATTTCAAGGTCCTGGAGTGGCCTAGCCAGTCTCCAGATCTCAACCCCATCGAAAATCTTTGGAGGGAGTTGAAAGTCCGTGTTGCCCAGCGACAGCCCCAAAACATTACTGCTCTAGAGGAGATCTGCATAGAGGAATGGGCCAAAATACCAGCAACAGTGTGTGAAAACCTTGTGAAGACTTACAGAAAACGTTTGACCTCTGTCATTGCCAACAAAGGGTATATAACAAAGTATTGAGATGAAATTTTGTTATTGACCAAATACTTATTTTCCACCATAATTTGCAAATAAATTCTTTAAAAATCCTACAATGTGATTTTTTGGATTTTTTTTTTCTAATTTTGTCTCTCATAGTTGAGGTATACCTATGATGAAAATTACAGGCCTCTCTCATCTTTTTAAGTGGGAGAACTTGCACAATTAGTGGCTGACTAAATACTTTTTTGCCCCACTGTATATATTAAACTACATTCTTAAAATTAAAAGTTCTTTATTGCCATTAATGGTTCCATGAAGAATGTCCATGAAATCTTTTTAATTGACAAAAGGTTCTTCAAAGTGTTAAAAAAAAAATGTATTGGATTTTTAAATGTTCTTCATATTAAGAAATGGTTCTTTTAAGAAATGCTCACTAAAAGGTTCATTGGAGAATCCAAAAATAAACCCCCTTTTGTAAAATTTGTTTTTAAGAGTGTATATTTATATATTCTGTATTGAGTATCATAACTGAAGAATCTGTTACCATTATGTAGGATCAGAACGAGTCAGACAAAGTTAAGATTCGATCCGAACATTGAAACATGAGGAGCCGAAATTCCAGAGAGGATCCCAAGGCTGCAACAGGATGTTCGTCATAAATCAGATTCCTAGCTCCAGCCCTCTGAAGAAAGCAAACCAACAAACCTCTTTCACAGAACAGCTTGCAACATTCAAACAAAAGAACATTTATTGATAATTCCAATTCAGGAAGGAGACGATCAAATTTGGAGCAAGTAATCAGAACTGATGATCAAAGAGATGGCCGTTACTTGTAAATCTGTGATCGAAATCACGAGCTAGAGACTTCATTGGGTGGGTCAACCCCAGCTCTCCACATAGAAGACAAAGAAGGAGACTGAAATTCCTTAAGAGACCTTTTAACCTCTCTAGTTTTCACAGAACGGTACAGAAACTGCCTTTTCACATATAGATGCACCAACATCATCTTAAAAGGACTTATCATGTTTATGCATAACCCCATATCATGTATGTAACCCACAGGATTAACCATCATGTTTTAATCACATATTATGTATGTATTTTAATAACTAGGGAATAGTTTAAGAGTTCATATCCTTGTGTGGTATGTATGAGTTTGAAAAATCATGCTTTAAATGTTTCTTCCAATCAATTCTTTGTCAAATGTACCATAGTCTTGTTAGAGAAATCATGTCCAAAATTGTACTCTGTAAGAGCGGGAACATTTGGACCATATGACTGATAAGATAACATGTTAGATTTATGAATGGGGGAGGAGAAACATACAACACCACGAGCCAAGATCATTTCTAATTGGTCAAGACGTCCGGATAGGACGGTCTAGAAGCCGAGTTTAAATACTCAGGACAGCTCTTCTTAGCTCTTCCTCTGCTTCTCAGATCTCTTCTCTTTTGTCACCGCGTTTCGACGCTGCTCTTTGAGCGTGCTCTGGCCTACATGCCAGCTGCTACCACAATGAGAAGTAAAACCACCTAGTCTCGTTACATTCTTTTATACTTTTACTTTAATTTCTTGTCTTTCCGTGAGAGTTTCGTTAAGTTAAGTTTGCCGCAAAGTCCAGCTTCGACTGCACCCGCCCAAACTTCAACCAGACCAACTCCGCATCAAGAGCCAACGCCCAAGACTTTACTATGAAAGACCACTGAACTCAGCCAATCAGCAACCTCAGGAAACCCCTTTCTCCAAAGACGACAAGGACACAAGGGAATTCCTTAAGGCAACACAAGCAAGTACAACCTCCAGACTTTTGCTGAGTCGGTGCAGTTTAATATAAATGTTAGCCTCATTGAGAAACTCAATGCGAGGGTCAAATGATTGATGGTTCAGGTCTATAGGCAATTGCACATATTGCTGTAAACTTGGGATTTCACATTTTCATTCTGTAAACTCATCCTTTCCTCTCTTTCTGCAACGTGTGAATGTGTGAATGCGTGTGTTCATGTGTTAGATTAGATTAGTTTACATGTCTTAGGTTTATATAAATAAAGTCTTATTTATATTGAAAAGAGAAGTATCTTGTGTTTTGTGCTTACAAGTTAATGTCTTAATCTGCCGATCTTGTTACTGTGCTATTTAATAGTGTTTTCACTATATTTTGGATTTTAATATCCAGTGCAGAGTTGATGTTATACGGCTCGTTCAGTGACTCACTGCCGATTCAGTGATCAGCCGTGAAACAGTGATTCTGTTCAAATTCCCTATAAAATCATAAATGATTTCCTTTGAGCTAAATTGACTTGTTTCCCTTATATATATTACTTATATATTTACAAATTTCTACAATTAAGGCATCGACCAGCTCATCATCGTGTTTGCCCTTATCCAGCAAAGTGCTGATCTGGCTCTTCAGGGCTTTGACTTCTGTGCTCAACACTTTGTTCCTGACTTTAGAGGCCTCCAGTTTCTTCTTCATGTCTGAGTGCTCTTCAAGCAGAACTTCATAATCCATAGTGAGCTTCTGCAAAGACACATCATTACTGAAATGTGAAATGTTATAACATAATCAGACCCATAAAGACGTTTAATCGACGTGCACAACCTCCAGTGTCTCCTTCCTCTCCCTCTCTATGTGACGGATGTGGCTGAGATTTCTGTCTTGTGTCTTCTGAAGGCCTTCCGTTCTCGTGATCTCCTCCAAGCCAAGGTCACACAGCTGCTTTCTGAGAGAGGACTGGCTCAGCTGCTGTTCCAGGTCTCGCACCTTCAGTGTAGAAAATGTTTAACAGTATCAAGTGACCTATGAATACTATGAATACAACAGAGCAAATTCCAATAATGGGTGAAACCATGGAAGCCTGTTTCTGCCACAGAATTAAAAAATAAAAAAAGTAATTGCGTCTTTTTATCTGACAATTCACACTTTTTTTCTCATTGTGAGATATAAACTCAGAATTCTGACTGTCTCACAATTCACGAGTTTATACCTAGCAATTCAGACATTTTTTTTTTTTTTTTACCAGAATTGCAAGAAAAGAAGACAGAATTGTCAGATAAAAAGTCACAATTATCATTTTTAATATTTTTATTCCATAGCATAAATAAGTTTCCATATGGAATGGTTGTTTCAAGCACATTTTAATTGGTCCGTTTGTGATTACTGGATAATGATTTTTGTAGAAACTTCTGCAGAGATTTCCATTTTGTACGAAAAACGTTAGAATAAATATAAAAGAATTATCATTATAGAACAGCATTTCTGCTTTGTTCCTCACAATTCTGAGAATAAAGTCAGAATTGCATGATATAAATTTGTAACTGCAAGAAAAAAGCCAGAATTGTGATATAAAAGGTCAGTTATTTTTTATTCTGTGGTAGGAAAAAAAAAAAAAACATACATGCACACACACAGTTGTTTTTATATCTCAGAATTGCTAGAAACAAAATCTGAATGGTGATATAGAAATTCAGAATTGAATTGCGAGTACTCTAAATTATAAGATAGTTGTGAGAAAATTGCGATATATAAACTCAGAATTGTAAGATATAATCTCTGAATTCTGACTTTCTTTCTCGCAGTTTGAGTTTACATCTTGCAAATCTGAGTTTCTTGCAATATCTCGCAATTTTAACTTTTTTTTAGAATTGTGAGAAAAAAAGACAGAATTGTGAGACATAAACTTGCAAATGAAAGGAAAACAAGTATATTTTGAATGACAAATGTTACAATAAATCCAAAAGAATTTTGGTTATGAAACAGCATTTGTGCTTTGCTCGTGAAAATGTCCAAGATAGAATAACCATTCTCAGTGCATGAAAGCTGATTAACATGTATAACAAATGAGTGAATAATCAATATCTAAAACAAATCAGTCAATTGAAAGTCATGCTAAAAGTTAAACATGCAGACTCCGGCCATGTTTTGAAGACTCACTCTGTTCTGAAGGCCGAGGATCTGCTGAGAACGGCCTCTCCAGCCTCGTGAGTTACACAGTATCTACTGAATATTGACATCCTCGCCCACCTCACAGCTCAACACCTGACAAAACAGTTTGACTAAATCATCACGTGATTAAAAATGATGTTTACTGATACCAGTGCATATAAATGACAGGATTTATTGTGAACAAACCTTGTGAGCTATTTTTAACTCTTCTGGTTGCGGTATTCAATCATTTTGAGTTGGGCTGTTGATCATTTCTCCTGCAGGGATTTTACTACCAGGCTATTCTACACAAAAACACATCCAAAATAATGTCTTTCAAAACAGTTACAAATGTCTAATCATGTACCAAATGATGATGAACATGTTATAACACAATATTACTTCAAGATGGTCGTTCACAGTCCTTGATTCCTGCTTTTTGTTTGTCTTCTTTCCAGGATTAAGTAAGAATGTGGCCTGAAGCTGATAAAACAGCAATGATATTGATGAAATACCACACTGAGAAGGAGCTGACAAAGGCAACTTTCAATGCATCATGCTGTACCACAGTGCACCAATAAATACATCTGAAATCAAAGTTAACAATTCTGTTTTATCTTTACCTCTTTCTCCAGTTCTCGGACTCGATTGTTTGCTTGTTTAGTTTTGGTCTTCTCTCGTTCTATTTCTGCAGCTAATTCTCAATTCTTCTTTGACAGTTCCACAATTTTGGTTGCTGCTGCATCTCCTGCCAGACCAGCAGTACCTTCACAAAGAAAACAAAAAAAGATTGTCACACATTATATACCAGACAGATATTCATTGGCCCCAAAAATTATTTGTGCACTGCACTTAATGTATGAATGACATTGCATTAGGATGACATCACAAGAAACATTTTTCAAAATACATTTTGTTATATACACTAATGTTCAAAATGGTCAATAAGATTTTTCTTTTTTTTTTTTTAAAGAAATTAATATTTTTGTTCAACAAGGATGCTGATCATCAAAGAACCCTAAAAATTAAAATCACTGTTTCAACAAAAACTGTAGGCAGCACAATGGTTTTCAGCATTGATAAAATACATCAAATCGTCATAACAGAAAGATTTCTGAAAGCAATGGCAGCTGAAAATTCAGCTTTGCTATCCATCACAGGACAAAATTACATTTTGAAACATATTAAAATAGTTACTTTTTTGTATTTTTTCACAAATGCAGCATTTGTGAGGTTTGACTTCCTTCAAAAACATAAAAAAATTAATGGTAATTATTTTGATTTCATGCAACCACTTAAACTCTTAGACTCTTTGAGTAAAGAGAAAAGCTTTAGTATATTATTTGTTTGCAGATGCCACGTGCAGTGCAATACATATTCTATTGGATGTCTCAACTTTTTTGGCCCACCATATCAAGATCACAACAATAGAAATGGTGCACTGTTTACCTGCTAAAGCCAATCTTTCCTCCTCTCTCTTCTTCTTCAGGTGTTTTATCTCAAAGTCTTTTTCACTCAGCAGTTTATGGATTCTGCTGTTCTCATCTCTCAGCTCCCTCACATGATCATGCAGCTGTTCGTTTTCATTGTGGATCACTCTGAATTAGAGTACAATTACTATTTTAATAATACACATTGCATATGGAATATATATATATATATATATATATATATATATATATATATATATATATAATATAATTTTAAATAACTAAAAAATAGAGGAGGAATATTCAAAGGAAAATCTACTCAGAGGTAATAGAATTTTAAATGAAAGCGATAAAGAGGGAAAAAAGTCTTGGTTACACAGGTAACCCTCGTTCCCTGAAGGAGGAAACGGAGACGTACGTCGTACTGACCGACGAATAGGAATCTCGCTAGAGAGGCCAATCTCCTTCGAGTGTAACTAAAACGAGCCAATGCACATTGGCATGCAATCATATGCAGCAGCTGCTCACCTCGCAGCACGGGTATATAATGAGCGGCAGCATCAGCGAGGTCCAGCAACTGTGGCGACGGGACGTACATCTCTGTTCCCTCCTTCAGGGAACGAGGGTTACCTATGTAACCGAGACGTTCCCATTCAGTCGGTCACGTTCGACGTACGTCGGACTGACCGATGAATAGGAATCCCTACCAAAGCGCCACAGGTGCTGCCCCCTTCCAGCGCTCTGTAGCAAGCCTCCTGTACCCCCTTACTTAAGGACGGTGGGACCGGGCAAACACAGAGAGTGTCAATCACTGCTGTTCCCCAAAACCCATTCAGTGAGACTTTTGGATGACACTGGGAAAGCGTACCCTTTCACTGGAAAGGAACGCTGCGGAAGCCACATCCTTCCCCGAAGGAGTTATGTGGAGAAATACATATGGACTAACCCCGTAGGGCTGTACTACATATGGAAGTACTGGGGTGACTCCAACCTGACGAGAGGTGGGTTCTCCCAGAGGGAAAGACAAGGGTTTCGTTTAGGAGAAACCCGTGGAATAGCCCATATGGGATCCCCGTAGGGTCACACATATGGAACCTAGCCTAAATCCGATTCTCAAGGATACAACGGAGTAAAGGACTGGCGCCAGACGCTCCGCCACGTCTGGCTGCCGAAGGGTGATCGGAGGACTCAACATGGTCTGCCTTGTAGGGACTCTCTGGAGCAATAAGCGTAAGTAACGCAGCAAGCCGACACTAAGCCAGGACCTCTCTGTGCCTCTGACCTGAGGTGAGAACATGGGAGGAGACCGGCTCGACACAAAGGCTATAGAATCTAGAGAATGTGTTAGGTGACGCCCAGCCCACAGCTCTACAAATATCTGTCAGCAAGGCGCCACGAGCCAACGCCCAGGAGGATGCCACGCCTCTCGTAGAGTGGGCATGCAACCTGAGCGGGCAGGGTACGCCTTGTGCTTGGTAAGCCAAGGCAATGGCGTCCACTAGCCAGTGAGCCATCCTCTGCTTGGAGACAGCCTTTCCCTTCTGCTGACCGCCGTAACAGACAAAGAGCTGGTCTGAGGTCCTGAGGCCTTGAGTTCTGTCTATGTACAGTCGTGAACTGGACAGAGCAAAGCCAGGGCTGGGTCTGCCTCCTCCGGGGGCAGCGCTTACAGGCTCACTACCTGGTCCCTGAAGGGAGTGGTAGGAACCTTGGGCACATAGCCAGGCCTGGGTCTCAGTACCACGTGGCCGTCACCTGGCCCAAACTCTAGGCACGATACGTCGACCGAAAATGCCTGCAGGTCCCCTACCCTCTTGATGGAGGCCAATGCAACCAGCAACAAAGCCTTCATAGACAGAATCTTTAAGTCTGCTGACTGCAAAGGCTCAAAGGGAGCAATCTGGAGTGCTCAAAGCACCAGAGCAAGGTCCCAAGAGGGTATGGAGGGGGGTCGAGGAGGATTCAACCGTCTCGCCCCCCTAAGGAACCTGACGACCAGGTCGTTCTTCCCAACAGACTTACCATCGATGAGGTCGTGGCATGCGGAAATAGCGGCAACATGAACTTTGAGGGTGGAGGGAGACAGCCTACGCTCCAACCCTTGCTGCAAGAAGGAAAGCACAACCCCGATCGAACATCTTCGGGGGTCTTCTCTGCGAGAAGTACACCACTCGATGAACCGGTTCCACTTCAAGGCGTAAGCACGTCTCATAGACAGTGCACGTGCCGAAGCTATGGTGTTAAGTACCTCAGGGGGTAAGTCACCTAGAACCTCCGCGTCCCATCCAGGGACCAGACATTGAGTTTCCAGAGGTCTGGATGTGGGTACCAAAGGGTGCCCCATTTCTGAGAAAGAAGATCCTTCCTCAGAGGAATTCGCCAGGGAGGGACTGTCGCGAGGAGCGAAAGTTCCGGGAACCAGGTCCGGTTGGGCCAGTAGGGCGCAACTAGCAGGACCTGCTCCTCGTCCTCCCTGACTTTGCATAAGGTCTGTGCAAGTAGGCTCACTGGGGGAAACGCATATTTGCGAAGGCCCCGGGGCCAGCTGTGCGCCAGTGCATCTGTACCCAGTGTCCCCCGGACAGGGAGTAGAACAACTGGCAGTGAGAGGTTTCTGGTGAGGCAAACAGGTCTACTTGAGCTTCGCCGAACTCTCCCCAAATCAGCTGGACCACCTGGGGGTGGAGTTGCCATTCTCCCGGTAGCGCAGCTCGTGAGAGCTCGTCGGCCGCACGGTTGAGCACACCAGGGACATGAATGGCACGAAGCGACCTCAGATGCTTCTGACTCCAAAGGAGGAGATGGTGGGCGAGTTGCGACATGCGACAGGAGCGCAGACCCCCTTGACGGTTGATGTACGCAACGGTCACAGTGTTGTCCGTACAGACCAGCACATGCTTGCCCCGTAACAGCCCCTTCAGGCGGCTCAGGGCAAGGCGTACTGCTAGCAACTCGAGGCAGTTGGCATGCCAATGCAGTTGGGGGCCCGTCCACACCCCTGACACTGCATGCCCATTGTACGTGGCACCCCAGCCAGTGGCAGAGGCATCTGTGAAAACCACAGCATGCCGGGACACCTGCTCTAGGGGCACTCCTGCCCAAAGAAACAAGGGGTCTGACCACGGCCTGAAGGCTTGGCGGCATTCCGGAGTGATTGCCACTTGGTATGTGCCAAGTTGCCACGCCCATCTCGGGACTTGGCCGTGAAGCCAGTGCTGAAGTGATCTCATATGAAGCAAACCGAGCGGGGTTACTGCCGCTGCGGCTGCCATATGCCCCAGGATAAAAAAGTTTCAGTGGAACCGCTGTCCTGCCCCTGAATGTATTCAGGCAGTTCAGCACCGACTGAGCACGTTCCTCTGTCAGGCATGCTGACTGTTCGACCGAATCCAACTCCATACCGAGAAAAGAGATCCTCTGCACTGGGGCGAGTTTGCTCTTTTCCCAGTTGACCTGAAGGCCCAGCCGGCTGAGGTGACAGAGCACCAAATCCCTGTGTTCGCACAACTGCTCCTGAGACTGAGCAAGAATGAGCCAGTCGTCGAGATAGTTGAGGATGGGAACGCCCTGTTCTCTTATGGGAACAAGGGCTCCCTCCACGACTTTCGTGAAGACGTGGGGAGACAGGGACAGCCCGAAGGGCAGGACCTTGTACTGATATGCTCGACCCTTGAATGCAAAGCGCAGAAATGGCCTGTGTAGGACTACGACCTCCGCACGCAAGACATGGGCATTGACAGCTTTCACTGAAGTGAAGTGGACACCTCTGAACTTGGGGGGACGCCGGGCGAACTGAATCACATAGCTGAGCCTGATGATCCGAATGAGCCAGTGAGATGGACTGGGGAGCTCTAACCAGGCTCGCAGAGACTGCACAAGCGGGACCAAGGGGACCGTAGGCGTACCCGCAGTGGGGCAGCGAGGTGGAACGCAGGGACGCAGCACGGGGGGCTCTCTTTGGGAGGCGTCCCGTAGCGGGGTCTGAGTGTGGTGTGCAACACATACCTGGTTCCACGGTCGGACAGGGGGTGCAGGAGAGGCACTTCTAGAACTGCGCGCTGCTGTCCGCTGGGGATAGAAGAGCTGGATGAGAGTGGAGAGGTTTTGCTCCTCCCACTACTCTCTGAGCCCTCTTCAGACCCGGAGATGATAGAAACTGCTCTTTTATTGAGAATTTGGGTACCACTGGCTGTTGGGCCAGTGGCAGAACAAAAAGAAAAGGGAACAAAGGATTTACCACCCAGCCCTCCTCCGGGGGAAGGAGCGGTGCCGTCACCATCTCCTGAAGAGCAGTCCCAACCATCTCCGGGTTGCCCTTCCTTGGGCCTCTTGCTCTTGGCTTTGCCGCCCCTCTTAGCGGGGGCCTGGACGGGCTGGGGACCCCGCTTACGACTGGCTCCACGTAAAAAAAAAAGAGCAAAAAAAAAAGAGAAGAAAGGAGAGAATTCGACCCCACTGCTGTGCTGTACGCCCGCACTTCCACGCAAAAGAGATCGTCCTGCAGAGACTCTTTTTAGCACTTCCAGCAGAGAACAACTGTTCGGCTCCGAAGCGAAAAGCTGAAGATGCAACGCACCTGCTGCTCATTATATACCCGCGCTGTGAGGTGAGCAGCTGCTACATATGATTGCATGCCAATGTGCATTGGCTCGTTTTAGTTACACTCGAAGCAGATTGGCCTCTCTAGCGAGATTCCTATTCGTCGGTCAGTCCGACGTACGTCGAACGTGACCAACTGAATGGGAACTGAATGCAGGTTGCTAAATTACTAATGAATAATTAAATTAGCTCTCATTTCTGGCATGATAGACTATGGTGTTGTCTTGAAAGGAAGTTTTTCTCATAATGACCCTAATAATTATATTTGTGATAGCAGCTCTGTGAACTCGTGTTTCATTTGTCACCTTGTGTTGAATAGATCCATCATGTTAGTGAAGTTTATATTGTCCAGACTGCTGAGAGGACAAGCGAGTCCGTCTTTTTTATCTCCAGTCTTCTCTGGATGCGCTGCACTTGTTGCTCTTGAAGAGTTTGAAACTGAAGCCTCATCTGCTCCTTTGTTTCATCACTGTCACCATCCATCACTGAGAGATCAGAGACAATATGACACATCTGACAAATGGCTTGAGAGCTTGTTTATGCAATCTAATGCAGTTATGGATGAAAGCTGTTCAAACATGCTTCAAAGAAACATCCATACATCCAGGTAAAGAGAGCACATTACACCTGCTTCAGCTCATTTGCATTGGTTGCCTGTTGCAGAAGTTTTTTTTTTTTTTATTTGTGTGTGTGTTATTTTGTTTTTAGTATTAGGTTCACTCTGTGTTAATGTTTACTAATTCTAATCTGTAAACCACTAATGTTTACTAATTCTAATCTGTAAACCACTGTGAGCTGTACTGACATGCAAATAAAATGTAATAATAAAACAGAAAATATTTATTATTTTTATAGAAAAAATTTATTATTTTTACTACTGACGTTACTACTGCTGTCTATCAGCTTCCATGAAGCATATATGTATGATATTAGAGCAATGTCGATTATTTTAGGCAAATTAACATTTAACCTTTATCATACAAACTATTGTTAGTCCTGAGAGGATTCTCAAGCGGTCAGTTTAAGACTGAACAAAAACTTACCGGAAAAATTTAGAAAGATTCCGGTCAACTTATTTAAGAACTGTCATTGGAATTTACGTGGTTATTAAGTAAATTCATAAAAACAGAGCTAAGAGAGCACAGTCTTTGATTTAACTAATGCTAAAGGTTTCCAGTCCATTTGTATACACGACCGTCTCCGTGGCAGTGTTGCCAACTTAGTAATTTTGTTGCTAAATTGAGCAGCTTTTCAGACTACCCTATCAACTTTTTCTTCCAAAAGCACCTAGTGTCACGCCCCTGGACTGTTTTGTTGTAGTTTTTGCTCCCCATGTGTTCCTTGTGACCCAGTTTCTCCCCTGTCTGATTGTATTAATTTGCTCCAGGTGTGTCTCCTTAGTTCTTTGATTGTCCCGTCTTTAAAAGCCCCAGTCCTTTCAGTTAGTGTTTGTCGGTCTTTGAATGTCTTCTAGTGTTCTATGTTCCCTATATGGATTAAAGACTCCCAGTTTGTGAATTCTCCGTGTCTCCTCGTTCCTGGCTCCAGCGTACGTGACAGAAAGACCGACCTTAACAGTTACCTCCGTGTCCACCCTCCGTTTTGTTTTCCATTTTCTATCAGTGTTTTTGTTTCCGTTGTGTTGCCCCATGGATCCCTACGTCCGGCCCGAATTCCTCCTCCTCCTGCTGGAGCAAGAGGACCGATCTCTCGAGGACCATACACGACTTTTCCTGATGTTAGCTAACGCCACCAGCTACCCGGACGGCGCGCTCTGCACATTTTATAATGCTAGCTTGAACACCGCGTGCAGAGCGCTGTCGTCCGAGGATGGTCCTCGAGAGGATTTCGCCGCCTTCGTGGAGTGGACACTGGCGAGGCACGGATCCCCGTTCACCGTCTGTGCCGAGGGGGATCTCGCCAGTGCCACTCCTGACCCAGAGCCCAGCCCACCAACTCCCCGCAGTGCGGAGCACCAGCCCGAGCCCACCGATGACGGAGAGCCATTTCCCGTTACGATCCACGAGCCAGCGCCAAGCCGAGCGACTGAGCGGAAGATCGTCCCGGAAGTTGAGCCCAACACGTCAGATCAGGTGCGAGAGCTGATCACGTGGGAGCCAGCCGTGGACGGTGTGAGCGCGGAGTGGAGCTCCGCCCCCTGCACCGCGGCTGAGGGTGAGCTGAGGATACATCTGGGGCTGCTAAACTTTGAAGGGGATCTGTTAGACTGGGAACATGATCTGGAGGTCGACGCTTCCCCTATCCTCTCTCCGTCTCCGCTGGTTCCAGCCAGCTCCGCTCCTCCCGAGCACCCCCCTGTGCCCGCTTCCCGAAAGCGTCCTCCAGAGCGCCCCACAGTGTCGGCTCCCATTCCTGAGTTAACCCCTGGAAGCCCGGAGGATCTCAAATGCCCACCCTCCCACCCGCTCCTGCCTCCTCCACCGCTGTCGTCTGGCAGCCCCTCTGCTCGCCCTCAGCCCTCCATCAATGCGGTGCGAGCTCCGCGGGTCTGCCATCCTCCATCGCCGTGGCTGGAGAATCCCTCACCTCCACCTCCAGCCTCCGAGGCCCAGACTCCACCTCGGCCCGTAGACCCAGCGGCTCCACCTCGGCTCCTAGCTCCCTCGCCTCCACCGTCATCCATCGATCCACCAGCTCCACCAGGCTCCCTCGTCCCTCCGGCTCCGCCTTGGTCGGGCGTCGACCCGCCATCGCCTCGGGACTCCTCTCCTCTGGCTGCGCCTCGTCACTCCATCCCACCGGCTCCGTTGGGCTCCTTCCTCCCTCCAGCTCCACCTTGGTCCTCAGTCGCTCTGGCTCCGCCGCGGATCTCCGGAGCTCCGCCTCTGCCTCGGTCGCCAGAGCTCTCGGCTCCACCCTGGCCCCCCGGATCCTCGGCGTCACCCTGGCTCGTCGGCTCTCCGTCTCCACCTCGGGCTCCTCCTCCACCTGCTCCGCCTCCGTTGGTCGGCCCCCTGGAGTCGGCGGCCATTCCTCCTCCATGGCTCCTCCCTCCGTCGGCTCCACCATGGGCCACCATCATGGCTGTGGCCTGGGTCCTGCCAGGCTCCTCCTGCTCCGAGTCCCTCCTGTCTCCTCCCTGGCTCCTCCCTCCTTCGTCACCTCCCTGGTCTCTGTCTGCCGGCCCCCTCCCGGTTGTCCGACCTCCTCCTGAGCCGCCGCCATTGTTCCCACCCGTTTCCCCCCCCCTCTGTTGTTCCACGGTGCGAGGACGCACCTTCCGGGAGGGGGGAGTAATGTCACGCCCCTGGACTGTTTTGTTGTAGTTTTTGCTCCCCATGTGTTCCTTGTGACCCAGTTTCTCCCCTGTCTGATTGTATTAATTTGCTCCAGGTGTGTCTCCTTAGTTCTTTGATTGTCCCGTCTTTAAAAGCCCCAGTCCTTTCAGTTAGTGTTTGTCGGTCTTTGAATGTCTTCTAGTGTTCTATGTTCCCTATATGGATTAAAGACTCCCAGTTTGTGAATTCTCCGTGTCTCCTCGTTCCTGGCTCCAGCGTACGTGACACCTAGCAACAAATGTAGCAATTTTTTAAATTTATTTGGCAACTTTTAGCAACTTTTGATAAGTGGCTCAGACAATAAAAAGGCACACATTTTGCATCCAAATTACACAAAAAGAGGAAACCAAAGATGCCTCATAGTACACACATCACGTGAACTGAGTTAGCTGCTAGTTGCAATTGTTAAATTTAATAATAATAGTTGAATAATTTAATAGTTGAATAATTGTTCATTTATGATACACTTTGTTAGTAGCTTGTATCTGCGATTGTTGATCAGTTAGTACACTGTAAGAAAAATGGAAAAATTACTAGTAATTTTCAAGGACATTATCCACTATAACCCTGTAACCCGAAAACACAATGTGTAATTTAAAATGCAGGTAAAAAACCAATACAGAAATTCTTTCATATTAACATAGTAGATTGTGCCCTATTTTTACAGGCTTTTCTTAGTGTGTAGCACATTAACTAACTTCTAATACACTGCTTAAAGCATAATTGTTGAGTGTTGTATTACTAGTTTACTAGCTATTTAAAAAACCTAAATTGTAATCATTCGAAATTGTGTAAGTGTTCAATAATTCAACGTTTTTAAAAATAGTTATTCATATTTGAATATTATGCAAATGAAAGTGAAAAAGTGAAAGTGACGTGAATCGGCTCGTTTTAGTTAGTGACGTGACATGTGGCCAAGTATGGTGACCCATACACAGAATTTGTGCTCTGCAATTAACCCATCCGAAGTGCGCACACACACACCCGGAGCAGAGGGCAGCCATTTATGCAGTTGGGGGTTCGGTGCCTTGCTCAAAGGCACCTCAGTCGTGGTACTGGCCACTCACTCCCCCCACCTACAATTCCTGCCGGCCCGAGACTTGAACCCGCAACCTTTAGGTTACGAGTCCAACTCTCTAACCATTAGGCCACAACTTCCCCATGTGTGAACCTGGAGTACAAAACCAGTCATAAGTAGCACAGGTACATCTGTAGCAATAGCCAACAATACACTGAATGGGTCAAAATGATCGATTTTTCTTATATGACAAAAATTATTAGGATACTAAAGTAAAGATCATGTTCTATGAAGATATTTTGTAAATTTCCTTACGTAAATATATCAAAACTTAATTTTTGATTAGTAATATGCATTGCTAATGAATTCATTTGGACAACTTTAAAGGAGATTTTCTCAATATTTTGATTTTTTTGCACCCTCACCCTGAAAAAAATGACACATTGAATTTACTAAATTTTTTTTAAGGTAAGTGGTTGCAATCAATTTATTTTAGCTACATTTAAATAAATTTAGTTGGAAGTTAGTCAACTAAATTAGTTTATTTAAATGTAGCTAAAATAAATTGATTGCAACCACTTACCTTAAAAAAAATTTAGTAAATTCAATGAGTCATTTTTTTCAGTGCAGAGTCCAGATTTTCAAATATTGCCCTGTCCTAACAAACCATACATCAATGGAAAGCTTATTTATTCAACTTTCAGATGATGTATAAATCCCAATTTAAAAAAAAAAAAAATTGACCCTTATAACCAGGAGCCTAGCCACGGGTGTGCCAGGGTGTGCTGGTGCCACCCACAGTGGCAGCTGGCACACCTAAAAATAGATGCAGAATTATTTTTATAATCGTAATAATTATGGGCGTTCGCTAAGAAGGGTCAAGCAGATGCTCCAGCATCCCTAAGAAAGACCAAAGCACCCCCATTTCTCCTACACAAAAAATTAAATAAATTAAAAACATTTGACTCGTTACGCATGCGTAACTCATGCATTGCAATATAACGTGAAGTGATTAGCAGGCGCACCTTTCGAAATGTCACAGCATTTTATTTTAAAAACAGATCGGTTCATGCCAAGTAGACCTGCCACCGACTAAAGATTTTTCTAGTCTATTAGTCACACGTTTATATTAAATTGATTAATATAATAACCTAACCATCCAGGTGTATAGCCTATTCCGCACTCAAGCACGCCCATAAAGCTTGCACCGGCAAAAGTAATGATTATGAATGTGTTGGGGGAAATGAAAACATTTTAATTATTTGTTAATAAACTGTGCTTTCTTCTCAGTCAGTGTCGGCTGAAAAGATGAAGTTTCCGAAAGCCGAAGCTGCACTCGCCATCTCCACATGAACGTGTCTTGAATAGAGATATGCACCTTTTCATTCCAACTAATTAGAGATTTTTTTTAATTGGTTCGTTTAATAGACATTTCAAGCTTTCTATTTGATTTCTTTGTGGGGCAAGTAGCCGGTTCATTGCTGTGACGCGCTCCATTTCACATCTTTCTCCATTTCACATCATTTTCTCTATTAAAAAAAATAATAATAAATAAAAAAAAAACCTTTTGGTGTTATCGTGAGTGTACATAAATCAGAAAAAGTTATTTCCGCAGGAAAAGAAAAATGCAAGGGACTGCGCGGGCGCCTCCATGTCATGCATTAAGCGCGATAGGCTAATAATCAAGTTGATATGTGCACACACAGTGCATATTCATCTAAAAGAAGCAGCTGTGGCGATGCCGGAAACAGCAGCAGTGGTCGGGAATGTGAAACAATGGCAAATTCTCTCTCTTTATTTTTTCTTTTTCTTTCTTTCTTTCTTTTTCTTTTTCTTTCTTTCTTTCTTTCTTTCTTTCTTTCTTTCTTTCTTTCTTTATTGTTTGATTGTTTACAAAAATACTTTTTTACTTCATACATGAACAAGTAGGCTACTTATAGATAAAAAAAAAAATCCTAAAAACTTATATTACACACGGACACGTTTACAGGATAATTACCTTTATTTTCGTTAAATGCAGTTCTTAATACAACATATTTTACCGTTTAAACAACAAGCGTATATGTAAACTTTTAAACTGCTTAATTTGTGTGTAAACGCCTATGTGAAAAAAGCTTATTCTGGCAACATGCAATTTAAAATATCTTTTTTTTTTCTTTTTTTTTCTTTTTTTTCGGCTATTAATAATATCTTGCAGATTCTGCAAGTTGTATGTAAACTTATGACTCAAAAAAAAGCGGAGCGTGTGTCGCGAATAAAGTGAAAATTAAATGAAAAGTCAAGTCTATTGCGACATTATATTTAGATCTGTGCACGGTGCATTTCTTTTCAAGAGTTTTTACAGCGCTTCGCATTATAACCAATCACACGATTCTGTTGATTTTGGGAAGTCAGAGGTGTTCAGATTCATCTCATCGCTGGAACGCTGGAGTGTTGGTCATTGCGCGCGCTCACTGATTGAATTCAAATTTCAAATTCAGAAACAAGAAAGTGTTTTTTACATTGCAGACATCATCATTGATTATAATTGGAGCTTTTTTAGAGTGCTTTGCACTCGACTGAAATGATTATTCTTTGATAATGTAGGCTAAATGTTCGTTTTTGCTTGCTGTATAATTTGTTCGTTGTATGAATAACCGTGGCGTGTTATAAACTTAAAATGTCTTTTTATTAACTGATCATCAGGTTAAATACCAATTCAGTCTTATCAAAATATATTGTAACATAAATGGTAGGCTACTTGACTAAAAGGCGTTTATTAGCTGTGTGTAGTTAATGATTAGGCTGGTGGTTTGAGCGCGTTTGACTAGAAAATAGCGCAGTTAAAGAGCTGTTGTAGGTTAAGCTATTGTCGGCATGGTGAGGAGCGAGAAAGATTCGGAAATGGCTTTCTATAAAAAGGAGGAAAAGTTATAAAGAGGACGAGGACGTGAATTCTTTTTACAAGTCGGAATTTAAAATGATGGTAATATGGCGTGAACAGTTCACATGAAATTCTGTCAATGAGGGGGGAGTTGTAGTGGCGCGCAAGAAAAATACAACTGCACTTATATCTCTGGTCATTGTAATATGCAACTAATTTAATGTTTAGATTTTTTTTAGATTGTGTGCAATCACAAAAAAATAAGTATCCTGTGTATGATCGAGGAGCACAAGAAGAATCTGGAGGGGCACGTAGCGAGCCTGAGTTATGAGTAGCCTAGGCTATATCAGCCCGGTCTGTTCTGTAAGGTTAGTTACGCAGAGTCGGATTTTTTTGCACAATAATTTGGCAATAAATGTGGCACACCCAGTTTTTCTGATGCACACCCAGAGTCCCGTTTCTGGCTACGCTACTGCTTATGACTGGTTTTGTGGTCCAGGGTCACATATCATTTTACGAACAAATCTAAATTAACATATATAAAATATATATGCTGTGACAATTATGCGTTGTGATTACGCAATGATGTCATTGCGCAATGGCATCACAACGTCATTTAGCAACTTTTAGCAACAAATTGTCCTTCCTTTAGCAACTTCCCCAGAAAATTATTTGGCAACACTGCTCCGTGGAAACGCGTTACCACACTCTCGGGAAAAAAAGTACAAAAGCTGTCACTGCTGCGGTACCTTCTAAAAAAGGTTTTACTATGTTACTAATATGTACACTTTAGATACTAATATGTTCCTTTAAGTCACTAAAAGGCGCTTGATTTTTTTATTTTTTTATTTTTATTATTATTATTATTATTATTATTAATGCCAAGGTACCAAAGATACAAGTACAAAAAACATAAACTTTACATACAAAGAGTTGATATATATATATATATATATATATATATATACGTATGTAACAATGAATTAGTAATACAAAACAAAAGCTTTAACAAAATAAAATTAAAAAGATGAAATAAATTAACTGTTTTAAGAGCTTTAAGATTCTTGGAAGATGAAATAGTTTGGATATACTGTTGAACCTCTTTTTTAAAAACAATAAATAAAGGATTTTGATGAGAGAATTTACTGCAGTGAATATGAAATTTCGCAAGAAATAATAATAGGTTAATAATAAAATATTCATTCATTTTATCTTTTTGTATATTAAAGAAGCCAAACAGTACATCCTTAAAAAGCAAAGAGAAACCCTAGTGCACATTGTGATTGATAACATTAGAGAATTCAGTCCAAAATAGCTGTGTGTGAGGACAATCCCAGAAGATATGCATATCAGTTTCATTAGGGTCACCACAAAAAGAACAGCTTGTATCTATGTCTGATTTAAACCTTTTCAGAAACACTTTAGCTGGGTAAAATCTGTGTAACAATTTGAATGAGATTTCTCTGACCTTGTTAGTTATTATGTATTTCGAAGACAGAGTCCATACTTTTTTCCAATCAATGTGATCAAGAACATTCTTCCAATAAGACACCACATAGGGAGTTGTTAAAAGCTCCTTTTGAAAGAGCGATCTAATCTTATAGTTCTGTGATGAAGGATGTGACAAAAAGCACAGTTTTCCTGGGATTTCAAATGGGTCCAAAGAAACAGGTAAAGTACTGGGTGATCGAACAGAGTCCCTTAAAAGCATGTCAACTCCTTTAGGAATAGCGTCCATGACAATGGAGAATTCTTTGGGAGTTACTGGAAAATCAAATTTACATAAGAATTCTTCATAACTTAAAATAAGACCTTCTGAGTTCTGAGTTAAATAACAATCAAAATGTTTTTCTCAAACCAATTACTAAAAAACAAAGATTTTCTCTTATATACAATGTCTTGATTGTTCCAAATAAAGTACCGGTGAGAGGAGAAATTGTGCTTAAAGATCAATGACCATGCAAGTAATGCCTGTTTATGAAATTTAGATAAATTGTAAGGGATTCTGTCAATATTATAATTGCAAATTAAAAGAGGCGCTTGATAAGGCAGTTACCATCTGACTAGGCTACATCATGTTTTGGGTCATTCTTCATTTGTGGTGGCAAGTGATGTCCCTTTACTTTACAACAGTTGAAATAAACTTTAAATACCAATAAATTATAAAATGTTTGCATGTTTGTATTCTGTTGGGTAAACACAATTTATGCACTGTTAATAGTTACATTTTTTATTTAAAATACATATTTAATTGAGTTTTAGAGATTGCATTTGTAACAAAATATGGATGTTCAAATAAAATGGTTATATTGTGAATATAGATTTTATTTAACATGTACAATTTTATTAAATTGTTTTAAAAAAAATACATATTTTGTTATATTAAAGAAAAAAGTTGTGCCCCCCAAATTCATGTCTGTGGTGTTACAACAATGGATGTAGCCCCTTTAAGAAAAGCGAGGATTCTATTTGGACTACTTCCTGTGTGTAAAGGTCACTGCAGGTGCTGGTTGATCTGAGGGGTGCATGTGGAGTACATTCTTTATTATTAATTTTTTAATGTGTCACACTTTATTAGTGTCTGTGGTGTTATGTTGATAATATGCAGATTTTACATATTTTAATCAAAATTTTGATAAATACATACTTGGTAATATTTCCAAAATGTCCCCTGATCTTGAAATCATCATGATGGCAGCCTCCATTTGAGAAAAGTCTGGATTTAGGCTGATTTGTCTGTGGTGTTACTGTATTTTCTGGTAACACCACAGAGCCTGTATAGTAACTTGTAATATAAAGTCTGTGGTGTTATATTATGTCTGTGGTGTTACTCCAAAATGACATAGACATAAGTGGCTGTGTCACCAGTGTTTGATTGAAATTATTTAAAAATCTAAATGTTCTTATGCTTTCATTTTAATGGATATAGCATATTAAACTAATATTAAATACATAGCAATGTATTTTATTAGAAAAAAAACAAACAAGCTTTTTTGCTTTTTTTTTTGTAGCAATAGCCAAAAATACATTGTATGGATCAAAATGGTCAATTTTTCTTTTAATGCCTAAAATCGTTATGATATTAAGTAAAAATCATTTTCCATGATTTTTTCATATATTTTGTAAATTTCCTACCATAAATATATCAAAACTTAATTTGATTAGTAATTGATCAGTAATATGCATTGCTAAGAACTTTTTTTGGACAACTTTAAAGGCGATTTTCTCAATATTTAATTTTTTTTTTTTTTTTTGCACCCTCAGATTTCCAGATTATCTCAGACAAATATTGTCATATCATAACAAACCATACATCAATGGAAAGCTTATTTCTTCAGCTTTCAGATGATGTATAAATCTCAGTTTCAAAAAATTGACCCTTATGACTGGTTTTGTGGTCCAGGGTCACAATTCATAACAACAGGAATGTAACACAAACACTGTACATTAGTGGTAGCTTAACACATGTCTATACAAATATTAGAAATATTAGAAATTAGAAAGAATTTACAAGTTTTGTTTCACAAAAAGTTGTCTATATATTGCTCCATCTCTTTTTGAAAGGATATAAATAATATAAAGGATATAAATAATTTTTAAGGCTACAACACCCAACAAAAGCCTAAAATGAATAACTTTTGAAAATAAATTTCTTATCCTTATCAGCAAGAGGGGGAAAAAATTGTGGAAAAGATTTGCAATAATATACACATCATATACAAAGAAAAGAAGTGGCAAGCCAGCAGCAGAACAACAAAAACGCTGCAAACAGAGAAATTAAATGAAGGATGAGCAGAGCTCCCTCTTTAGGCCCTTTTATGCTCCTTGGTCCTTCATAAACCAATCACGGGTGAAGAACACTTTGGTCTCATCCAGTCCTGTTAAAGAGAAACACATAAGTACACACACACACATACACACACACACACACATGTTGGTTTTTATGATTTATTTATGGGTACTCTCCATAGGTGTAATGGTTTTCATACTGTACAAACCGTATTTTCTATCTCCCTACACCAAAATTTGTGCATTTTTAGATTTTCTAAAAAACTGATTCTGTGTGATTTGTAAGAATTACAGGGACACCAAAAGTGTCCTCATAAACCACATAAACATCCACACACACACACACACACATACACAAAACCATACATAGGATGTAAGGATATAACAACATGACTAATATTGACAAACCAGATGTCCTTGGTGATTTACCAGTTATTTCAATAGCCACAGAAATCTGACTTTAATTGTGAATAAAAAGTGTAGCGTTATCAGCTGAGTTCATTTTAATTCTTTATCAGACCAAAGTAATACCTTTGACTGGAACACAACTGACTCACTAAGAGGAAGAGAGACAAGAGTCGGGACTTTCCTGCCTAATTCAATGTTAGAGGGAAGTGCTATTTAACATCTTAACAGAACAGTTGTCATCTTTATAGAGACTTTTAATCACTGTAGAAAATAAAAATTCATTATCAAAGAGTATCAAAGATGAACTCATGTTCATTGTTGAATGCTTTAGATATCTATGAATAAAGCCATGATCATGAATCACTTCTGAAATATCAAAATATCTAAAAGTCTGTAGTTTTGCTGATATTAACAGTGGGCCTGTGTTAAAGGGGCCTGAGAAACTGGTTGATTACTAGTTGATTCCGGGTTAAACCGGTTTTCAAAGATGTGTAATCCATCGCTGACATTATCCACCATAAACTGAAAGTACCTTTGATACTCACAATATCTTTTACTGAGATATGATTGAGTTATTCAGGAACCAGTCTGTGTGTGTGAGTGTGTCACCCATCAGGAGATCCTCTGGATTCTCATTTCCTCCATTCTCAACATCATCCAGCTCGTCCTGACTGTGTCAAACTACAATTTACTGTCCGATTTGTGGAAAAGATGGTGCTACACTCTTAAAAATAAAGGTTCTTTATTGGCAACAATGGTTCCATGAAGAACCTGCTTTCATTCCACAAAAGGTTCTTTGTAGTGGAAAAAGGTTCTTAAAATTTTAAAAAGGTTCTTCACACTATGAATAAATGGTTCTTTTAAGAATTGTTCACTAAAATGTTCTTTAGGGATCCAAAAATTGCTCTTCGACGCCATAGAAGAACCATTTTTGGTTCCCAAAGACCCTTTCAGTGATCAGTTCTTAAAAGAACAAACATTTTAATAATATGAAGAACTTTTTTTCACCATAAAGAACCTTTTGCCTAGAATTTCCTCAACGTTTGCATAGTGGCACTGTACATGTTACATCTATTTCACATTGTTTTGTTTGTCCTGTGCTTTGGTCTTATTTTTGTTACTGCTAAATCAGTCTCAGATCCTGGAAAAGTATCTTTGTTCTGAATTTCAGTGGTATTGAGATGGAAGACCTGCTAGTCTAAAGTATCTTACAATAACATTCAGTACATACAGCAAGAGCTGTTTTACACACTACATACTGCGGCAACATCATCTATGTGCAGATCTAAACCCTGCAGAATGAATGTCATTTGATAGTTAGACCAGCAGGGGGTGCTAAAATGCACTGTCCTTTGATTGAGATAAACTGGCCCTGAGTCTCTGTGGTCATTACAAATCCAGAGCTGTCTCAGCCACTGGTGACTGGCATTTCTGCCAAGTGTTTTAGTCACTTGTTGTCTTGTGACATGATTAAATGTAACAAATACAGATAGCAGATTGGTTGCAGTTGATGGGTGTGACGGGCCGTTTCAATAGTTCATGTAAGCCATGATGAAATCCAAATAATATAATTAGGTAATGTCTGTGAGAACATTGTGTCTGCAGTTCAAGCACACAAAGTTCTCTCATTCTTATATTACTGAATATAATGAAAATACCTGTCTTTCTGTTTCCATAAGTGTGTTAATATTTTATTGAATAAAAATTTAATTCATGCAATTCCATTTAATCTTTCCCCTATCATTTGTCCAATACAGTTACCTGAGCACATCCACCATACGCCTATAATATCCTATTAAAAAAAAAAAAAAAAAAAAAACTCTTTTGTTTCCTAATCTAGCTTTCTAATAAACCTGGCATTTTATGTTACAAAATCTTTGGCTTTGTCTTTGTGATGAATCACTCATGTTCCTT
Organism: Spinibarbus caldwelli; assembly: GCA_039654775.1. Taxonomy (NCBI): domain Eukaryota; kingdom Metazoa; phylum Chordata; class Actinopteri; order Cypriniformes; family Cyprinidae; genus Spinibarbus; species Spinibarbus caldwelli. The sequence continues at coordinate 3,494,809 of CM077235.1, read as the reverse complement.
CCTTGTACAGTATGTGAACACCCATTATTATAGACTGTGTCCTGATCATAAAACCTGGACAGCTGGAGCACAAGATGAACTTCAACATCTGCTCTGATCAGACAAATCACCTGACTTGAATATTATCAAACCACTATGGATAGTTTTTGAGAAGCTGATTGCCTCCTTCAACATTTCTGAAACAACTCGCAGATGTTCTGACAGACGACATTCAACTGTAGATAACAAACATCTGCTAAATGCATAAATGTAAAGCTAAAAAGACGCTTTGGTTTAATCTAATCTAAATTTGATCTAATTTTGTGTGAAAATGTCTGAACTTTTGGCAGTCTAATCAAATAATGAGTAAACAATGAGATAAAGGTTCATTTATCCCACTGGAAATGGAAGTTCAATTCAAATAAGCATTTTAGATACTGTATTATATTAGTATTTCCTGCACAACTGACAACATAACATGGCATCCAGTATTCATACTATACACAGCACAGAATAACTGAGAGTGGTGTGATAGTATGCTGTCCTGGGACTTTAGGAGCAGAACTGCAAAACACAAATATCACAGTTAACACATGAGTGTGAAATAACCAGAAGTGTTTATTGGAATTACAATAGTTTTGTTGGCAAAGATAAACACTGTGATAGCGGACATCCTCAAAATATATATCACTCTAAAAGTAGAATTTTGTGACTTTGTTTTGAAATATGAAAAAAAGGTGCAATAATTACCTCACACAGTAACACAATCAATCAATAAATCTATAAAAGAACAAGCTCTTCTCATTCCTCATAACTCTCACACTCATACACACTTCAAAGGAGAGTTGCTTCAACTCCTGAATATCCTGTTTGTAACAACAGCACTACATCTGCACAGAACTAGTACCGTTAATAATTTAGCAGTGGTGAAGTCCCATATTGCGTTCAATGCATTGTAAAATTTCATATGATGGTTCGTTAGGTTTGCTGTCCTGGAATTTCTTTTGTCTACTGACTTAAATGATACAAGAACGAATCTTGAGTTACAAGGTACAAAGGTCTTAATACCACACCTCTTTGCTGAAACAAGGGTACAACACTGAAATATGAGCAGCAGCATTTAGCAGAAATTATACTAAACTTAATATTTTCAGTAACAAAAGAAAAAAAAAAACATTTTAGACTGTTTTCATCAGTTTGTTACTGATATGATAAATAAATAGTAGTTGGCGGTTGCAAAATAGCTACAATTCCGTCACATACTGTACAATGTTTCTTAAACATGTCAGGCAACATAATGAAAACGCTAACCTCTTTTTCTGAGGTTTTTTAAAGTTTAAAAAGGAAATAGTTTCACAAAATTCTAAAAATAAAAAGTCCTAAATTATGTTAGCAATAAATACAAAGGGACACCTTAACAGTTGGTATTAAGGATATTGCAGGAATCTAACACATTTCTCTTCACTTTCCGTTTTCCAATGCCTTCTGCTCTAACGCTTTCTGTGCTTCAGCAGGTTTGAGAATGTACTCTCTGTACATAGAATAGACCACTCCTGCAAACAAAAAGACAAAATTTTGCATTAAACAATACATTTCTTTGCAGTTCTGGGGATGCATGTGTAAAACCACCAAAGCACCTCACCTAAAGTCATCGCTCCCACCACGAAGCCCTGCGCAGCGACACGCATGTGAATCAGGTGGACTGACATCTTCGTATCTCCTCTGTTCTTCAGTTTGAACAGTCTGTATGCCACAATGGCAAAGAAGCCAGCCATCCCTTAAAAGACATCACAGCATGACATGAAGACACGTTTTGCATTTTTATACTTTAATATAAAGTCTTGTGACTTAATAATGAGATGCAAACTGAATAGTTACTGCACGAGTAAGTAAAAAGTTATAATGTTTAAAAGGTTTACCTGCAGGGACAAATGGATTCTCTTTGGCTTTTCTGATAAACTTGGATTCATTGTCTTCGTATTCCATGGCAGTCATCTTGGCTAAAAGGCAATATTGAATAAAGATTAGATGTCATAAATTAAACGCAACAGGGCTGTTCTCTGAAACTTTTTTCACTAGATAAGAGTGACTAATACATTCTCTATTACACTTATATTTTGTGTTACAGGTTTATAAGTTGCCACGTCAAATAATCAATAAATTGCCTAATATCAGCCAGTTTATCAAAGAGGCCAATAAATTAGTAAAGTAGTAACTTATTACAGACACATACGTATTAAGAGATTCTGAACCATATCGGACTGTAAAACGTAAGTTTTTTTAAATTATTATTTTTTTTTTGTAAAGTTAGAATCATGACTTTAGGTCATTTGTGTGTTGTAGCAAGTGGAGGTTAATGAGAAATTAAATCAAAGAATAAATCAATCAGTTCAATGGACTGACCGAAGAGACACTAATGACATGTTACATGAAGGTCAAGCGATGCACACAGGACATTTAAAAAATGATTTTACACAGTTTTTACTTGAAGAATTGATGTACATATGTAATACAATATAAACAGCAATGACAGTCTTTTGATATACATCTTATTATCAGCTTTCAATTAACATTTCCTCCAGAGTTAGCGGTTACATTGGTCTCTGAGAGCACAGAAAAATCACTGTCGTTCTATTTTATTAAACTATAATAGTTTATTACATTCGGAAAACATTCAGATATTAAATACAATGTATGAAATACCTATTTAGGAAGTTTTCTGCTGAACGCTGGAGTGAAGCTGCCGCTGAGAGCTGGTGCGCGTGACGGTCTGAGAGCACGGAAACAGAGTGATGTAACATATCGTACGTCAAAGTGACGTAGTTATACCGGCAAGCCGTTTTTTACAAAATAAAAGTCTTTTAAAACGCTTGTCCAGCGTAGCTGTTATATCAAACAATCAGAACAATGCGTTTTCGGAATATAAATCGTCTCTTTTGTCCCGAAAGAAATTATAACACTTAGTCTATTGAAAAAATCAACAACATGCAGCTATTTATATGTATGTATGAATTCATACGTTTTCATCTGAAATTTTATTTTGAAGATATAGGCACTTAAAACGACTTCCTTTTGAGTGAAGGGGCGTGACCCTTGCGTGCCAATGCCTGAGTTCAGGTCAAGAGGGTTCATTGCGTCTTCACAGACAGCCTGTACTTTACAGTTTATCGTCACAGACAGGAAATACCCTGTTTATCTACCCCTCAGTGTTATTTTACGTTCATATTAGGTTGTGCAGTATTATTTGTATATTTACGGCATTTAATGTACCTTTTGAACTGTTGCCACTTTAATAGTCTGTATGAGGCATTTCCATGTTGAACAAATTACAAGTAAATGTATATTTACTGCACTGTTGCTAGAGTTAAAATACTGAAGTCCTGCTAAATCAACAGATAATCAGTGATTGTAGTGCTGCATCATTACTGTGTTTTATGGAGCTGATGCTGATGTTAATCATTAACTACAAAAAGCTCCACAGGAACACAGTTCCTCTCTAGAGGGCTTGAGCTAAAAACTCATAATACATATGATGTTGCTGTATAAAATCTGGAAACATAACAGGGTTCTGAATATATGAAGTTTACTTTCTTCCAATTCTACCATTCATGGTATAACTGAGGTTGAATACATAAATAGGTAGGTGTCTGTATGTATGTGTTGTCTGAACACATACTTGACCAAATATTAAGTGTTATTTACAATATGAACAAATTCAGTGCTCAGCATCTGAACTGTAATACTGAAATGAGTGGCTAGAAGGCTTTTATATAAAAGCTGAGTCACTGTGAATTTGTGTAATAGAAGCACTGTTTACTACAGGCATTGTGCTGTATGATAGCCTACATAAAGTGTACAATAAATGTATTATATATTACTGTAAATTACATGCAGGTATAGGCTTTTCATGTTACGTATGTAAGCGTGTGTTATGTGATGCCAACATATGTTGTACCTATAGGTTGACAACATATAGCATATTAGTAAGGATGATTCAGAAGGTGCAAACTCATGATGAAAGGTGAAAAAACATGATTCACAGGTGGTGCCAAATAATCTCTCTCTCACTATACATGATTAAAATAATAAAAGTAAAAGTTTCAAGCAATTTTATGGATGATTACTATTTTATGGATGCACATAAATGAAATTGAGTCTCAATTTGTAATCATGTGCTGTTTTATTTTGTTATTCATGCTTTCATAATGTTATGTTATTCATGTCTGTTGTCATTATCCTCTTCATGTCATGTTCATATTTGAACTGTTTTGCACACAGTGTTTATCTTCTCAAAAAGCAAGTGTTCATGATACTGAAGCAGAGATCTCGATTGTTGAGATCTGTAAGATTTCACATTGTTTTTTTAGTAGTTTTAAATTACCTTTTTCATTGTTGTTTTCTGGTTTCCTTTTTGATGTTTTTGTTAAATCGCACATGAATACTAATTGTTGAATGCACAGTATGTCAGATGTATGCCTACTTTATCACGTGGATGTGTTCATTAGAAATTTGTCCAGTAATAATTAGGTTAGGTTTCTATTGTACTTTTCTTTGTTTTCTGGCGACTTGCAGAATAGCTGCAACCTATGTAACTGAATGGGTTTTCTGTATGCTTCATTTGTTTCTGTTGGTTGTAGTGGTCTGAGTCTGACATTTGTGTTTGAGGACTGACTGTGAAAGGCAGAGGGTAGCTGGTGTTTGTTTTATGTTTAGCTCCCTGTGTGTCAGATCTAGTTAATTTCCACTCCTGGCATTAAAATCACCACATATGAACTCATTTCCTTTTGTCTGGAAATGGGCAATCTCGTTTAACAGGAAGGAAAAGATATCTTTTCTAATTATATATTCTAATTGTATTAGAATTCTAATGAGGTGATTCTGCAGGAGGAATATATGTAACACTAGAATATGTGACAATCTCGTTTTTGTTTGTGCTTGGCTGGTTTAGGCCTGTCATAGACAGCTGACTCCCAAAGCTTTTCATATTCTGTTTGGTGCTTAGTTTACAGCTATTAGCTTTTCCATTAAGCGGCAATATTTGCCCCCTAAATTTATTTCCAAGTGTATTTTTACCGTTATGCATCATCTTTTATGTCAGATTCTTGCATGTATTACAGGAGATACTTTTTCTTTGCGTTGTAAGCTTTCTGCATGCTATTTTTCATTGGTTTTAAAAAGTGTTGAGGACATAATTAACTTTGGCCAAAAATGGTGTGGACCTGTCACACCCACAAAATACCTATGAAAAAATATGTTAAAAAGTAATATGGAAATTTCAATAAAAATAATTTAGACTATTATAGAAATAAGTAACAGAGAGAATGGTAGTTTATAATTTGATAGTTTTTATTGTTGAAATTGCTCCATATAAACACAATCAGATCATGAAAAGCAAATCTCAAAAAATATCTGATTTCCACTTTGAAATTAGTAGATTCATCAAGTCAGTAGATGTTTCAAATAAAAAAAGTACTTGTTTCCTGATCTAGCTTTCTAAACTATGGATAATGCTGGTGACAAATTGCTTGTTACATTTCTTATTTGTAAGTTTTTTTTAGACAGAAGTGTCCGCTAAATGAATAAATGTAAAATGTCAATGAAACATGCAAAGGAAAATATTAGAAAACATATACCGAATAAACCAAATAAGAAATAATGAAAACGTTGTTAAATGTCATGATAAATCTAACATTCCCCATGTGTTAATAATCAAAAATCCAATACATTAACAATCTAAAAGACATCTTAAATCACCCACAACATCTGATCAGCGCTAGTAAAAGAAGTTAATCTACATTCTGTATCCCAAACCCATACTTATATCTTCATGAATAGAAAATCATACTTAAATGTAAATTGTACATACTAAGCATAGCAATTACACTGTGTTATTAAGATGAGATGTAGCTGTAAGCAACCGAAGAGGTGTAGTCAACACTGCCTCTGCGTGATCCACTTCTTGAGCCGGTGCGAGACCCTGGTCTGGATCCTGTACGAGAGTTTGCACCCGAGGACACATTGTAGGGGCTGCTTATGCCTTTGGTAGACATTGAAGTCGCCTGGAGCATCTTCATTCCATTGTTCTCCTCCACCATGCAGTTATCCATGGCCTCTTTGTATGAGATTTTAAGCTTGGTTTTAGGACAGGTCAGGTTCTTAATGTAGTTCCTCGTATCCTGCAGCTTCTGTGCCCCTTTGCCATCAAGCCATCCTCTTCGGATGGCCTCCTCAATGCTCACCCGCCGGCCAGTTTCTGGCTCTACAAGTCCGCCTGTCAGGTACTGGAACTCCAGAAACCTCTGCCCTGCTTCGTAAGGCAACCATTTCTCCTTTATGGCCTCAGCAGCGGAAAGTTTCCTCTTGGTCTTTACATCCTCGAAACCTACATAAGCCTTCTGTGCTGGTTTAAGCTTGACGGACATATCTTCATTGATAAGGCTTTGCTGTACAGCATCTTTCAGAGAGAGTCTCTGGCCAGTAGCAGGATTGACAATCCCTCCGGTGCAAACCTGGGCCTCCAAGAGCCGCTGACCAGTGATGTTGTCCACTATCCCACGTCGCTGTGCCTCAGGGATGGTTATCTTCTCAAGGGTCTCAGTATCAAAAATGGCTCCCACAGGGCTCTGGTCATCAAAAATATCAGATGGAGGGGAAAGAGTAATGGATACGCTAGCAAAGCGTTTGCGGATGGTTGGAGATGATGGTGCAATCTGTGTTGGGCTACTGCAAGTAGCAACATCTTCAGGACTGCTGGAGCAGATGGAAAGCTCAGAACCGCTGCTTTTACTTATGATCATACCTGCAAACTCGTGGATTGTCAGAGTCCCAGCACGGTACTTGTCCAGAGTTTGTCTATCAATAACTCCCCTATCTAGGGACTCTTGAATGTCATACTGGGTTCCGGTTTTGCGGTCGACAATAAACAAACGCTTGTTGCCGTCAGATGTTTCGATAGTGATCTCCTCCCACTCGCACTCTTGTTCCGAAAGCTCCAGGAAAGTGTCGTAGTCGATTAACTCTCGATGGTATGCTTCTCGTACGGTCATCTCTTTGCCAGTGTCAGGGTCTACAATCACCACTCTCCTCTTGCGCAGTGTGTTCTTTTGAGACGTCATTTGCTTTGGCTTCTTCTTGTCCTTCAAAGGCAACAGGATAAGCCCAGTCTTGGGGTCTTTGATGCACCTCTTTTTCAATTGGAGATATGTGAGGTTTTCATGGGTGTTGGGATCAAAGAAACCTTTGGTGTCATCGCCCTCGTAAGTCAAGATCTCATTCATTTCGCGGTCGAAGTAACCTTTCCTGTAAGCCACTTCCGCATCAATTCGATGACTCCCTTTAGGATCAATAATGCCGCCACTGGCGATCTGGGCTTCCAGAAGTCTAATCCCATGACCCTTCTCTATGATCTCTTTCTCAATGGCTTGAAAGAGTGAGATGATCTTTCCTGTAGCGGGATCTTTGTATCCTGTCACAGCCTTCTCAGCAGACAGAAGCTTGTCTTTAAACTCCTTTCCCACAAGAGCTCTCCTCCATGCTTCTTCCACTGTCATGCAGACATTGTTGACCGGATCGATTATGAAACCCGAGGCAGCCTGGGCCTCCAGGAGCTCCAGGGTGGTTCCCCGCCGAAGCAGACCTTCTTTCATGGCCTGGTAAAAGGGCAAGACCCTACCATTGGCCTCATCGTAGATACCAGCGATGCAATCAGAGCCGCCCAGGTACGATCTGAGCCGGTCCTCAATTTCTTTGCCTGTTAGTTGTCCTCGGTTTACTTTATCCAAATCGGTCTGATCAAGCAAGTTGGAGTCTACAAGCTCTGTGAGTGAGACCTCACCACGAAGACCTTTCACTGTTAATTTCTTGCAGCTACCATCAGAGACAGACTCAGTGGTTTGCGTACACCGACAACATGCAACTGGACGCTGTTGCAGCATCCTCAATTCCCTTTCCAAAGTCTCCTTCTTCATTATGAGCTCTGAGATCTCCTTGTCTGAGACCTGAAGACGACTCTTGTAGCGTTCTTCCAGACTCCTTAGCTCAGCAGTCAATCTCTGGATCTCACTCTGCAAGGAGGCCTTGTCTCTCTGTACTTTGTCTCGATCTGCCTCACTCTGTCTGATCTGCCCATCCTTCAGCTCGTATTGGCTTTTCCAGTACTTGAAATCCTTGGTTATTTTATCAATTTCGTCCTGGAGACGTTGCTTCTGTTTGATCTCAGATTCCAAGGAGAGTTTGATGCGCCGGAGCTCTTCTTCAGAGCGCTGCTGCTTGTCTTTGTCTTGTTGCAGCAGCTTCAGTTTGACTAGAAGACTATCTCTTTCTTGCACAATGTCTTTGTAATTGGCATCAGATCGCTGGATCATCATGGATGTCTGTAAACATAAAAGAGAAATGGTTCATTGACAAACTCATTTAGAGGATTTAACAAAAGAAAGATTTGTGTAACACCAGCACCATAATGATTCAAACATAGTTAGATTAGAACAACAATAATTATTTATGTTACCAAAGCAAATATTAAAAAAGCTTTTTGTGGAAAGATAATAACCATGCAGTGTTATGCAGAAAATGTGGTAAAGCATTATGTAGCAAAGTGTTATCCAGCAAAGCCATTTTGATATAGCTTAAAGTGGTGATGTATTTTTGATTCAACTGATGTCGCTCAGAAAAAAATACCTCCGTGAACTGCTTTTGGATTTGGGCGATTTCCACCCTTAAATTTTCTCTCTCTTTAGTCAGTTCATTGATTAGTTCCTGCAGTTCCAGTGCTCTATTATTGCTGGTTTGTAACTGGAATTGAATGGCAGACAATCGGGAAGCGCTTTCACTCTCGATGGTGCTCAGGCTTCTTTTCACGTCATCTCGCTCTAGTCGCATAGTCCTCAGTTCCTCCTCCAGCCGCAGACGCTCTTTGGTGAGATTCTGGGTGAGGCTCTGTAACTTCTCGATCTCACTGGTGCTCTCATTCAGCACACGACTCTTGTCTTCTATGGTTTTGTAGAGGGAATCGTTGCGTTGATTGGCCTCGCGGACAAGGGCTTGTTCCCGCAGAAGCTGCTGTTGCAAAGCCTTCAATTCGGCATTGACTCTGTTCAGATTCTCGACTGTGATTTTATACTCCTTTTGGCTTCTCTCCAACTCGTCTCTTGAATTGCGAAGCTCCTGCTCATATCTGCGTTCAGAGGCACTTTCCTGCTCTTGATGGACCCGCAGAGTGTTGATGGTAGTGGTATATTCACGGCACGTCTGATTGACCCTCTCCAACTCCGTTTCAAACCTTTTCCTCCTTGTGAGCTCATCCTGACTACTCCTCTTCTCCTTTTCCAGTTCAGCCTGCAACTCGTTCACCTTTGCCTGCAGTTCACTGACGCGACCCTGCAGCCTGACGGCATTCTGTTCCAACGTGCTTTTTTCATTCTTTTGCGTCTCCATGTCTCGCTTTATAATCAGCAGCTCTTTCTCAGAGATCTTTAGCTTGTTAATTGTCTCAGTGGTTGACGTGTGCTTCGAGAGCAGTTCAGCCTGAGACTGTCTGAGACTTTGATTCTCAACCTCCAAGGCTTTCCTCCGCCTCGTCTCTTCTTGTAGATTCTGGGTCAGCAAGGTAATCTCTCGGGTCTTTTCCTGAGCAGCTCTGTTGGCCTCTGCCAGTTCCACCCTGTGTCTCGTTTCAGTCTCTTCCTTTTGGCGCATTACGACCTGAATCTGTGACTCCAGTTCCTTCTTGAACCTGCTCCCCTCAGTTGCCGAAGACCTCTGCTGATGAGCATCCTCTTCTGCTTTCCTTCGCGCCGCTTCGACTTGGGAGAAGGAAAGCCGCAGCTTTCTAAGCTCCTCTTCCAGGTCTCTTTTCTCAGAGTTCAACCTATCCAGCTGAAGTCTCAGAGTTGATGATTCCTCCTCCTTCTGCTGTGTTGCCTTGAGCACACTGGTCTTGGTGATGTGGATCTCAGATTCAAAAGTTTGCTTTAGGCTATTAATGTCCTGGTTCAACTGTGTTCTTACCTTTGAGGTCTCTAATTCTGCTGCATTGCGTCGGGAGGCCTCATCCTCCAGCTGTAATTTCAGCCGTTCAATCTCCCGTTCTTTTTCTTTGACGGCCCTTTCAAATTGACTTTTGGACAAACTGAGCTCCTCCAGTTCTTTCTGTCTCTTGCGGACAGCGAGCTCATACTCCTCCTGCTGGTTGGTATATCGCTCCTCAGCCAGCCTGCGTTTGCGTTTCTCCTCCTCGATGAGGAAGGTGAGGCGGGACAGCTCATCTTGTAAGTTCTTCAGCTGATTCTGGGTGCTGTCCAGGCTTTCCTGAGTAGTACTGTATTGTCTAGCCTGGGTTCTCTTGATCTCCTCCACAGATATAAGCTCTTCTTTAGACTGAGTCAGCTCCAGCCTATAGCGAGCCAGACTGTCCTCCAGTGACTTGTTCTTCTGTGTTTGATCTTTGAAGTTGTCTTTGAGACGTCTTAGTTCTTCCTCCAAAAGGTCAATTTTAGTGTTCCTCATCTAAAAAAAATGCCATATTGAATAGTGTAAGTTAGTGGTAGTAATTCACAAGCATAACAATTCTCACTTATAAGAAAGCATTTTGAGCATTGTGCTTCCTTTTTGTTACCTATGTAATGCACTTGGTATCAGCACTACTAATACTGGTAACACTTTATTTTGATGGTCCCCTTTAGAAATTCTGCTGACTATATAGTAAGTAACTACATGTCAATAGAGTTATTAGTAACACTTTATTTTGATGGTCCCCAACACATATTCTACCGACTGTAAGTAATTTTGCAAGTACATGTCAACTTATTCTGCTAATCTTAACCCTAACCTAACAGTCTAGTAACACTCTAATGACTACTAGTTGACATGTAGCTGCAAAGTTACTTATAGTCAACAGAATTTCTTAAAGGGACCATCAAAATAAAGTGTAGCCTAAATATTCAGCTTTAATCCTAAACCTGTTAACTTAACTTTACTATGTAGTGACTAACCTTTAGTGTCCTAAACAAGGTGACAAAAATAATTTTAGTTAAGGTTTTAGTCATTTTGTTGTGTTTTGTCATTTTTAGTATTTTTTAAATATATGTCTATATAATTTTTATTGATTTTTATTTCAGTTTTAGCTTTAGTACATCAAATTAAACTAAATGAGAAATGCTGCCTTGGCAAGTACCTGAAATAAAAAGCTTTTATATATTTTTCAGTTAAAGTCCATTTTGTTTCAAGTAATGAAAATGTTTTTAATTTTAGTTTCAGTTTTAGTTAACTATAATAACCCTGCTCCTAATACCTATGTATACTTTATAAAAAAAAAATCTAATTTTAATGTTAACCTTAAAAATGTAATGAATTTCACAACATCTTTGCATGTCTACGCTTCCATTTTCTTATTCTTAAATTTATACAAAAGCTAAAACATATAATATATAGATCACACGTTTGCATGCAATGTGGCACTGGCATCTCATGAACCCAATGGTGTTCCCTATCTGGGAAACCCTGATTTAGAGGTTTATTTGGAAAGATATATTCACATCAGACACAACTTTTACCTTTAACTCCTCCATGTTTTTCATCATTTCCCCAAGGAATTTGTAGTAGTCACTTGAACGCGTCAAGAGCTCTATGTAGCTTGACTGCAAGTCTGCCGCCTTCAGTAAAAAAGTTATCAGTCAGTGAAGGTAGAAAATGTACTCACACACTCAAAATAAAGTAAATCACATGAACTGTGATGTTAATTCACCATGTTTAGTACTATGTGTGAAACTTTGGATCTAATTTTTGAATCTTGGATGTAATCTCATTACCTCGTGCCTCAGTTCAGTGGATGGAGACTGCAGCATAGTCCTCTTGATGGGAATGTTGAGCAGCGTCTCCAGTCCTGCACTGTAGGAGGCCAGCTGGAGCTCATAGTCCTGCGAAATATTTTTATGAGAACTGGGCCTTTGCACTGTTTGTATATACTTTCTGTAATTATCAAAACAAAAATTCTCACCTTTATAGAGGCAGAACATGTGTCTGCATCTTTGACCACATCATCCACTTTTTCTTTCTTTCCTTTTATCTCAGAATACAGCACCTGTTCATTGACAACATCATTTTCTCAATTACATATTTTATGCAATCTTTACCTGAATCCAAAATTCACTTTCTTAATCAGAATGTATCAGTAAAATCCTAATTAGTCAAATTAAAATTGCACTACGGACATACATTACTGTGTTCCATTACTGAGCGAAAAGCAACAAGATCTGAACCACAGAACAACATGATACTTGTTCAAACTGATTTAAAAGAACTACTGCACAGTTTTATATTTCTATCATTGGCGATAGAGAGGCCATAGTTCAATAGTGCAGCTTCAAATAGAGAACTATATTCCATTGAAATTACTTTTCTTTCATACCATTTACAGGTATTTAACAAGCAAGTTAAGAAACAGAAGTAGAGCCTCCTTAAATTCAGATGAGCACAAAAAAATGCACATTGCAAAACATAAGATCAAATAGTGGTGTAAAGCACTACATGTTGTTTTGAGAGCTTGAGCTTAACTGAGACTTTAAGTGTTTGTGTGGCTGCTGTGTCAACCTTGATTTAATGCAATATCGAGGTGTTCAGTTTTATTTCTATTTTGGAAAATAAACGTGACTGATCTCCTTGAAAATCAGCGTTTTTTTGTTTTTCACTGGCATTTCTCTAGTGCATCTTTGTACCCACATTCAAACACTGAAG